>VWZK01002835.1:1902-19824 GCA_013396935.1 Baryphthengus martii
AAAAAAAAAAAAAAGAAAAGGAAAGAGAAAAACCAAAATAAATAAATTCATGTGATAGCGCTCAGAAACGAAACTCTTTCTTAAATGGAAACAAGTTATAGCTTGGAGCACTGATTTGCTAATTCAAGGTTTCAGTCACTATTAGACCAGTGGGTCATTAAACACAACAAGTTAAAAGAAGGCCCATGTTTTCAAAGGAATATTCTGAACAAGAATTTAAGACAGTTAACTCAAGGTTATGCATTCTTTTGGGAAAGCAGGGATTTTAAAAGAAGTGAAAGAAGCAAATATTCTTGGTTCCTAATGGTATGTTAGATACTTCAAAAAATAATCAGACTCAGTTAGGTTGCAACATAAATTATTATTTTGATCCCTTTTAGTGTTTAACACTTAGGTATGGTTTTACATCAGAGGATTTTTACTGTACTCAGAGCAAAGAGTATATTACAATAAGTAAAAATTCAGTCCTCATAAACCAGAACTTTAGAATTGGGCTGGGGACCCACAAAACTTTACCACTGGTCCCTGGTATTGACACTGGTCAATTTTCTTCACTCGCGCCAGCACTGATCAGTGAATAGCTATGTCAAAGAGATAGGAGTGTAAATGGAACCAGCTTGACACAGCAGTGATATCCAGCCAGTGTAGCCTGGGCAGGAGAGTACCGTGATCCACCTAGTAAACTGCTGGCAGTAGGGTAAGTGTGTAAGTGCTGTGTTCATGACAAATAAATACATTAGAGAGTACACCATCAGCATCAAAAGCTAGCACCTTGCAAAATGCAGGAGATATGTTGCTCTTGCCTATGGAATACTGAAACTAGAAGCTCTGACACAACCAGGGACTTCTCAAATCCCCCTTTCTGGGCTGGCATTTCCTAGCAAAGCTTAGCACGTCCCTCAACAAACAGGTAATGGACATGATGAACTAGCAGTGGCAAATATTAAGCTGCTGAGATCCTCTGGGAAAATGTCATTGCTGTGATTCAATCACTTGGTGTGTCCAATGCTGGCGGCTGACCTTAAAAAAGTTTTCTTTAGGAGCTGTCTTCCAGGAAGTTCCGGCTCAAATGGTTACAATTTGCCTTACTGACTACATCGGGAATTGCAACATCGAGCCTAAGGAGATATCAGAAGAATGAGCTTTTACACTGAAAATGAGAGTCAGATACAATTTAGCAGTGATGAAAAATATGGGCTTAATTCCTCATTGCACTATACATACTTCACCCATTTTTGACCAGAACTGAGAAAGTGTAAAATGTTACCTGGTTTGTTTTCATTGCACTTGGGTAAACACTAATATATTGGAAACCAAGTGATTCATATTCTGTGTATATACGTTTGAGACTTGACACTCAATTCTTGCATTATAGTTGTTCCTGGAAGCTGAAATATCTTGTTCTCAGCCCAGGGGAATAAAAGCACCCTTTTCCACTGTTTGCTGCTTTGTGATTACTCCTGGCTGCTATTTTGGCTGTCCTTTGCACGTCTTTTTCCTCTCCATAAATCAGACTGGATATTTAGTCACCAAATCGTCTTCTTGCTTTCACATAATCTAAGAGCTAGCACTTTAAAGATTTAAACCACACTCAAGTATATATTGACTTGAGCAGAGGGTTGTGGAGTTGAGTCTGAAATCTGAAATGTGAAGTTTCTTTCCAGGTTTTTCTTCCCATTTGAGCAATGTCAAGAATTTTTCACTCTATGTCTCCAATGAGTGGTATGATCTGAACATCCGAAGAGCAAATTACTTCATCCCTGCTGCTGCCACAAAGCTCTAATAGACACTGTAGTACCAGCCCAAGAAGACACTGAGAAGGCTGGAATCCTTGGTGCTTTTAACATCCCTGCTCTGACATGAGATGCTGTACTAGTCTGCAAGTATCTGGCTGCTGGAGGAAAATGTGCAGATGTCCTAAGACATTAGATATGCCTATCTGGGCATCAAAGAAATGGAAACTAAATGTGATTGGAAAATGTCAAAATCTTCAGCTGTTCCCCCTTCTCAGGGAGCTCATCTCATACTCATGCACTGGCATTTCAGCTGGCTCAAGCCATGAGGAGAATGTTGTGGGGAGTAGCCCACCATTCACCTTCCCCACCATCCCATGCAGCGCTGCCAACCCAGAGCCATGGCTTCCCCCCATGGTAGCACCATCTAGGGTGCAAGGTGGTTGTGATTCCACAGGGGGATAAGGGCTGATGGATGGCGTGGGTGGCCTGGGGGACAAAATAACTCTCTGGGACTTACCCAGTAAGTATGTGATGGGAGGAGATGCTCCCTGCTGCCACCACAGCCCTATCTCCCACTGATGTGTATTTATTGTTACAAGAGCATTTCCACCCTCTTGAAAGGAAAAATTTACCTGAGAACAAGTGGGAAAGTGAGCTTATACCTTCAAAAGTCCTTACTGGGCTTCCCAACCCACACAGGTACTCCTTCATTACACTCCTCTGGTTCCTTGTATTCCCACTTGCTCAAGCACATCATTCCTGATGACCACAAGAGTGTTTGCTAGTTTATTCCTCTGCCTTGCTGCCATTTCACACTAATTTCATATCTTTTTGGTATTGTGATGCAGGAAGTCTTCCATCCCTTATTAGATTTTTAAACATCTTCAAGAGAATTCATTGGCTTTCGGTGTTTTATAGTATCTAAGTTGTTGCTACAACTGGCAAAATTTGGGATAACCCAGCAGGAGAAAAGACATTGTGTAATCTTTTTGTAAAAATACAGTGCAGAAGGAGATTTCCGAAGTTGTGCTCTCACCTTTTTTAACTACACAATTCTATCTGCTACATTTGAAAAAGAACTCAAAAACCTTCCTGAACTTGGGAGTAGACCTTTGGATCATACTAATAGGTTGTTAATATTGATGCTGTCACAAAGATATCTGTGAAAGTGAGGCTGGTTGGTTTGTTTGTTTTTTTTAAATAAAGTTGAGAAAAACAGATGTTGTTAAAAATGTGAGGGTGTGGAATAAGGGAAATAAGAGAGGACCAAATTTATTGTTCTTTGAAGAGACTTCTAACATTATCAACTAAAGGTGGTTGATGATCTCTTTTCAGGGGTGAAGGCTCTTCAGCAAATGAGTGTTTAATAATCCTCATGCTCTCATTTTTGTAATCATTTCAGTCTAATATTAAATACAACTTGTTCAGATGGCTCTGTGATACACGGTATGTGTGTCAGTGTTTGGACAGAGAAAAATTGGATTCATATCTCTGTTATGCTTTCAAATTGCTAGGTCAGATTTGGGTCTCTGGCTGTAAATTCTTCAATTCTTTTCTAAGTCAAAGGAATGTGACAGATTTAATACCTAGAATAAGTTATTAACTGCAATGATGCATAAACCAGTGGCACTTTCAAAAACAGTAGTCTGTACTGCTTGTGTTTTCCAAAGAAAAGAAAAATAAAATATGTTCTTTCTTTGTTCCTTGAAACTCTTGTGAACACTTTTCTTGATTAACCCATGAAAAAAACTAAAACTGATGTGCCCATAAATACAATATTCTGCTACTGGTTTATTGCAGCAACAATTTTGTTTAGAATTAGTTTTCCTTTCAAAAATATAAAAGTAAGAGGAATTTATGCACACACACAGCATTAAAGCATCACCAACGATAAACAGAAAATGCCTGTTCCTTCCACAAATTGTTTAGGAAAAACTAATATAGAATTACCGGCTGTATGGAAAGGAAAAAGAAAGATTAGGCAAGTAGGGAACTTTGCCAGCCTGTGCATGTGCTCAGCTGAAAAACAGATAGATTGACCTGTTGATTCTATAAGACTGAAAATACTTTGGTTTGCTTTTTCTACAAGCTAGTTAGTTATGGTGTGCTCCATGCTTTCAATATCAGCCTGTTTTACCCCTATTGTTGTAGGGACCATGGTATGCACCTTTAAGGTGGAAGCTGTTGTTCCTACACACAATTTTTCCACAATTCCCTTGGTCTTGTGGCTTTGAGGGATATCTATTTCTAACTGTCTTAACTGACATTGTTTATGAGGATAGGGTGTTATACTTTCCTCTTTGGGTAACAGACAATCATTGCTGCTGATGACCGAGGACTTAGAAGAAGGCAACCTACTATGCTTTCCAATAACTGTGTTTTGTTTTTAAGATATTGTCTTAGGGAATTTGATCCTGTGTAAAGGATCACTGGGCTACCCTGAATGTCTATACCTGAAGGAAGGGAAAATGTAGTGATTATTTTTTTGCTACATAAGCTAATACAATCAGACAAAAAAAATAAAAAATTGCACTCCAGCACACAAACCAGATGTGGGAATTTCAATACGTGAAATGCAGCCTTATCTCTCCATGGCTGATATTTGCTTAATGTAAGCTAAAACCCAACAACTATAAATCATATTTTGTATCCTGATACCCTCAGAAATTGGCTACAGCACTATGCATACCATTATGGTCAGATATCTGTGTTCGCTTTGCAGCTATTTGCATGAATATCTTCAGAAACAAGCCAATTTCTAATACGTTGAACAAATCGTATACTCTTTCAACCAGGATGATATTATCTTCCTTTGTTGTCAAAATGGTGGATCTAGTCTCCTAAATTATTGCAAGAGAAATGGCGTAGAGCATGGATTTGAATTTAGGGCTTCTACATTCCAGCAGAGTAGCTTAATTTCAAAATTATGTCTCTCATTCTGACTGTAGAATTTATCCTAGATCCAAAAAAAACCAACAAACCAATTGTAAAAGCTGCGCATCTCAGTATCTGCTTTTAGAAAAAGCTTTTACTGAAATGGTGTCAATTAGCCACAACTAGAATATAGTATATATAGCATAGAGAAACTTTAGAAGAAATCTACTTTAAAAAGTGTTAGATTCTTCCTACTACAACTGCAGTGTTTGGGAGAAAATGCCTACTAGGCCAGAGCCAAGAGAATTTATAAAGCTGTCATGAAAGCCTGCAAGAACCAGACTGGTTAATGTGAAAAGGATGTTTTTTCTTATTAAATAGGATAATAATCACAAGACACAATGACAATGAATTGTCCTTTCACGAGTGTTCTCATGACAGTCTTCATCCTTCCCATTCAGAAGCCATGTTTAATAAGTATTAAACATTTTTCCTGATGTAGTCAGTACCAGAAGGTCTAACAGCTCTTAGATACTACCCAGCTAAGAATTAGTGATGAGGGCAAGTGATTGGGAGATGCTATATATTTTCATGATCTTAGTAATATATTTATAATATTTTAATCTTTCTTTTCCTTTCCTTGCAATATTATGCAAAGTAATTTAATATATATGATATCATCATGACTAAGTGCTTGGGCTAATGTGATAAATTATAGGAAATTTTGAAGCTGCGACTGCTGTGTTATCTTTAGTTCACCATGTTGTGTCTAGTTACAGCTGGGACCCTGAAGCAGTGGGGAACATTCTGTACCTATAAATCATGACCAGTCATGTGCACACTTCTGTCCTCAGTCTCATTTTGTTATGAGAACCACTTTCTGTCGGTACCCTTGGTATTTCTGAAGGTTTATCAATAATCACTTTTATACCAAATATATATTCTGCTGTAACAGTGCAATCAGAGACATTTTCTTTTTCACACATTACACCAGGTTATTGCACAGGGCGCCATTTATTAGTGGTGTCAATAGTTCCCTACCACCAGCAGCCCATATGAAATAAAAAGCATACAAGATCGTGGAAAAAAATGCAAAGGAGTTTTTTAGAATTTCTTTAATGTCTTGCATATACAAAAAACACAGTGGTTGGAGGGAGGCAATAGGTGAACTGAAGTCTGTAAGGAATTAGAGTGAAAAATATCATAGAAATCTGTGAGTGAGTTGGTTTAGATCTAAAGGTCCACAAATTGCAGGAGTGAGAATCATCAGCATGAAAGAAAAGGGAGTGCACAGTTCAGGTAATTGCTACTAGAATCCTTCAATTGCTACTTTATACTACATACAAAGCTACTGTGGTGAGTGTGATGATTTGAAAGCTGTGAGGGTTTTTTAAAGAGTGGGGAAAAAATCCAGTAATTTGGGAGGTATGGCAAACTGAATTGAAATTCATTCAGTAAGTACTGAGGTTACAAATTCTGACTTTTAGGCAAAAAAAATAGCAAAAAAATCAAGTCATACATTGGAAAAAAATGTTGATATGAGCTTTCATTTCATACTTTTTTTGATGTATTGAAGGCAGTTTTCATGATGTCATCCAGATAGTTTAAATAAACTGTTTGCATATAAGGTTAACAAGCTGCAGTGGTAGCAGAGCCTGTGTGGGATTATATTAGAATTAATTTGATCAATTACTTTTAGTTCCAGAGGTCTCCAGATGAGACAGAATCCAGCATATGCAGTTTGGCAGATGAAGAATCAGTGCAGTCAACACATGCCGTGAAGGTAATGAACATTCTTTCAAACTTCATTTTTCATCCTGAGCAGAGAAGACAACTAAGCCAAGACACTGCTGCTCAGAGCAGCCAAAATGATAACTATAAATAATCATAATAGAAAGCCTATGGGTTAAATGCAATTGAGAAGGATAAAATAAGTATTTTGCCATTAAAATGATGCTGTTAAACCTGGAAATTTCATTATGATTTGCCCTGAAGCACATGGAGGTTCCTTTAACTTGAGATGCAGCTTCTGAATTAAAAGATTGCTAAGTATTTTTTTTATAAACTACTTTTAAGAAGCAAGGGTAAACAACATTTAGTCAAATGAGGGAAATCTCTATGACAATGTATTTCATTTCCACAGCTGAATTGAAACTCAAGAGGATTGGTTCTGCTGGGCAACTCTTATGGAAGACAGTGGAAGGCACACCTGTGAAAGGATGCCATGGACTCAGTGTTGTCCAGTGCTCATTCTCTCACATACGCAAGCCTCCTGATGACTCATTAGGTATTTTTAACTGGGTTAGAACTATAAAATAGCATCATGGATTTGCAACATTAAAAAACAGCTGTAAGCTGTCTGCAGTCCATATCCTGAATCTGTTTCACGTTAATGAGTGGAATTTGTTACTGGCTTGAAATTTGTTAGAATCCAAGCATAACTAAAATGATACCTTAGTGGAAATTCAAAATTGTGACAACAAATGTAAAAATGTAATCTGTTATGCATTGCATTATACATACAGAATCTATTTTCTATCAGCTGTATTTTCTTTATTTTCCTGGGTCTCAATAATTTCTCTGTATAAGAAAGCTTAATGTACTTACAAGCCATCCACAGGTCCATTAACATTAAGCAGTTTGATTTTTTTTAACAAATGCAATAATATTGTTCTTCTAAAAGAAGACTTTTTCATATTTAAATATCCAAGAGTAGATTTAGAATGTTATACTTTATTTATATGGGAACCTGCTATAAATTTTCATCTAACAGGAGTTGCACAGTTTTGCATTATGTTGAAATTGTCAAGTGGCTTCTCTGTTAAAAATGTGAAAGTTCAGGATTCATGTTTCACATTATGTAAGACTAAGACAGAAGCTAATACAGTTAAAAAATGTGTCTTCATTATAAATTTGATGTATCTGTTGGAAAAGAGAAATAGTCTTGACTATTTCAATGCAACTTTTTTTTTAAATGACCATATTTAAAAGTGAGATGATGAAGAAATGAAGCACCTTAACTCTGCTCAAATTTTTTTTGATCTGAATTGCTTATACCTTCAAATTCTTTCCAAGAAATCTATGCAAGCAGTTTTTAAAACCTAGTAAATTTTATTTTAAGGTATTCAGATAACTATCTGTTATTGAAATATCACAGATAGTTAAATTCACTGCAAGTCATTCTGTTCCGATTTTTAAATTCTGATTTTTATAGAGCCACAGCATTTTCACTTCATCTGCACAAAAGCAAATACCCTTCAGGCAAGTACTGATGGTCAGATGTCCTGCTTCTCTCACATCTCAGTACAGTCCATTCATCCATACACAGGTATTACCAAGTGATTCCCAGAAGTTCATACCTTGGCATTTTCAGTCATGCAGCCATTGCACTACGTTACCTTTGTGCAGAGATTCTGGGCAGAAATCCTGCAGTTCTTCTGGCACTTTGATTATTGTGGTGTAAGTTTTAATCTGCACTGTAAGAGTAAAGATGGCCTTGTTAGAGATTGTATTATCCTTGTCTTCTTCCTCCACACCTCCCACTGTTTTTTCAATAGCTCAAATAAATGTTTTTCCAGATTCTTCCATTTGCAGCTCCTCAAAGAAGCTGCGAGCTGTATGTAGTGCAAGCATACCCAGCAGCGGGAGGCCATCAGTTATACAGCAAACCAGGTCATTAAGATTTGCAGTTTGCAGGGAGAGCAGAAAACTTGGCGTGTGTAATCAACACCAAAGGTTCATTAAATGTTTCTCAGTTGTCATAGGAGATGTTGCCTGTCAAGTGGTAGCCACCCACTGTAGTAAATTTTGATAATAATGTTTCCCTATCAAAAATTTGACTATCACAGGTATAATGAAATGTTGACAGTAGGCAGTTTCAAGTATTTTTGGTGTTCAGGTACTGGATGATACCACTCATGAGAGATAGTTGCTTTCACCATAGCTTTCATTACACAGAAAACTCTAGCTTCACCCTGCATCCACAGCATCATTGACTGTCAGGACATGCTCCTCTAGGCTGTCTTGCTTGCTCTGTTTTATCTGGATACGTAAGAATGCACATCTGAAGAAACGTTTATTGACTTCAGTGAGATTTAGAGTTTATATGCCTGGGAACACTCAAGAAACTAATTCAAATTAACTAACGGTGTGAATTTAAATTTGATGTTACTTCAACTCCATTATGTGCACTTCTCATTCAAAATTAAAGTGGCCCTAATTTGATTTAACTACATTTACTTCCAAAGTAAATTAATACATTCTAAATGAGAGTTGGCTACACAGAAATTTAATGTATTTTAGTCAATCCATTTAAAAAGTTAATTCAGATTGATTTTTCTGCATGTTCTGAACAAAACCATCAGCTCTTAGATCAGCTCTGAAATGCAATGTGAAATTCTATTTCATTTAGATGTATAGTCTAAAATGTTACTTGTTGGCTCATGCAAGGATTATTCTGCATGTCTGCAGCCTCTGCGTTATACCTAGAGATGTTTTTTAAGAATCAAAATGCTACTTCTGTCATTTGAAGAATTTCTACATTAAAATTCCTTTTCAATAGAGGATTCCTGCAGGAATGCCACTCAACCTCTCTGGACCTTAGATCAGTAATTATTGAGTGTTTTTAAAACATGTTTTCATGTCAGGCTTTGAGAACTGTTGTAATTCTTTGGAAGGAAGAGAAATTATCAAATTATTATTACATCATGTACCAGTGCAGAACAGAACTCAGGGCCATAGAGTATATATGTAAAAGAAGGCATGTCAGGCTGACTTAGAGAAATTACTCTAAAGCTGATATAGCATAAATACATACAAAGCTAAGTTCTCCATAAATTTAAATAATAATGGCTATGGACTGTAATGTTCAACACCAAAGACCCACATTAGCTGATGGGCAACTGTCAGAATGTCTTATTTGATGGCTCTAGAAACAGCAGAATGAAATGTAGCAAGAATCATGGAATCATAGAATTGGAAGGGTTGGAAGGGATGTTAAAGATCATCTAGTTCCAAACCTCCTGCCATGGGCAGGGACACCTGAAATGTCTAAATAGCACTACCAATTCCATAACATGGAAGATTTATTTAAAGTGCTGTTGGTTACTTGATCTTCTAAGGTTATGGCTGTATGAGATGTCATCATGGTCTGGTAGAACCATATTTGTAAGCCTTCTGTCTAACATACATTGTATGTGTGTAAACTGTAGTTCAGTCGAAGTAAAGCTGTACAAAATGAGGTTCTGCAGTTCTAACCATGACTGTGCAAAGAGGTCAGGGCTGGCAGACCTCCAGCAGGCTTCAGTCCCTTGCACAGGTAGCTGGCAGTTCAACAGTGGACAAAAGGGCTCCCTGGGCTCTCTCTGAACACTGTCTTACTGTCATAGTGTTTAGACCCTGCTTCAGTGCAAGGATATTAGTTTAAACCACTGCCAAATACAGCTATTTATCAGATTAAAGTATATCATAAGATTGAGCTCAAGCTTATGTTGCAGCTGCACAGCTAGTGTTGTCCGCAAAAGACGGGAATGAATGGTACCTCTACTGTCCTGAAGACATAGAGTAAAATTAACTTATGTGACGTGAAGTCTAGCTACAGAGTAAGTCATTAGCACTGACGAAATTAAGAATCAAGAAGCCATTCTCATTAGGATCAGTGGAGGAAAATGCATAGATAACAAACTTTGAATTTCTTCTAAATTTTGCTACTTGACAAACGAAATGAAGATGTATTAATTTCTCCTATCTCTGATATCTATGAATAAAATTTAGGCCTGATTACCATTCTTCTTCAAAGACAATTAATCAGCAGGATAAAGCTTGCTTACACCCGATTGTACTGCAAGTAATCACTTACTCCATTTGTGGTATCTTAAACACTGAACTCTGCAACTTCTTATTTGAGTGAGTTTTGTAATTTTTGAATCATGAATTGATTTGGGAGAAATTCCAAGAAACAAACTCTTCTTTTAAGGCCACGGCTCTCTTTGTCACCTGGAAGGCATGCATATATGTACTTAGAAGACAGTTGAAAAGTAAAATCACTGAAGAGAATTAGTTCTGTTCTATCTCAAACTAGGACACTGAGTAAGGGTATCTTATAGGGCTTTGGGAGACTAATCACAAAAACCAAACCATAGTTCTTTTAGAACTATATGAGTGCCTACAGTGCTGAAAGACATTCGCTGCCCTAGGCATTCATAGTTTAAGACAAGAAGCGATAGGTAGCTTATGGGAAAAGCTAATGAAATAGTATAGTAAACCTGGTAGACATGAAACAAAAATAGAAACATTAAACTCTTGTTTCTCTGAAGGTCTTTGTGACATCAAAAAACCTCTCTATGATGTCAAGGGTCTAGTGTTGTAGCATACATAATTCCTGGCTAAAGAAATGGTCAAGGGTAAACTCTTAAGAAGAGCAGACTTCATTAAATCTGAGGTGTCATTCAAGGTTCTGTAGCTGCACTCTCCAGTCTCCCCTCTGCTAGGAAGCCTGATTTGTTCTCTATATCCCTTCAATCATTCACATATTCCTATGCCAGTTGTATATTTTCTGAATTCTTAGGCTTGAGTGTTAAAGCCAGTAGGAAAGCACACCTAAGTGTTTTCTCTACAGTAGCAGCAGAAATACAATTTTATTCTATTCTTCTTAAAAGTCCATATATTGATTTTGTTCAAATTTCCAAGAGAAACTGGCTATTCATAACAGAACAACATATTTCAGCCTAAAAGGTAAGAATTTTATCTTGGTACAGGGGAAAATATCCCTCCAATTAAAGGCTGCTAAGGCATTTATTTATCTTAGAAAAAAATTCTACTCCAAGGTATTTGCAGACTGGAGAAAACATATTTGTATCTTTTACATACAGCACACGCTTACAGGTTTACCTACATAATTTCAAGGATTAGACAGCCAGGTCTAAATCCTTGACTGTGGCTGAAGATCACACCCACATGTTCAAAGGAGCTGGTGGTCTCATTAAGGTGGCTTCTACACTTCTGTGTTTTGGACCAGGCACTGAACAGTCTTCTCTCCTAGTATTTTTTGAAGTTGAATTAGCCCTTAGGAGATCTTAGGGATGAAGACAATATCCAAAGACCATGGGCACAAACAGCAGCCATCCTTGTGTGCCATGAGTCAGCCAGAGTCTGACATGAGAGTTTCTCCACTGTCTCAGAGCTGTCGGATGGGGCTTGCATTGGGACACTCCACTTGCGACAGAAAAACCTGCCTTTAGGAAGCCATCTGCACTGTGAGTGGAGCAATAAAGACATTTATTGTCAAGGAGAAATCAGACTTCTTCTTGTCTCAACTGCTGCTTACATTGTGGAGCAGGGTTATGCAGCAAGTCTCAGAAGGTGTAGAGTTATGTGGGAAGTCGACATCCCTGAAAAAAAAAGCCCTCTCTGGCTCAGCCTTGCTCACTTAGACTGTAAGACCTTTTGGATGGAGCCAAAATATACGGTGTTTGTAATGGACTTAACCCAGTGGGCTCCTAGTTGATGATGTGGCCTCTTACAAGTTATTGCATTACAAAATACTAAGAAGCTAATAAGCTATTTATTTGGTTATGTTATTATTCAGCAAATGCCAGAAACTGCAAATTGTGCTTTTGAAAGCCTTAAAATAGTAATAACAATAACAATAACAATAATAATAATAAAAAATCTAGCTCTGTAGTGTTGCAGTGTAACGTATAGTCACCTTCCATCTAGTCAAAAGTCTAATTACAGCTCACTGCAAGTCAACAAATAAATTTATCTGCAGTCTCAGTTTGCAGTGCAGACATATACGTGCACATCAAAGTATATGATGAATGATGACAAATTCATGATCCTCTTCTATATTCCTTTCGTAAAGCATGGGATTTGGTATCTGTTTAAAGCACAAAAGAGAGGATAAACAAGCATCTGTCATTTTTAACAAGAGAAGTTCAGTAAAGGGAAGCAAATAAGATCTGTATTCAGTTTATGCTACCCATAAAAGAAACAAATTCGAATGTTGAGCTTTTTAGAGAAAACAATGAGAAAAAAACAATCCTCAAGTAGAAAAAAACCAATCCAAAAAAAACCCACCACATCTAGACAGTGTCATCTTGGAAAGGGAAAAAGCGATGAAAAAGACAACTGTTTTGCTGTATTGTCCACAAAAAAGACCTAAACAAAATAGCATGGTAGTTCCTAAAACCGCTTCTGTCTGAAGAGGGAAGTCCTGTTAAAATCAGAATGAGCTTTTTGGGTATGGGGGAAATGACCCCTCTGCCCAGAAACTTCACCGTGGTGAGACACATTCCAGAGGCAGCTGCCAAACACCAGGCTTACTCCTCACTCGGTAGCAGTCAGTGCATCCAGTCTGAAGTATTTTGACAGGTAGGAGGATATCATGGCAGAAAGCCATAGTACCAGTCCTGAAGAGAGAGGGGAGAGGCCGTGCCAAAACACACTCCCTCAAAGCTAGCTGCTTACTGTAATCACACATCATTTATTGAATATGAAAGACAGTCTGATACAGGTAGGGTGCAATGACCTTGCAATTTATTTCACTTTTCTTTGTCACAGACAAGACACGGCTGGGTCAGACTGAGGTTCTTATCTGCTCTCTGGCCAATATATGCTTTTTTTTTCTGCTTAACATTAGTTTTCTTTACACAGACCAATTAGGAGAAATTCCTGTTCAGAAGGTAGCTGCTCAGATACAGTGCAGGTGTTTACACTGATCTGGCTCAATTGCTCACTGCCAAATTTGTCGAGAGCACTATACAGTATCTCAGTGGTCTCAGATACCATAGGAACCCTGCCTTGCTGACCTTGCCTGTGCTTGCCTAGAGCAGGAGGGGAGACCATCAGAACTTCTCCCACAGCCATTGCAAATAGCATTTGTCTTCGCATGGTGCATCCTGATACTTAAAGAGTTTTGACTGTCAGAAAAACAGTGTTGAGTATTTTTCAGATACTCTTTTGGGAATAGCTTAGGTCATCACTCAGAGTTTCTCACTAGTGGAATGTACAGCCCTTATTAAATATATCTGCGCAATTCCAAGCGTCAAACGGTTTTCTTGAGTTTTAACAGGTTCATTTCTTTTGTGGCAAACAACATTACTACGTATAAGATATTTATGCAAAGTAAGATGGACCATGTACAAATTACTAATTTTGTTACACAGTTCCATGTTTTAGATGCTGACCAGTATCTGAGCCGTTCTCTTATCTGCAAGTGTTTTGTTTAAATAATTAGTGGGTTTGTTGACATTATTAGGCTTGAAGGCTTGAATGACTTAGAAAGTTTAAAAGTATATACTCATTTCCTTCCACTGCGCCCAAATTCCTTTTCAGTCTTTTTATAGCATTCAGTGCTATGCTCCCTGTAATTACGACTCATTTCATTTAACTGTAGACAATCAGAACAAGTATATTATTGACACGTAAGCAGATAACAGGATGTGGGCAACTTTCGGCAGATGACCACCTAGTGACATGAAAAACATGCTGGTTTTATGCCGTTTTCATGCCAAGTGCCATAAACAACCATGCATGTGCTCCCTTTTTATAATCCACAGTGCAAGTTAATTAGGACATTCCAGAGATCTAGTCTTACAAAATCTATATGCTGGCTAATAGCCCTGGAACAGATCTACTTCCTAAGAATGATGGGAGAGCCCCTGAATATAAGAAGAAGTCCTGTGATTTTTTTTAATCAGGAAAATACAAAACATTATATTCTTTTTCAGTTTGTCTCCTTCAAGGATAGCTTGCTTTCTGGTAACTACTGTTGTTTCTTGTTACTGCAGCTCACTTTGCTATCAGATTTTCAGAAATGCAACATGCTCCTCAACTCTTTTATTATTTTTCTTGCAAATGATGAGTAAAATTAAAGATCCAAGCCTAATTAGCTATAAGTAACCCAGTGTTTGACATTTCTTTGTGCATAAACTTTGTTCTCTTTTTTTTATTTTATTTTAAATCATGATTTATAAACTGGAGTTTCACACGCCAGCTGCTAGCCTTGGGGATCTGCTCCGGAACAGCACTGGGAAGGAGAGCATTTCATCTTGACCAGAGGCTGTCATTGATTCTTCCAGCTTGTCCCTAGCCTGATGACACTACCTACAGAACAATGTAGATGTAGCAACAGTTACTGGAAAAGAGTGAAAGAGAAAAAAGAGTCACAGAGAAGGTTGAAAACTGATTCCAGGAAACTCTGTAAGAATTTACATTATTGAAATCCAAACTCAGCATATCTAAACAGTTTTGGTAACACATGTGTAGTCCGTACTGCATCATCATGGACTTTAGAAAAATGGAATTCTATTCTCTGGGTAGATCTCATTAATTAAAAAAAAAAAAACATTCACAGAGTTATTTACTGCATCAGGTTTACGTTGGGTGTGTGAGCACCTTCCAAGAAACAGGTTGGATTTTTCACTGGGACTTTTTTCCAACAGATCAGATTCCCATAAGATGTACTGAGATAGAGTCAGCCACCAGTTTTGGCTGAGCTTTCAGTCAGGCTGCTGGCATCAGGTCCGTGCTGAAACAGCAGAGAAGGAAATCTGATGTCCAGAGAAATCAACAAGCAAACTGAGGTTGGGAAAGAGCTGCTTGGATGCAGCACAGAGTAATCATTATGTCCTTATATGGCACGTCCAGACCACAACAAAAATGCAATCAGAGTAGGGGAAAATGGACTGGGAAAGTTTTGAGATTATTATCAACAATTACTAGCATCATTTCTGTGCTTATTGTATTTCCATTTTCTTCAGTGGAAAGACACCATGCTGCTGATGGCTCTTCTACACCAAGTTGTTTCATTCAGTCTTCTTTGTGTCATCACCTGTGGAGATAACAGAGGAAACAAGGGCAAAAGAAAGACAGAAGCTAGAAAGCAGTATTTCTGGAAAAATAAAATGTAAAACAGTGTAAGCAGTAAAAGGAAAATCAAACATGTAGTTAACAGCAAAATGTTGGAAGGCAGGAAGGGAAGATAACCATATTGTCCCAAGTTCTGTTTAGGCAAGAAGTATTTTTCCCTCTTCCTTGAAATTTTCATCTCAGTTTGTCCCAAAAATGAGGATAAAACTCAAAAGATTGTATGTTCTAAAAATGGATCTGTGCATATTGTCAGATAGGAGACAGATGAGCATAATGCATTGGGATGAACCAGAAATTTCTTGAGGTCCATTGCAAACCCACCTCCTATGATCCCATGATGAGGCAGAATGTTATCACAGATATGTAACTGACAAAAATAACTGATCAGTTTGAACTAATGTGAGAGACAAGATCATTTTTTTATAGAATTCTTAAGAAAACACGGTATACAGGATTTATATTGTGACAGAAAGGTCTATGAGATTTTGTTTTATGCTTCAGGATTACTATCTTGCTTCACATGAATTGAAACATTTGTTTGTGTTGGACGCTTCCCTTTAAAAAAATCCACTGGAGCTTCTTTTTCAGATATAAATAAAGTTTAAAAAAAAAAAAAGTGAAGTCTGGATGAGGGAGGAAAAACAACAGATCCAGACTCCCTGGTACCATTCAGTGGCAGCGGATGCCAAATATAACAAATAAGTTTTACAACAAGCTTTACACACTAGCCACCTTTTTCAAGAAAACTCTGAGGCAAGAAAAAATGTGAGTTTAATTCTGCACTCCTTGATAAGTACATTTCAACAATCCACAAAATGTAGGTATCTCCAGTACAATGAGAGAATCCAGTGCTTGCTCTTGCATGTACGGCCACAATCTAAAACTGATCAAAAGGATTCAATCTGGTGAAGCTGTCTAGCTCCAGAGGTAACAGATTCCACCCTGTGACCTAGAAGAAAGGAAGTGACCCAATCTGTTCTAAGATCACACATAGGTAGACCGCTCTTGAAAGACATTGTTCATACTACGGTGTAGTGTCTCATGGAAGAGTTGATACACACAAGATCACCTCCAAACCTATTAGAAAGTTTTCTTATGATCTGCTCAAAACTTTCCTCTATGCAAAGAAATCTTTACTTCCTGACACATTATGAGGGAAATGCAGAATGGTTCACCATCTGTTTTCTTTAAGCCATTCTTTACAACTTCTTATATATTAGATTTGTACCATGTCTCTCATTGTATGATCAGTTTTTTTCTCACAGATCATGTTATTTAACCTGCTATCCTTCTTGTTGCTGCCCCTTG
Source organism: Baryphthengus martii (assembly GCA_013396935.1). Taxonomy (NCBI): domain Eukaryota; kingdom Metazoa; phylum Chordata; class Aves; order Coraciiformes; family Momotidae; genus Baryphthengus; species Baryphthengus martii. Next base: position 18,690 of record VWZK01002835.1, read on the forward strand.
AAGTTTTTTTTACTTCATCTACATCTTTCTTACTGTGATCTGCAGACTCATTATTCTTGACCTGGGGCGTGAGCATTGAGTTGAGTGAAAAAGCACAACAATGTCTCTCATGTCTTATATAAAGCAAATCTGTTAGTACTCCTAGAATGAAAATTGCCTGTTTTGTAGCTGGTGCCCTCAGGATCAACTTGTGGTCTGCTCTACACTTCCAATTTCCTGATGCCTTTCTTTTCCTCACCAGTTAGTCCTTTTTTGTATTTGTACATTTCATACTTGCTTCCTGACTGTGATACCCATTTTTTAAATTCTAACAGACAATTCTTAAGTTCTTTAATTTGAGAATTTAATCCTCTTTAGCTCTTCTCACTTATCTACAAAGTGTCTACAGATCTATTAAGTCTGAATCTGTTTCATCACCTAAATTAAAATTTAAGGACTGGCCAAAAATACATCTTTGAATTTTAGCTGTGAGGCATTGACTATTCCTTTTTGGTATAGCTTGTTGACTCCCTATTGTGGTAGATGGATGAGACAACAACTTGCTACCACTTGCCATCAGTTTTAGAGAGCTTCTTTGGGAAGCAGATGTGTTTTTGAAAATGCATATTATGGTAATTACTCAAAGCTATCAAGTGAAATGTTTTTTCTAAAGACAACAGACTACTTAGGGTTGCCAGACGGTGATGTGTAATGGCTTTGATTCAGTAGATTAGCATTTTTCAGTTTTGCAAGCCATTTCTTCCTCTTTCATTCATTCATCTACTCCTCATCCTCTTAGATGGACAACGTGAAGCATTTTTTAATCCAGTTAACTGGTGCACAGATTTTATGATGCTTTTCTGGTGTACATCTCTGTGACTTTTGAGATTGAATTTGGTATCTACTTTGTAAAGAAGCATGAAGACAGGCTATAGTCACATTACTTTCACAGTAAGTTTTGATGCACACAGTTCTCTACCAATGTAGCTACTTAATCAACCTTAATCAACTTAGTCTCTGGACAGTCAAAGCTTGAAGTTAACCACCAGAGGGAGTCTACCTAGCTCCAAATCTAACACAAAATTTGATCTCACAAAAAAAAAAAAAAAAAAAAAAAAAAAAAGAAATTTTCAAACAAAAAATTTTAAAAAAAAGT
>VWZK01002836.1:0-19842 GCA_013396935.1 Baryphthengus martii
ATTCTGTGATTCTGTGATTCTGTGACCAAAAAGGGTTATATATGTGCACAGGGGTGCACGTGTTTACTAGAGAGAGAACAGAGAAAAGAAAAAACTATAGCCGTAAATGATAGGTCAGTTGTTATATGACAGGACAGATACAGGCAAATGATTTGATAAAGTTCCTGAATACTTGAACTTCAATGCAATTGCACATTTTAGTGCAATTCATCTTAATGGGTAAAACCTCAGGCTGCTGCTGCCTTGTTTTATTCATGTATGGATTGCAAAATCTGAAATCTGAGCAGCTCTGGTATATATGTAGGTATAGAAGCTGATCTAGAAATGTAACACCCTCCACACTGTTCAAAACAAACAAACAATTGTAGACATTGTGTCTTAAACACCTTTGTGAGTGTACCCATTCTTTCCCAGATATTAGACAGCCTGGAAATAAAGGGTGTGTAGGATTTACTTTAGAATGACTCATTTTGCAATGATTAGGAGAAGGGACAACTCGTGTTACTGCTTACAAGTGAAGTTCTAAATGGACCCATTTGTACATTTTTGAAGACACAGACTTATTATCTGCAAGCGTATGTTACACTTTTAAATGTCTCTGTTACCCAAATACATGTCACACTTTGCCAATTTGTAGATATTAAATGTACTGGTTTGGGCTGATTATCTAAATTCCCTGGATATTAGGACGTAATTCAGGCAAGCGTGAGCTCCATAGTGAACAAAACTTCTGCTGATAATTGAGCTTGGTTTCAGTCATGTTAAGAGTAGGTGTTACAGGAACTCTGCAGTCTTGTTTGCTCACTTGTTTTGTTCTTCCCCAAGACGTATTCAGTGTCTATGAGCAACCGTCACATCAGAAATATGTTTTTTTCTCTATTGAATGGTGGCTCTTAAAGCAAGAATAAAGCACATGTCCATACTTCTTGCTAATCCATGTGAAAAAAATCCATATAAATTGTAGGTGTAATGCTCGTGTAGTTAGGTTTTCAAAAGAATCTCAATTTTTGTTTTCAGAAAACTGAACTCCAATTTCATTGAACAATCAGCTGGAACAGCTACTTTGGAATATGCTGAGAAGAGACTCTTCTCTTAACTAAATTAGTCTAAGCTTTGAGTTTACAATGAATTGATAACTTTAGTCTCTTGCTGTCTTCTATTTGGCGTGTCTCACAATCATTATCATCTTCATAACGCAGAATTTAGCATTTCTTATTGTACATGTTTATTTTAAAATGCTTTGGGAAGATGCTGGTTTAATTTTTCCTAATCTAATTTAAATGCAAATTATAAGCACTCACATGATGCTGTGTATATATAATTAAGTATCATTATATACTACATGAATCATTCAAAAAGCTCTAGAGAGCCATTCCACTATGTAAAGCATGACTTATATTGAAAAGGCGCCAAGCGACTGTGGTTTTGTGATTAAGTGTTTGTGCTTACAAAATCTCTCTTTGAATTGTAGGTCAACAGATTATGGGACAACATATGAGAAACTGAATGATAAAGTTGGCCTGAAGACTATTTTGAGCTACTTGTATGTTTGCCCAACAAACAAACGTAAGGTAGGTGATGATGTGGTTGGCTCAATTTGACTTTATGATGTGATTTTTGTCCTTGTGATCTCTCCCAATTTCCTCAATATCTGTTACGATTTAAATGACCAGGAATTCTCTCTTTGTTTCCCTTCCCTTGAAAAAATATGTAGCTTTACCAAAACATAAGCCATCTTGTGCCACCTATACTACCTACCTGGTACTGTAGGGAATATACATTAGCAAAAGATGACCATTAAATGAATAAGCATAATAGGTATTATGGATTTAATTGTTTGCCTATCTTCTGGATAGCGATGATTTTGTTATCTGAGAGAGAGTCATTAGAATGACAGAAATGCATCTACAGTGGCCAGATTGTATGTAACATTATTTGTTTTTTAAGTGCTCCCAATAGTGAACTGAACAGGATTTCACAAATTCCTGCAGAGTAAATGCCTTCTGAAGCCCAGAAGGTTTTAATCACGCAAGCACCCTGCAGACTAACAATTTACTAAGCGTTTATGTCGCTGATTTGTTCATAAAAGGAATCTGATACCTTCTTTGAGATACGTTTTTGACAAAAATTTTGCAATTTGGAAATATGCAGTAGGAAGTGTCGAAGCACGGTTCATAATGCTGGTGAAGACTTCTCACATATGCTAACATATGGATATGCTAGTAAACAATACTGTGTTTAAAGACTCTCCTTCGTATGAATTTTTTTTTAAAAAAGGAGTTAAGTCTCACTTGATTGATTCCTTCTCCCTAAGTTGCTATATGATTATTTAAGACTGGAAAAAGGTGTAGAGGTGGAGAGATAAATGAACGAAATCAAAACAGACAAGATAAAGTATGGATTTGAGTCTGCTGATGGAAGTCAGATTAAATTGGGATTAAACAGTCCCAAATTAGAGGAGAGATGTCATCTCATTGCAGCTGACCCCCGATGAAGATGTGAAACTTTCCATTAGAAGGTAAAGAATGAACAGTGACAGATCACTCAAATGTCCTTCAGGTTTGAAAGTTCTGTCAAAACCATCTGGGCAAAATCTGCTTAATCCCTTAGCTATTGCAGTGCAGACAAACCTAAGAAGAAACTAAGGATTCTGCAAGCCTGTTAAGCCAACTTGAGTGCAGGCTGGCTCTGAAAATCCTTCACCACCTCTGGCTGCACCTTCCCACTCACTCCCTTGCACTGCCACCCTTGTTTGTGCAGCCATCTGGTGAGCTGGATCAAGGACTAATCTGTCTGAAAACTAATCCCGTTCCAGGTCAAAAAAACAAATAGATGAAAAGAAAAAGCTTTCAGGTGGAAAGGTGGAACTGCCTGTTCTGGCAGTAGACTGCACTGAAGTTGGCCTATAATCAATATGGGACAGTGCCAGAGGAAAGCTGCAACACCTGGGATGAAAGGACCTGTGTACTGATGCAAGATTGAATTTTCCCAAACTTATTTCATTAGGAGCAGAATTAGACTTGCAGGGAGAACTTTGGGAGGACCTGCTTATGCTGTATATTTCTGTAGACCATCAAGCCATTTTTCCAGTCAAAAATTTACCTTAGGCTTCTTGCTAGTCCCTCGTGATTTAAGAGGGCATGGGGAAAAGGGTGTAGAGCTATATTATATGGGTGTGTGAAAAAGATTTCACAGTGAAAGCAGGAATGCTAAAGCTCCTGCTTTGGACTGAAAAGCCAAAGGAAACATGTTTACAAATTTTGACACCAAGAACATTATCAGCAGAACATTATGGAACCTGAGATCTGATTTTTTTTTTTTTTTTTTTTCCCTCTAAAATTCTGATAACACTGTGAGAAACTGGTTACTTTGAGAGTTGCATCTTGTTTCACTAACGTGAGCCAGGTGGGTAGCTGCAGACTTTTTTTTTTTTGTTTAAATGTGGGACTCTACTCTGAAATCCATGAATTTTATAATACTCACACTGTTCTTGTGAAGGATTTGTACACTGCTGCAGTTAATACTGGGCAAATGCTAGCAGCATGTTTTCCCTAAATATCTGTTATATGTGGTAAGTGATTTTTCTGACTGCATCTGCAGCCTTCAATATTCTGTGTTCTGCAAGGTGTTTCCTTAGCAGAGAGAAAAATCTTCAGTAGTAGAAAATAAATATCTTGAAGCTATTGGACAAGAGACCTTGCTACAACAGTGATTCATTAGTGGGACCAGCATGTACTTAAATTACTGAAGTTGCTTTCTTTTGAAAAAGAAAAAAAAAAATCTCTTTTAGCACATGCTTAACTTTTAGGAACAGGCCCATTGAAACAGAAGGTGAATGTTGAACTTTGCTGACTCAAGACTGATGGCTTCTAATGAAAAAAAAACCAAAAAACTAACAAGTGTATCCTGTACATGGTTTTGTCAGTTCCTTGCAAAGCAGAACAGTTGGAACAATGAACTTGTAGAATGCATGTAATTGGATTTATTCAATTAATTCATAGATTTGTTCATGAATTTCTGATGATTTCCACATTCTGGAAAAGAACAAACAGCAACATGTTTGATAAATTGTTTGCTATAATTTATTTGCTTTTCTCCATCTAGAAAAAGAAATCTGTGTATAAATACACAGAGCTTTGCCAAGCTTCCCACAGTCTATGAATGCCAATTTCTTTCTAAAAGCTTCCGACTTGTCTTTTTATTGAACAAAATTAAATACTTTAACCAGACGTTGCAGGCAATGCTGTATTATAAAAGGGTGCTTCGAAAAACAAAAGGAGAAAAAAAATCAACCAGTACTTACAATTTAAACTGATGACCAGTTGCTGTTGCTTGGCATTTCTCTGAATTACATTTTTTTTCTTAAGGAAATTACAGAAAATAGTGACTAACAGCAATGTGCAAGCCCTGGCAATGAGAGATGGAAACCCTGTTTTTCTGTATTCTCTCCTTTTGCTAAGTTACTGTACTACCTGGTTGTATGACTGATGACACAGATGGGGAGGAAAACATTGTACCTCATGGATCTTGCCAAAGGCACGGCCTGTTTGAGTGCTTGTCAACAAATCTCCAAAAGAGAGAATCCCCAATCTGCAATAAATCCCTAGGCTTAGGTATGTCAACAGTGGCTTATTTCTTAGGTTCGGAGAGCCTCTCGTGAGGGGAAGTAAAATGATTTAAAAGCTTCTACATGAAGAAATAGTGTTTGAGAATCATGCACTGGTGGATTAAAAATTAAACTAAAATTGAAATCCAAGTTGACATCTTGAAAATACATTTTTTGCAAAAGTTTGTCATTCACTTTTCTAGAAACTCAAATGCACTGTTTTATGCTCTATAAAAGCCTTTCTGATAGGCTGCTTTTAAGCATTACATGGAAAAATCATAGGCCTATGCAAATAAAAAGCGAATGGGCATTGGAGGGACTCTACAATTGATGTAACTAGAGAGTTTCTTTGACTCGGAAAGTGCTTCTGGCTAATTTAGACACTGTATCCTTGTACGAAGCACACTGTGTTCTTTGCAAAGAGCCAGTTTGAGCAGCTCGGTCGTTCTTTGTACTTTCAAAACCCTTGTATCTGTGTATCTCCAGTTAATTAATAAAATGCTAGGTGATAACATCTGCCAGCGGCTTTTATGCTATTAATAGTACTAGTGCATCAGATATTTCCTGTGGGTCTGAATTTTTGCCTTTTTTTTTTTTAGTTTTGTTTTCTCTCCTCCTTTCTTTCTGCAGACCTTGAATTTTCCCTTTATTCCTCCAACTGTTCAGATTTTAATTGTTGTGTGGTACAGTGTCCTCTTTTTGTTCCTTCTAAAGATGAATGGATTACAGATGCCTTCCTCTTCTTTTGTATCTAGTGGTCATGATTATCACCTTTATCACAGCGTGTTAAGCACTGTCCTGTTGTGTGTGCAGCTTCAAGATAATGGATATTTATTGTAAATATAATTGCATGGGTTTCAATGTTGACTAGATCCCTAGCTACTTCAAATGCATTTCTATTAATGAGTTTTAAATGAAAAGAAATGCAAGGAATAGCAGCCCAGCCTTCTGTTCTTTCTATCGTTGGGTGGTGGAGGAGGGAATAGTTGGCAAATGTTTCTATGGGTCAAGACAGGAGAAGATTTGCCTTTATTATCTGAAGGAGGAATGGTTGTGTGCTACTTTGTATCCTGTGGTATTAGAGTTTATTTGCTTCAGGGAAAATCTGGTTTTGTGATGTAAACTGCCTAGTTGTATAGAGTAAGACCTAGAACCACGTGCTCTATACTGGCCTTTACACCTGCTCTCATATGAGTTGGGAAAATGTCCACAGGGATGAGCAGTTCCACCTGACATTGCTGTTTTCCTAGAAGCTGCTACCCTCGGGTGCTAAAATCAGATTGGGAACACTTCTAAAAAATCCTTCTTCTGACCTGTCTCACCATGGAAGCTTTCAGAAGTCTGATATGATGGCAGGTCTTTTATTTTATTTATTTATTTATTTTATTATTTTTTTTTTACTCAAGAAAAAACTGTTATTTCCAGTGGTATCCTCCTTGTAGGCTTCTATAAATCTTATTGTCAAGACTATCAATTTGTGTTGGAGAGGTTAGAGCTCAGCAGAACTCTAAGCACACCTCACTGTAGACTGAGCCAAATGCTGTGGCTGTCAAGGGATGGCATCCTTAGCAAATTAGGCACTGTGGGAGACCCAGGGTCTACAGCCCATCAGTCATGCCAATAGCCCAAAGTGCTACTGCGGTCCACTCTTACAGAGATAAGATATATTATTGTGTTGCTCTCCTCTTTTTGCTTTGGAAGGAAAGGTCCTTGTTAGCTGCAGGGTGTAAGTGCAGCCTTCAAAGAGACAGTCATAAGAGACCAAAAAAACAGATGTGAATGATGCTTTTTGTTGTGGGCTTTTTGTTTGCTGTTTGTTTTGGTTTGGTTTTTTTTAAGTTATGTAGTGCCCAGGAGATTTCAAGATGTTTAATGAAAGTCTTTTCTTGCCTTTTGAAAGAGAGGAACCACCTTGTACTGAAATGATTTTCAGAGGGAAACATAAATTTCATCATATGAAAACATCTGTTTGGATTGAGCCCCATATAGCATAGGAAAGGATATGAAAAAGCCTTCCGATTTGTTTTAAATGTCTTCTGTGCTGTGGCCTCAGATAATGATTTTTCATAGCCTTGTCTTTTACTTCAGAGGGAATATTATGGAAAGAGGGAGTAAAGAGAAGGTGGGGTGGAATTAATCTGCTGGTTTTGCTGATTTAATAGGCAGTTTGGAGTAGATAGCACTAAACAGGCCTTTTTGCCAGTGATCTTGCAGTGGAAGAGCACAAGAGTTCTTCCTCACGTGTATCTTTTCTCTAAATACAATGATCTAAATCTATTTAATTCATCAGTTTTCGCTTAACATTTTACCTCCTGATCAGAAAAGAGTTGAAATCCTGAATCTACAAAGGTCAGAATTATTACCTCGGACCACGGGGGTTGTTCAGTGGACCTCTGATAACACTATACACATGTAAAGTATTCACTGCTCACAGTATGAGGGATGTCTCACTCCTTGAATTAAGAAATGTTTCATTTTCTGCATTTCAGCATTAATGGTGGAGTAAGTCTACTGCTATTACAAGCCACTATCAGTAATAACTGGAAAGTCTTATATCCTTATGATAATACATAAATCACAAATCTCACTTCTACTTGTCACATCTTTAGATTCAAGACTAATACTTCTACTTCTGCACCAGATAATCAAGTGTAGACTTGATTTCCCTTTCAGAAGACTGTCTTTTTTGCCCATTCTACCCTATATGAAAATAAAGCCAAATTTTGTTTTTATTACTTTAGAAAGATAGACTGTTCCTCATTTCTGTTGGATATGATCTAACAGAGCTACAGTTTGGTAGACATTTGCTGGAGTCAGTGAAGACCTGTAAAGTGGCAGTGACTGAAGAGCTGGTGCTTTACTGTTAGCCTTTAATAGAGTTCATGGGAAGCCAATAATTAACAAGCATTTGGTCCATGTTAACAAAGTGAAGACAGAGTGTAATCTTTCAAAGTGAATATTTTGACTTTTGAAGCGTCTGGCAGCATTCACTACCAAACTTTCTGATTCACGGCTATAGTATACGACAGCTCACACAATAGCCATTATACACAAAGCCCTTGCCATTATTCTACATCCATATCTCTTCTTGGATATGAAGAGAAATCAAAGCTCATTTATTCTGCTGCTGCTCTTGTAAGCCTATTAAAAATAGTGGTGGTTTTGACATTTTCCCACTCACAGTAGTACTACAGTGTGCTGTTGTATTTCACAGAAGTCTCCAAGGGCACGCTGAGCGTTGAAACTAATGATAGGGAAGTATGAGCCGTGGAATTCAGCTTTAAACTCAGATTCACTCAGGGTGAGGAGTGTTTCAAAGGTATCCTTTCCATTCTGACCCTAACTCCTGTTTTCTACAAACTGGACAGTTAAAATTTATGCAAGATTTATTTTGTTGAATGTCCTTCAGTTCTTTTAACCCTTTTTAATTCCTCAGCAATTTACCAAATATTCTGGAACAGATGATACCCCTTTTGGCAAGGGAGGACATATGCCAGGAGCTCAGAGAGCAGAGGAGTGATAATGTTGTTAGTTCCAGCCCAAATACAGGCAGCTGGGATCGATGGTAGTGCAAGAATGTGTCAAACTATAAAGCAGACCTGTCTTATTGCCAAACTTGTAGCTCCATCCATTTCCACAAGTAAGACAGACTGTTTAAACCAGGAAAACAGTTGCCATAATATTGATTTATATTTTTTTCCCTATTAAAAAGTAGTGCCAAGCAGTTGAAAATCCACTTGTTCAGTGTCTCATAATGTTGGACTGAAAATACGCGCAGCAGGATTGTTTCCATTTACCTTCTGGATTTTGAGCTATTAAGTATAGATACCTAAATCTCAGTTGTATATAATTTTACTTCTGTGTTGTGGTAGGAACATCCAACTTTGCCAATGAAATTTGGAAGTTGTCTTGTTACTATATGACTTCACATGTTGGTCTTGAAGGGAAAAATAGCGTGATACAGTGGCATAACCGTGTGATGTCTGGTTTGTTGGGGATTGGAACTGATAACATGACAAATAAGAAATATGTGAATATTGACCACAGCAACTCTGAACTCATAGAATCAGAAAATAGGAGGGGTTGGAAGGGACCTTTCAAAATCATTGAGTCCACCCCCCCATGCCAGGGCAGGATCACCTAGGGCAGGTCACACAGGAACATATCTGCCTTGGTTTTGAAAGTCACTAGAGAAGGAGACTCTGCAACCTCTCTGGGCGGCCTGTTCCAGAGCCCCGTCACCCTCACAGTAAAGAAGTGTTTCCTCATGTCAAGGTGGAACTTTCTGTGTCCCAGTTTTTGACTGTTGCCCCTCATCTTATCACAGAGTACCACTGAAAAGAGACTGGCTCCTTTTACTTGACACCCACCCTTCAGATATTTGTAAACATTAATAACATCCCCTCTCAGTCTTCTCTTCTCCAGACTAAACAGTCCCAGCTCTCTCAGCTTTTCCTCATAAGACAGATGTTCCAGTCCATTAATCATCTTCCTAGCCCTCTGTTGCCAGGCCTGCAAAAAAAGTCACCTGTTATCTGTTATTTAGCAGGTAGCATAGGGCATGTTTACCAGCAGACTGCAATTGCTCACTCCTTCTGTAGTCTAGGTATGTTATTATGAAGAAATGAATGACTAATGACAGCATACTTGAGTGTTACACCTTCTGTCTAGCTGTACTTGTAGTACAAGGAGAAGAAAGTGAAGAAAATAGCAAGAAAAATATTCTTGCTTATGAAACTTCGGATTGCTAAATGCTGGTAAATGCAGAGAGAGGGGAGTGGTAGAAAAGATTAATGGATGTAATTAGCTATCTACTGCTCAGATAGTGTGGAAATTTGAGACCAACAAGCAATGACTTACATACCATATCAAGGGTAACAGGTCATTGTGGAAGCAGCCAAGCTTCTTGGAGAAAATGGGGATAATTCAGTGTCTGGTGTGGAAAAGATACTGCAAAAACTGTAAATAAGCTTTTTCCTTTAAGTGCTAACTGAAAGGTTTAGGTTTCCTATTGCAGGGAAACAGAGATTTTCCAGAGCCAGAAGAAGGGAAAAAAAAAATCTGAGTCAAAGATAACACAAACCATAGAATTTAAGGGTCAAAACTTACTGACAATAAGGCACTGCAATCAATTTTATTTTTTTTTGTCTGTTGGGTCTTTTGGTTCTCACCTGTCCACTTCTTTCTCATTAGTATAAAAAAAAAAGGTGGCGGGAATTAAAACATTTAGGAGTGGCATATCACTTGGGGAGCAAGGAAAATACAATGCCTATTACAGCTTGTAGAATAATGGCGTAGAGAAACTGCAGATAGCAACACACGGAATTATTCTTCTGTTTACCATGACTTGGCTTTCAAATAGGTACAGGTCTCCCACAAATTTTTACAAACTCAGTTTTCCTGTGGAGGAGTCCCACCATGTTCAGAGCTACTGAGTTGCGGTCTATGTTTCTTTAAAGGTAGGATTTTTGTTGGGGATAAGTGACAGCAAAAGGGAAAGCTGTTGAAGGAAGTGAAACAGTGGTAATGCCAGTAACTGGAAACAGTGCTAAGGGTGGTGTAGGGGTGGTCATTGACTGAGTTGACCGAAATATTTTCATCAAGAACTATTAGGGGAGTTATTGATACAATGGATCAAGTCATAGCTCTGTTTCCCAAGCATTTTTCTATGAAAAGGAGAGGATAATCAGACTGTGGTGAATGTTAAGGGCACAGTTGTACCTTCCCAGTGTTTCTGTGTATGTTTGCAAAGAAGGACACGTGAGGATCTGAAAGAAATATGTGGTAGTAAATTTTTAGTGCAACCAACTGTTCCCTTAAATTTGGGAGGCAATATTTTGTTTTGTTGCTCTTTCTTAAACTGCCAGTGAAGCTAAAAAGCTGAAGGTAGAATATTTTCAGAAGATAAGAAATGTTTAAATTAACACATTACTCGACAAGAATGAATCAAATTTACGAAGTGTTCTATTGCATATAAAATGCTATGAATAATGGATTTTGCTATTTAGAGAAAGAAAAATTCTGTATTGATTGAAATCACTTATTCCTCTTCAAACTGGTTTTTGTTTTTTTTTCTTCTGCGGTTGTTCAAGGCTTTCTGTCTTGAAGAGATTAATTTTAAATTGATAATGTTTTCGGAGTGAAAAGCTGAAATAATTTTGTTTTGAAACATTTATACTTTTGAATTCTTAAGAGATTTGCCAAGATAAATCCTACTGAAAACAATAGACCTTAATAATGATACTTAAATTACATTCTTAATCACTTAATCTACCCGTAACAGTTTCAATTCAGTAAAACACTGAATTCTCTTGTGCACATATATATTTAGAGCTCTCTGTACTTCTGTACACTTGAAACCTCTTCACAATCTCCAGTGCTATATACCTAATTCCTTCATCAGAGTAAATGAGGAGAATTAGAAGGGAATTCAGCGGGCAACAAATGGCAATGGCAAAAAAAGAGGAGAATGATACTAGATGTTTAAGTAATTTACAATGGCTGGGCAATTTAGATGTAGCAAGAACTTTGAGACGTTACTCCCTTGCGACAACAATCTTCAGGAATATGCACAAAGAAACATAAGAGTAAACTGTGATGTATCCCAAATTCCCTATGTACAGGCATTTCTCAGGGTTTTCTCTCTCCTGCTGACTGATGAGATGCTTATGTGCTAGTATATTCCCTCCAATACAGCTAGAAAGCAATAGGCTATATTCTTCCTGAAAATGTGTAGTTAACAACAGAACCTGCCTTGTCTTTTGATGACTGATCTTGCTCCAAAATTAGGAGGGGTCTGTTCAGCAGACAAGATGGAAAAAACACCTTTCCCTGTTTTAGGGTTCCTTTGCACAACAAATTGCAAAAAGTTTGAACATTATTTTGGTGCGTTGATTTTTTTTATTTTTTTTTTTTTAGCCAGAATGTGTTTTAGAGGATTTAACCTTGAGAATGAGATGTGGATGCTGGGCTCTCTTTGTCTGCTCATAGATTCAATACTTTCTGTGAACTCAACTCTTGAGCGTATCGTCTGTTCTGAAAGTATCTTTTGGGTGAAGACAACCCACTAGAAGTAGTTTTTTTAATAATAGGTATGGCAATGGGTTTACAACTGTTTCTGGACATTATGCAGCACTAAGATCTTGATACCAAATTATTGTGACTCATTCTGCATCAAGCCCAAGTTTCTTCTGTCCTACTTAGAAGTTAAGGACTTTGGAGGTAGAGATTATTTGATTTTTTTTTTTTTTCCTCCATATTTTAACATCTGTTCCTTTGGGTGTTGGTACAGGACTTATGTCCCGTTTATTACTATTAATGGTAAATAATGAATGTGATCACATAGCAAACCTGAAGGACAGCAGTTTGTGCTTAGTTTTTGGCATTTGGAGAAGAAAGCAAACATATCCATAATCCCTCTTTAATTGTAATGTTGTTTAGCTCCCAGAAAGTAAAGAACAATTGCAGATGAGCCAAAGGCTGATAGTATCAACTAGGGAAGAAAGTGTAACAGTTTTTCTGCCTACATCTCAGGACTCTTTATCATTTATGGATTTGATGTTAATAGATACTTGAGAAGAAATATTGTCAGACCTAGTTTATGAATTAGATCAAATGGAGGTTTTACTAAGGTCAGAAAATAACTTGCTGCAAAGACAGGAACTGAATATAGGATTTCGGTTGAAAACCCAACCACAAAATCATCTTTTCTCCTAATTCATGCAATTCTAGAAGATATGATCTCTTTTTATACCATTGCTTTCTGACAGGATGCATCCCATCTGTGCAAGTTTGTATCCTTCATTTGTATTGTTAAAAAAAAAGATAAAGCTTTTCACCACAAAGAAGAGCAGAGGGAAAAGGAGGAAGCATAATTCAAAGCGTGCCTGGGGGAAGACTAGCACTAGGCTGTTGTGGAGGGATAGAGGAAGCTTAAGTCAGTCATCCAATGTAGCAGTGGGCAAGGATCACAAATCATCTGCTACCCCAGAGCCCTGTGTGTCTAACATTAGTGCACACTGCAATATTCCTTTTTTATCTTTAAAATAAATAAATTTCTCCCATATCTTTTGAAACTTGTCTGACATTTTGCACCTTGGAGCTGAGAGCTGTCTTCCAAGTCACGTCCATTGTTAAAGTGTTTCACTATTCTTTCTTTATAATACCTCTACCAGCAAAATTCTTCCATATATTCCAGGATGCCAAACCTTTCCTTTTGCTACCATTTCAAGTGTGTTTCTGACATTTACAAGCGCTCACAGGAGCATTCAGTCAATTACCCCCAAAGACTTCCATTGTTCCAAGGAGACTGACCTTTCCCCTTGGGCACCAATTAAAATCTATTACTTTTATTCCCATAGTGCTTGCTGTAATTGGAGCTCTGGCTTTTTGCCAGTTAGAACTTGTTGGATTTTCATCTTTATTGCCGAAGTTTTGCTAAGGATAGTAAGTGAAAATTCCAAAACATACGTATATACTTCAGGGGAAACCGAAGTAACTTTAATGAAGCTTTTAAATAAATCTCTTTCACTTGTCATCAGATGTATAAGAAAAATAAAAAATGAAAGAATAGGCATGTTTCACATGATGGCATGTGAAACTTTTTGCTTGCTTCTGCTTTGTGTTTTCCTCCTTCAACTAACGTGCTCCAATTATTCTACAGCAGAGATTTTGCGGGAACTGAAGGGCACACATGCTGTGGGCCTTGCTAGTACTCTGAAAGTTAAGGGGAGAAAGGTGGAGAGCTGTGTGCCTGTCAAGTCTCTTGAGCCTCAAGGCCTGTCCTTTCTTATATTACAAACCATTAGAAGCAAAGACTGTAAATACTGCATTATTGAAAATATCGCATTATTTTCAGCAGTAAACCTGCTATTTATCCTTAAAATTCTTGCTGTAAAGTTATACTTCTGTGCTTAAGTCTTTCCCCCAACTTAGATTTCCTCTTTCAGCTGATATTTATGAGAGTAGAAGCAACTGCTGATTGAGTACAGAAGGTTTTTCTCCCTATTGAAGATGTTTGTCTGAAAAGCTAGTCAGACATCTGTCAGAATGGTTTTATGAAAAATCAGGATTTTTGAAAAATGTGTTCAGGAGTCTGCTTTTTGTCACCTCTGCTTGTCTGGGATCTCAGAGGTTGTTTGAAAACTCGGTATGTTCAACTTATTGCCAAATCCTCAACACTTCTCAAGGAAAAAGGTTATATATTATCTTGATCTTTTATCACTGAAGGCAGTTCAGTTTTAAGACCAGAATAGTACACAGGCTTGTGATATAGATGGTTGTGTGTAAAATAGATATTGTGGAGTTTTCTAGAGGTTTCTAAATCATTACAATGATCAAGAATTCTGAAAAATCTATTATCAGTTTGCACAAGTCTAATTACAAGAGAATTTGGCTTGCTTGGAAAATAGCCATGTTATGTATAAGCCTGTGTAATACCTGCCAGTATCAACTTGTCTGGTAACTATAGAGCGAATTCTGGTTCCTTTTGCTTCCTGTTTTTGGTATAAAGCAGTCAGTTGTGCTTCCTCATTCACTTATTTTGTTCGAGTCTTTCAGTATTTCAGTAATTTAGTGGAGCTTACGTTGGCATTGTTGTGTAGAATGATTTTGGTGCCTTTGTGTCCAAGTGGAATAATGATCAAGATGTTCATTGACCAGCTGGCACCAAATAACTTTACAGTTGGTGGCTTAGAGAAGTCACAGGTTGTTCCAAAAATGTCTACTTATGATCCAAAAATTAATTTTTGCTTCACTTACAAACTCTGCGTGGTGCCTTAAATAACTAGAATTATGAACAACACTTGTCCTGGGCCCATATTCTTCCTTTGGTGGGATTTGATGAAACGTTACATTTCCTTCCTCATAGTGATATGAAGTTGTCTTTTATTTCCACTACTAGACAGGATTTAAATGAACCAAACTTGTGAAGAGCCACTGAGAAGCTTCACTATTGAGAAGGAACAAGAGATAAACCTTTCTTCCCTGATCTGAGAAGGATCCCAGATCCTAGGTGTTACTTGTGCTTTTTAGTTTCACATGTACCTTTTATCTTACGGTTTTCATCTCTGCAGATTCAGAGAAACAGTTTTCCACCATCTTCCCTAGAAGAAGGCTACCAATAATTGGAAATACTGACAGTCCTTTGTAGTATTCCGGACTTCTAATGTTCTTTCTGTTTGCTTGCTTCCTTTTGCCGGTTCCAAAAGGTTGTTTTAGGTGAGAATTAGGCTCAGGGTTGATTTTTATGTCTAATAAACCTGGAAAAATAAAACTTTCTGAACTGGGGGCTTTAATAACTGCAGGAACAGATTTGTCAAGCCCTGATAGATACTATTTCATATATTATGGGGAAATAAAAAATATCAAAAAGTAAAAGTAAAAAGTATTTTATAGAAGGGTTTGAAATGTCTCTAGAGGTAAACTAAAATCTCTGTCTATTGCCTTTTTTTTTTTTTTTTTTTTTTAAGAGGTAGGTAAAAGATTATGACTTGGCAGGCAACCTCCCCCAGGTATCCAGCTGGAGGCAACTAGATTTGCATGATAAAGAGGCAGTGTATCATCTGTGCCATTATGTGCTTTAACATTACAAATCCAAAGCAACACCATTTAATTATTAAGTCTTTCTGTATGGGGGAAAAAACAACTTGATTCATTACAGCCAACGTAAAGAGAAACTGAAGTATTGAGACATTCCTGTGTTCTGTGCTTTCCTGAGAAGGCTATGAGGTAGAACTCATTGCAGCATTTTCACTTGCTAAAAGTTCATAGCTGAAGAGAACCATTGAAGGTGATGGTGGAGGGGATAAAAATAAAAGGTCCAAGAACCTCTTTCTAGGAATAATAGAACAAAATATGTCATAGGCTTTATGGGATTGAGCACCTGACCTGAGATTATTGGCATCTAACAAATGTTTGACTTTGACCAGAATCTTGTAATTACGTTTTTGTTATCAGAGGTAGTGTCTTCCCCTTCTTTTGACTCAGCACCTGGATTTATGCCATACTAAGACAAATATTTCCATTAAAACATTTTTAAATGTCTTAGGAGTGTATGTACCATTTCCCTGAATTTACAGGCAGCCTGGAAAGTGGCTCTGAAACATGAAAATTGCTTTGCATGTCCCAATGACCTATTAATTCCAGTTCTAGGTAATTGAAAAGTCCCTCTTTAGTTTTAACCTTACTGTGAGTGCAGGTATGTGCTAATAACTCACTGACATCACGTATCTAAGCTGATGGGTAACCCTGATCCTTTTGCTATCTGTTATGCATGTTATGTATTGTAAAAAATATTTTCCCCTTACAACACAATGAAGTTGGAAGGGTCATTCTTAGAGGCAGAATTTGGACAGGAAATTAAAATCATCTGAGGTGAATTTGGCATAAGGTAAGGCCTGTGGCTGTGATCACAAGTTGCACTGGATAAGTGAACTTTCCTTCCTACACTATCTCCGTAGCTCACATCTCACATCCTCTAAACAAACAACAGAAAGTGGTTTTAAAAAACCATTCCTTTCTCTCCTAGTTGTTACTAATGATCAAGCCATGTATGGTAACTGCAGAGCAGTGTGTACTATGCTTGTCACAGCAGAGACCCACAAACCCTGAGGCAGCAGAGAAAAGTGTATGTATTATTTTTCAGCTGTGTCAACCTTCCTCTTTCCTTGACCCTGTAATTAGGATCACGCCATTAGCTGTTCAGATCGAGGCTATGGTTACACATGTAGTAAAGAAGGGCTAGGAATAAAAGAGGAGGAAAATGCTGCAAGATGCTAGCAGAGTGATGAGTAAAGTGGCGGCGAGGTCGTTTCTGGGAGTGTTCCAGATTACAGCACTTGTCCACTGCTCAGTCTGTTTCTGTGGTCTTAAGAACACCTGAAGTCATGGTGCATACACCAGTAGTTATGGAAGTATGGCTGCCTCCACAGTCAGTGGTTTTCAAGAATGAGCCTAAGCATGGAGATTTGCAAACATACTGTGTACTAAAAGGAAACTCAGGAAGAAAGCAAACCACTTCTTTGTCTGGGCTTCATGATCCTCTTGCTTTCAGTGAGGATATTGTAAGCTAATAGCATGAGATCAAGCTTCACTGAATGGCTGATATTGACCATGGTTGACTTCTCTGAAGTGGCCCTTGACGATGCTGATGGTGTTTGCAACCAGGCAGGATCTGCAGGCTATTTTTTTCCCACCGTTTAGACAACAGACGCAGTGTGGCAAGTTTGTATATTCAGCAGTGTAGCCTCATAATGCTAAGTCAGGAGGACTCAAGATTTAGATTCTTTCTTTATCTATCTCCTTGAAGACACTGTAGCAATAGCCAAGTGTATATGTAATTATAACTTGCTGGGGCACCTTCATCACAAAACCACCCATGGGTTGATGAGGAGGATCCCAACATTAATAAAGCTCAGGGTTGGAGTGTGTCTTTCATGTAGCCAAATCCTACAAGTGAGAGACTGGCACAGCTGATTCAGCTACCACCAAAAGGGTATAGACTTTAATATAGATTACAACAGCCTGTCAGGAATTTGGATAGCTTTCCTTATGTGACTAAAACCTGTGTCACTACATCTCAAGTGATGTCAATATTCAAGTTACCTTAATTATATTCATATCTATAGGAGTCTTACCTTCCCAAAGCAGTGAGGAGGTGTCTTTAAGAAATGCAAGAATTTTTAATAATCTGAATTTAAGTAATCTGAGTTTATTTCTTTATCTGCTTCCCACCTTGTTACATAGCTTTGAAAAAGCTCTATTGCTGCTTTGCACATGGAGGGGCTAACTCTTGACCTCTGCAAAACAGAAATGTGTTTCACTAAGAAATTCCCAGCGTTTCCTTGGGTTTAGGTGCTACATAAGTGCAAACAATTTTTATTAATAGTCAATTCATGTGCATAATAAAAAAATAGGCTCCCACTATAAAGAAGGTTGTATTATTCAATATATCTAAATTACAGCCACAGTAAAGCTGCATATATAGGTTCTGTTTGGAATTATATGAATAGGTGCTATATTATACTATATACTCTTGCATATTATTGCTTTGTGAGAGAGATACTATGTGTACCACTCGAAGAGAAAAACATGTCTTTCAGTAAAAAGACAGTTCCTAGGCTAGATGCACTAATATTTTATGAAAGCATGAATAAGTGAAGCAGATTCATCAAAAGGATGATGAGAAAACAGCATTATTTTTGTTGGGGTGGAGGATAGTTCAAAAATAAAAATAAAAATCAACCCCCTAAACTGCATCTCTCTAGGTTATCTGCTTTCAAATTCTAAGCAGCAGAAGGGCTGTTCTTTTCTTAAAATGCAAAACCTCAGAAAAAAATAAATGTCTCATCCTTTTGGAAAATCCATCCCTAAATGTCATAAAATATTACTCAGTAATCCGTCAAATCATTCACACTGAAGGCTGCTGTGGACCAGCTTGAGTTTAATCTAAAGTGAAATTAGCCAACATGTTTCTTCCTTCTGGGTCAGACTTTCCTTCTGTGGAGGTTCTTTCCCGGGGTTCTCCAGGGACAGGGTGGTCATGGTCAGAGACAGCATTAATGGTCATGAATGTGTAATGGGAAAACTGATTTTCAGAGGCACAGAGGGCCAGGTAGGTACCCAGCTCTCAGCGGGTGCCTTCGGTGAATACTCGTTATACTGAGGTCTCCTTTTTAAATGTGTTTCAATCCAGACAAGATATTCTAACTTGCTGGTTTGTGGAGAGCACAAAAATAAGTTTTCCCCCTGTTTGAACATGTGGAAGAGCCCCTTTTCCCCTTCAGCCTGTGAATATTTGTAAAGATCGTGGTCACTAGCAGGTGAGCATGGTTTTTTGGCTTTGGCAACCCAAATGAGCAAGGACTCTCTCTGAACTAGAGTGACAGCCTTATGCGTGACTGCACAGGAGCATGCCTTGCTTCCTTCTCTGGACCATGCATCAGCCTGGTCATTGTTAGTGTCCAGGGCCAAGAAAATCAGTGGACCTGATGGTTAAACAGGTCACCACTACATTGCAGGTGAGTGAAGGGCTTCCAGTAATCACCCAGTAAGTGAGAATACGGTGGATACAGGAGTTGCAGGTTAGGTTCACCCTGGCTGAAGCTGCCTCTGTTTCTCTCAAACTGCTGGAGGATCCAACAGGCAATCCTGTTTTAACAGTGCAGTGGTCACAGAGCAAGCTCAGCCTCCAGCTTTAACATCTTATTTCACTTGCTGATAACCACCTGTGCATAGTGCGGCAGGGAAAGGCGCCACAGTCTTCATTGTCCATTTAGCTCTTCGCTTCAGATAGGCAACAAAGGGTGCATTGACTACCAGCTGCAGTCTGTGCTGTGACAGGCGCATGCACAGTAGAGATTCAGACCCCTTCCCAAAATACTTCATGTGAAATGCCAGACAATTACTGGAGAATGACTGTTCTCACCACTCTGGGCATTGGAAGTGTCCTTAAGTGCTACTCACTGCTACTGGCTCCAAAGGCCTTTTATTCATGTTCTTCAAAATCTTCTTCTCTTTCTAGCCTCTCTTTCATCCATGCTTCTTGCAATCTGCCAGTCCCACTGCCTTGGCCCCAAAATTAATTTTTGGTACCAGAGCTCTATGAAGTCATCATAGATCATAATAAGCCTAGTTTAAATTGACCAGCTGAAATGTTGAAGATAGATAATTAGGTAGGTTAATAGTCTGTATAAGATGCTTCTTCATGATTCTGCCCTTTTCTGTAACCTCCTGCATCCCTTTAGCATAAGAGTAAATAGAGCTTCAAACCTCCTATTTCCTAGATACAGATAATCACCGCCCTCTAGACCTTGCTTACCCAATTTTACGTCTGTTCTGCTTTCCTTCTCAGTGGTCTTGGGTATTTGCCTTTGAAAGCAAGGGAGGAATCTTGGCCTCATTCAGGGAAGAGCGAGAAGAAAAAAAAAAAAAGCCGGGGATTTTTTTATGCATCTGGCTTCTTTTGCTCTTAATGGCTAATTGCTTCTCTCTTCAAAGAATTGCCAAGGGCGGGGGGAAAAACCAAAATGAACCATACGTGAATAACTGAGCTATAGCTCATTGCTGCTACATCATTTGACTGTTATTTTAAAAAATTTCCCCAAGTAGCAAAAGCATTTAAAAGGGGCTTGGCACTGAGCAGCCCGCGCTGCTGGCACACAGCAAATTGTGCTGCTGTTTAGACAAGCAAGCGCGGGTGAGGGAGTGCTCGGGGGGGGGGGGGGGGGGGGGGGGGG
>VWZK01002836.1:19849-33171 GCA_013396935.1 Baryphthengus martii
GGGGGGGGTGAGAGTGCGCATTTGTGAGAGTGAATGTGTTTGGGCTGCTTTGTAGAGGTTTTTTTTTTATCTGTTTACATATGGACTGAGAAGAAGAATCTAAACCTGCTAACAAGGAGGTTTTAGATTGAAAAGAGTTGGTCAAAGTATCTGTAGCTTGGATTTTTCTGAAAGACTTCACTGTTAAGTCTTTTTTTGATCAGTGGTGTCCCCTCCCCAAATACCCACACAAACACATGCAAGCAGATCTGAAAACACTTAGTAGCCAGTCTCAGCTGGTATAAGCTAACAGTGGAAAGTGTTTTATGGACTAATTATCTAAATCTGTATGTTAAAAGATTACTTCATCTGCTCCTGAAATGAGAATTGATCAGTATTTTGAGAAGACTTTGTTAAAAGAGGGAAGGCATGAGAGATGAAAATTATTGCTTTTCCAAGGGTGGCACAGTCTTTGGCAGAGAAACTTCAATGCAGAATGGAAACAGTAATTAAAAGTAGAGAAAAAGAAGGAATTTGGAGAATCTGGTAGGAAACATAATTTTGAGAGAAGAGAGAATGTCAAATATAGGCATCTGAATTGTGCGTTGTGGATTTTATACAGTGTAGATGTGTTCAATGATAAACAGACTGTGCATTTTTTTAAAGTTAGAAAAAAATGAAGGCTTTTAGAAATTTCTTTCTGTTGAAGACAAGAGTTTTCTTTTTTTTAATCAGGAGCATTTCTAAGAACCAGTAAAATAAAAATTAACAAAATCTACATTTTCTTTTTCCATTGTACCTGAAATATTTTTTTCTAGGGCAGAATGTATTTGGGCCTATTTAACAGCATGTGGTAAAACTACAAAAATGTTTGTGAGTAATGGAGAAGGATATCATCTCTTTCTGAAGCTGCAGGGGAAATTTAGGCCAAGAGAATGTAGCAAGCCAAGCTAAAAATGCCGAGAGAACAGAAATTCCCAGCATCGTTCCTGAACGGTCTTTTGATAACTTTAATGAATGCAAGTGGTCAGTGCAGTTGTTTTCAGTATAACCTGGAGGTCTGCAGTAAAATGAAAAAACCAAAACAACACAAACCAACCAAATAGCCAAAACAAGTAGCTACAACAAAATTAGAGGTGGTACTTGGCCAGGGAACTTCCTTTTTTTTTTTTTTTTTTTTTCATATTTCTCAGAAACATGTAATCTGCAGCTCAGGTGTCTCTGGATTTAGGTGTATTTTTTCCAGTCATTCAAATGGAAATTTGCTTATACTTCAGCATTCAGTTAGTAAAAGTATTTATTGAATCTTAAAAGCTGCATTTCAATAGGACTTTGCATATGTGAGAGAACCTACTTTAGTATGTCCACCACTTGTTCCAGATTCAGGAACATAAAGGAGGAAAGGGAGGCTTCATCTCTGCTACTCCACCACCTTAAGGTGACCTTGCTTCTTGCTCTATTAAGAATATGCCTGTTTAAAACCTGCTTTTTCCTATGGCCTTGAAATGTCCCTGCTCTATATAATGATACTATGTCATAATATGAGTTTAAAGTAGCTAGAACAGGTAGGATAGGAAAGCAGGAAAAGCAAAAAAACAGTAAGAAAACCAAAAGTTCTTTATGCAGTAAGATCTGCTTAGTAGACTATAGCCTTGTTAAGCTGAGTAATAATCAGAATAATTAACATGTTTTGCTCTTTAATTGTCATTATAACTGGAGTAATTTGAAAAAGGTACATTTGGTTATCATGTTAAACAAGATCCTTTTGCCATTCTTAAATTATAGTAACTAATTTAGTACAATATTAAGGTCTTTGGTGAAAATAAGAACAAGGTCCATTATAAATTAAAAATAAGGATGTACAGAGATAAATACAAAATGAATTGGAATGAAAACTTGCAAAAAAAAAAAAAAAAAGAATCCAAGCCTGTCCTGGGAACGGTTTACAAGCTTTTAAATGCAAATATATCAAAGGTTTTCGTAAGCCGTGAATCTCACTTTTAATCGCAATTGCACTGTTTGAGAATCAGCCACATAGGCTCTCACTTGGTTAACATTCATTTTACTAGTCTCAGATCTTGATCCAAAATCTACTGAAATCAATAAAAGGACTCACTTTGAGTGTAAAATCAAATTATTCTTATTACCATGTCAGAAGAGCCTCCTCTTGCAGTACCCCACTGTTGCAGCATGGAAAACCAGAGCACAGCAAAATACTTGGCATGAAGATGAGATTTTGTTTCTGAGCCTGCAAGTGAGCTGGGCTCACAGGCAACATACCAGACTTCATCAGATCCACTGAAATGTCATTTCAGTAGATGTTAGAACCTGTAATTCTTCCAGGTGTTTCAGAGGTTACCCCAATAAGAGTTGTTTTTTAGTATTTCGCTCCAGCTTGTACTCAGCCTCATATTTAAGCCCATGCAGTTAATATATGAGTTTCATATGCTACTTAGATACCATTGTGGCTTCCCTACCAGAGATTGGTGCGTGATCTACTGTATTAAAAAGATAAATGAAATATACACAAAATCCTCCTGACAGTTTTGTAGTCAACAATGTACACATGTCAGAAAACCAGTACTGCAGTCATCAACAGTTAATGTCCTGTATATCATTCCTACGTTGTTCTTGTACACCTGACATCCACCATAAAACTTAGTCAAGGGTAACCATTTGTGAAAAAGATTTATGTCTTGCAGAATAATTTCTGTGCTGATGCTCAAAAGAAAATACCAGTAACATCATCTGAAGTGAGAGCTTTAAAAATCCTGGCCAGCCAAGTATTGAGTATTCCACATGCTAGCCTGTTTACTCATGTGTCCATTCACATATATAGGTACCTTTTTTACTGGCTTCAGTGTGTATTAAGTATCTAATTTTTATATGTGTATTTAGAATTTCTTTTACAGCTGAAAGAAGTCTGTTGCAATTATTCTGCCTGTGTTAAGTTTAAAGTTGCTCGTCTTCTACATCCAATGTTAGTTGTGAGATAAGACAGAAGAATTACCGTGGCCTCTTCTGCCCTTAACATTCATGTCTGAGTAGTCAAGACTAGACAACTAATGGGAAGAGTAAAAAGGTCTAAAAACATAAAAAAAATTGTCTACATCTGTAACACCACTGGTGAAATGGGCATCTGAATCCCAGTGTAAATCCTAGCCTTTTGTCCTATGAATTTTGACAATGTTTTTTCCTCTAGGTTTCCAAATTTGTTAAAATGATGTTGAGAACATGTATATTTGCTAAATCAATGGAAGGTCAGCAGCATGTAGGAGATTGATGGGGGCCAAGTAATGGAGAGCATCACACTTGTGATTGGGTTAAATCACCTGTGGCTGCAATTACTTGTGCTTAGTTTCTCATTAATTAAAAATCATAAATTATTTTTCATCAAATTCATCTGAAGCGAGTATTTGTGGATGATGTATATTAATAGTTAATGACATGATTTACAACAGTGGTAACATGTTCTTTAAATAAATAATTTACCCATTGCATTCTAGAGAGAGATGTGAGTAGTGTGACACTAATGGATTACGCAACACACACGTACGTACAATAATCCTGATGGAATATACACACATACATACACGCATTCATACATATATAGATATATCTGCACCAAAGTAGGAAGGATGGGCTTCTGGGTCCTAATGGACAGCTATCCCAGCCCTCTGAGCAGTATATCAGTTTTTCATCCTACTAACATTAGAGAGTAGAGGGAAGCTCTGGGATGACTTTGCAGTTGTGAGTTTGGTGATGGCTCCCAGTCTACAACAGCACAGATATGGTTATGGAGAACTCTCTTCTTGCTCGTTTCCTTATAGTCCAGGTTTAGGCTACCCACTGGACGATGAAGCAGTATAGAACCATTTCTGACTGCAAGCCATTGAATTTCTGGCAGTTGAATTGCTTGTCACTGTTCGGATATCACGGATCTCTTGAGTACTATTCTAATCTCCAGATGAAGAGAGCCAAACATGTCATCTTGCTTGCTACTGTTACTGCACTGTAGACTCCATTTGTGTCTTTTGTGAAGTCACTGAAGTGGGAATCTATGAAGATCTCTAGATGCCTAGCTCCCCTGGCTTCACAAGGGTTAAATAGGAGCTGGATTCCTTCTTTCCTTTACAGTGTGGGCCAAAGTCTGAGCCCGCCTAAATTTCTGATAAGAGGAGGGCAACAGATGGAAAGTACTCTGAGGGTGGTCTCCTTTCTTTTCTCTCATCGCAGTTTGGTAACTGTCTATTTTCTCATCAGAGTTGTGCAGCTAAGTACTAGCAGCTGTAGCAGTTGCTCAGCTACTACTGTAATAAATGGGTATATTCATAGATATATTTTTAGCTCTGTTCTTTACTATTAATTTAGTAGTGGTTTGCCTGTATTCACCCACACTTAGGTATGCATTGAACTCTGCTCCCTGTGTCTTCTCATTCGTTGCTGTGGAGTGAGCCGTATGTTCCAAACCAGCAAACCTCAGTGTCTGCCTTGCTGATTTCCAAGTAAGTCACTGCAAGTGCCAGTCCATGGGGACACTGAGTCCTATTTTGTGAATCAGGATTTATTTGCTTTTGAAGTGTTAATACTAGAGAGGAGGAGATGTCTTCCTCAGCTGCTTTAAGGAAGCCATTTACTATTTTAATATGTTGCTGTGGATTAAGAGGACTGCTGAAGGGTGGAATAGCAACCTACTCTTTGATCTAGATGACTGGCTCTGTAGGTGGGGGTCATTAGACAGGAGAAACAGCTCCATCCATTCTGTGACTCCAGCTGTAGCGAGCCATAAAGCTGGTTTATGTCAGGCCAGGTTTTCTTTGCAGGTTGTGGCAAAGCCTGGTCAATTTTTTAATGTTTTTTTGCTCCTATTTTTTAACGTGCTGCCTTTCCTAGCCTGTCCACAGGGGTAATGCTCTTATACAGGCTTTCAGCATCTCACATCTCAATTATTGCAATGTCCTTTCCCCTGGCTCTGACAAATGTGGCATGGCTATCTTTGATTCATTCATAATGCAGCTGCAGAAATCAAACACCTGGCTTTCTGCTTCAGCCATATGACACATCATTTTCAAATGCACCTCAGCTTATAACACTAAAGAGAGATGCCAACCTTTGTTTTCTAGATCTCACTACCTTTCCCATACCTAACTGCATAATATTAGGAGGTGAACTGCTGCCTCCAATTAACCTGTGATGCTAATCTGCACTATTTCTGCTTGCAGTATTTTAATTTAAGTATATCCTTATGGTGTCTCAGTGTGCCCATCATGCATGGCAGGACATGCTTTCTAAGGAACATCCACTACTTTTTGCCAATACTTTCCTTAAACAGAGGGAATTTCCTCTTTTTTTATCTGTCTTTTTTTTTTTTCTCTCCTTTGTCTGCAGTCATTCACACAAAACCTTGACCATTGTTGGGTTTTGGCTCACTTGTGGCTGCCTTTAGTCTGTACCTTTGCAGATACTGTACTTTGTAGTTCTCTGTGACATGTTAATTAGGGCAACAGACTCCTGCGCTGTGATTGGGCTGCTGAGATGCTGAATTAACACAAGTCATAATTAATGAAGTTGTTGGAAACAGCTATACGAAGTAATGAACCAGACAGGGAGCAGACAGTTGTCTGTCTGCAGTATAAAAATGAAAGGAAAGTGATGGGAAAAGTGAAGAAACCAAAGAAAGGAAGAAAAGAAAGGACAGTGGAGGTGGGGGAGGGATTGAGAGGATTAACAAGAGGGGATTTGCAGATCACAGGTAGGGGGTTCTTGCAAATCAAGCTGTTATTTTTTTTGTTTGATGGGTGCACAATGCATTAAATCATTTGCATAACATTCCCAGGCCCTCCAGTTTAATCCTTACAGTTCTGAAAGAATCTTTGTTTGAGGGGGATTAAATTCTTGAAAGAATTTAGAGCCGGGTCTACCAGGAGGGCTAGCACCAAATCTTTTTTTCTTTTGACTGTGGTGGGAGTTACACACCTAATTAGGACTTAAATATTTAACCTTCTTTGGAGTTAGGACGTTATTCTTTTTTATTGTGTTTATGGAAGGTTGACATTATACTTGTCTGAAATAAGAGATAGAGGAAACATAACTTAGGGTCAAAAAACTTGTTTGATTTCCTCCTGAGTGTCAGTTCTGCAGAAAATTAAACATTTAATGATTCATTTTTATTAAATTACTGAAATTTGGAAAACAAAGTAATGTTTTTTCAGGACACATTTTATTAAACATTTCATTTCAAAGTGCTTGAAATAAACCACTTAAGTTTTCCTGATGTTTTTTCCCCCGAAAATTTTTCAGGGGAAATTATTTTCTGAGATGGCCAGGATATGTGACTTCACAGTGGTCCTCCTGTAACTTCAGGTTTTGGAAACAGAAAATATTTGCAACAAAAATATTTATTTATGCTTGTTAGAAACCAGAGCCATGTATCAGAATAGTTATAAGACGTAGACTTCTCCTTGTATGTCTTGAACAAACTGTGTCCTGCAAGTGGCTGTTTGAGACTCTGTCATTTCACCTGCATTTCTCCTGGTTTGACTTAGATTTGTGGCATTATCTCTGTTTTGTGATCAGTTTTTACTGAAAGGAAAGTAGGGAATTAACGAAATGACTGGTAAGTCAGGGAGGTGATCTAAATGAAATCACTCTTCTGACAGTAGTATTTGATGGTTTTTGTTTACCAGCTGTTGTTCTTGTCCTTGCATGTATATTTATGTTTATCTGTAGGAGCAGACATGGTTGTACTCTAAAAGGAGGACCACATGTAATACATTGTGTTATATGACACAGGATTGTTGCTGTCTTGGGAGGATTGTGCACTCTCAGCTTCTCATCTCTTGTATATCCATATTGGTTTCATCCACATCCAACTATTTTTAGCGAGAAAAAGCAAGAAAAGCAAGCAAAAGGAAAGTTTACAACACTCTCAGATGTTCTTAAAAGCGTAGTATTTCAAGAAAACCCTGTGAAACATTTACTGTGAAACCAGCTGTAAATTCTGTCAGAGAGCTGATTATTATAGCTATATATACAGACAGATCATTCAAATTCTGTCTGTATAATCCTTTCCTTACTCTGGATTCTCTGCTAATCCTACACTTGCTTTTCTGAGTTCCACTCTGTTGTGTTTACTGGTTCATTAACATGTCTGGAGATGGACTACCAAACCTGTACAGGGTGTTTAGCATTGATCTGAGGATACAGATAAAATCTGATGAATGCAGGAAAAAAACCCAACAACTTCTAAAATGCAGCCTGGTCATTCTAAGCTCTGTGTAGTGCTAGTCTTGCTTGTTTTAGATACTGCTGGAAGAATTTCTCAGAGGAATTTAATTTAATGTCTTTGAGTCTTGCTTATAACTATCAACTGTGTCTTCAGTAGCTGAATGCTCAGGGGAATGTCTTAGTGCTGCAAAGAGTGCGTGCTTTTGGAGGGGTTCTTTTTATTAACATTGAAAGGTCATGTATTTTTTTCCCCTCTAAAAAAAAAAGGAAAATAAGAGGATAAAAGTATACCTACCCTAAAGCTATTATACTGACTTGGAAATGTGTTTAAGTCCTAGCAAATTAGAACATCTTACATGTTAAAATGTTTACCAGTTTGTAAAACAAACATTTTCTTCCTAAAATGCTGTACTTGCACATAAATGGTTATGTATGTATTTACGCACACATGTTCTACTAAATATGGAAATATCTATTATACAAAATAGGTTAAAATTATTTTAGCTTCTTGTCATCCTATTGGCTCTTTGCTTTTTAGAAAACAGAATTAATAAATAATTAGGTCAGTGTGGCTTCCTCCTAACAGTGTTTTCAGTAACCAAAACTCATAAAGCATATTCTAGAAAGAGAGCTAGGGGTCCAGATCTTCAGCTACATGACTTCTAGTACTATGGAATTAACTTTCACAATGACTGTAGTCTAAACATCTCTCTTACATGCTGACTTTAAACTTCTTTACTCTGATTTTATACTTGAGTGACAATATGGAATTATTGTCTCCGGCATGCAATTACATAAAATAGTTCACCTGTCTTCCTGCTAAATTACGAATGAGTTAACTGGCATCAACATCCATGAACAGGCTCTTAATTTGTCAATGTAAAGTGGCAGAACTTAGCTTAAATCAAAGCAAAAATGCATAAACCAAGTTTAATTATCCTGCATGTATTCGGAATAAAAGTATGTGCTTAGGGAGGTAAATGGCTCAGGTAACACACAGGAAATTGTTAAGCTGAGATGAATTGAGTACAAGTCTCAAGTTTTACTCCTGGCTTGTCCTACTGTAACCAGAATCAAAATTGGGTAAATATTCTTTAAAAAACATGAAAATCATGACTAAGTTTTATGAAGTATTGATTTCTAATGTAAGTAGCTATCCTTGAGAATGGACCACTAAAATGAGGCTTAGTGTAAAACTTTCCTCTTCAGTGTAGCACAAGTTTAGGATCTCATATCTCAGAATTTGTAGGGGACAGTGTAGAAAATGAAGTTGGATGAGAAATAGCACACAAGAGGCCTGAATATAGTATTAAGAGTATTTAACAGAATATCTGAGAACTTCTCGCTTCTGTAATCCTGACTCTTGCATAACATCATTGGTCTCTTTGTTGTCATCTCTCATTGTAGAAATAATTTAAACTCTGTGAGACAAGGACCTCACATTTTATTTGTAACTACAGTGCCTCTAAGACTGTATAAATAGTGCTCTGATTTGAAGGCAGAGAATTCTGTGTTTCCAAAGAAATAAAATTTTTACTTCTAGACTGAACATCCTTTGATGTATTGACTCCTAAATCTGTCACTAACTTTTCGATTTTGGCACTGTTCTAGAGCTTGTTATCTGGGGCCTTCTACTATTGAAGACTCTCATCTTTGATGTATCAATTAAGTTATAGTGGAAGGAAAACAAGGTTCGATTAAAAAGCCCCTAATTCTGAAGAAGAGCTAATTCTTCTGGGTCTGAAAAAGAATTTGGAAGATTAAGTAGTATCGATGCAACCTGAAATGATGATTTGCTTTCAAGTAAAACCTTGTTCTGATATGAATCAAGTTAGCCATTAACTTTTCAAGTAAGGGACTAAGGAGTCTTACAAAGCATGTTCACCTTGCCTTGTGTAGGCCTGTTATTAAAATTGCAAAGCTATGAGTTTATCATTCTTGACTCCCTCTTGTAATCAAGATCACAGACTCATCAGGAGAACAGTTCAACAGTCCAAGAAAAGGTGACGCAGCCTAAGCCAGTCTGTGTCAGGGTTACTGTAGGTCCCCTGTGTCCCCTTTCACACCATATCAATAGTTATTTTTTCCATTTCTTCTAGCATTAAGGTTATGTGTCCCTGCAGTGGGCTGGTTCAGGTTGATAAACCAGCAGGCAGATTGAGTTGAATGAGTGCCAATAATAACACGAGAGGAGGGGCAAGAAAATTTGCAGCTAGAGGCAGAGGAGACAGGAGGATCCTAATGCCTGTGACTTGTGTCAAACTATATTGCTGTGGCATTAGATTTCTGAGGCAGTATCTAAAAATCTGTTTCTCTTTGCCGACTTGGAGGGTCTAGAGCTGCGTAGATGAGATGTCTGATGTAAAGCAATGTGACTGCTCTTCTCCCCATCAGCTCCCATCAGAGAAACAGGCAGTGAAGCCAAAATAAACTCAGGATTCAAGTTTCTTTATTCTTCTTCCATACCTGTTTTGTCTTGTTAGTTGATGTCACTGCTGTGAGAGGGATTGAAAAGAAAAATGTTGATATGGATAGGACACAGGAATCTGGACTCTCCTTAATTAGCCTTCTGCCAACTCCCTGAAAGACTCTGGAGTGAAGAGCTTGTCTAGCGACTACATTCACAGAGGTCAGCATAGTTTTTCAGTGCCTCTTAGGCAATGTACAGCTAAATGTGGAAGCTGGCACTGTTCTCATGCTTGGATTTTGCTCTGGCTCTTCTCAGAGCCTTAGTATAAGAAGGTTGAAATCACTGAGTTTTCTGGAGTTCTGCCCAGAATTGTCCCTATGACTTTATTATACAGGAGAACATGCACATGGCAGATCAGAGGATAAAAAATGGGGAAAGCTATGCCAAATCGACACCTGAATCAAAGAAGAGTTTAGTCGTCTGGTGTCTGTCTCACTTGTCAGTTAAAAATAAGAGTGTGATTAGCTAAGATACATACCTACAAAAAAGTACAAATGTGTCAGTAGGATTACAAAGCTGGAAAGCTGTAAGGTTTACATTTTTCTGTGCAAGTGCTTTTGAGCTAGGGGAAAAAATCCAAATTCTCGTAACTGCTGAATAAGTGCTTGTAACTTAAGTGTTTGAGAGAGTGTATAAAATCAGATAGCAAACTTACTAGCAGCTTGGTTAGCACACGAAGTGTACTTCCTTTTTGAAGGTTTTTAAAATTCATTTTGATGGATAAGAAAAGCTGGCTGACATTTTAGAACTAACCAAATGCTGATATAAAAGCTGTGTCTCATCCACGGCCCAGCAAATGTTGAACATTCACTGGAGTTTAAGTCTCTGGTGAATTTTCTGCTATAGCTATATAGCAGCCTAACATTCCTGTCAGAACAGATTTGCAAATGACCCATAAACCTAAGAAGAAACTAAAGCTGAAAGGATGCTCTGGGCAATATTGTTCTCTTTACTGACTTTTTGTCTGAATCTGAGTCATCGGTAAAGTTTTATGGATACAACTTCTAATCAAGCCTAATAAAGAAATCAGGGTATGTGGAGGAGTAAATGTTAGCTTGTTAAGAAAAGTGGTTAATTGTTCTCACACAGTAATGAGACTTTATTGGCTTCCACAACATTTGATCTGTGGAAAAAGACCTGGGAGTCTTGGTGAACAACAGGACGACCATGAGCCAACAATGTGCCCTTGTAGCCAAAAAAGCCAATGGCATCCTGGGGTGCATCAAGAAGAGTGTGTCCAGCAGGTTAAGGGAGGTTCTTCTCCCCCTCTACTCTCCCTGGTGAGACCACATCTGGAGTGCTGTGTCTAGTTCTGGGCTCCTCAGTTCAAGAAGAACAGGGAACTGCTGGAGAGGGTACAGCAAAGAGCTACAAAGATGATTAGGGGACTAGAACATCTCTCTTACGAGGAAAGGCAGAGGGAATTGGGTGGTCGTAGTCCAGAGAAGAGAAGACTGAGTGGCGGTCATATTAGTGCTTATAAATACTTAAACAGTGGGTGTAAAGAGGATGGGACCAGTCTTTTTTCAGTGGTGTCCAGTGGCAGGACAAGAGGTAACAGACACAAACTTGAGCATAGGAAGTTCCATCTAAACAAGAGCAGCAACTTCTTTAAAGTGATACAGCACTGGAACAGGCTGCCTAGAGAGGCAGTGGTGTCTTCATTTCTGGAGACATTCAAAACCTGCCTGGATGCCTTCCTGTGTGATCTTCTCTAGATGAACCTGCCTTGGCAGGAGGTTGTACTATGTGATCTCGAGAGGTCTCTTCCAACCCGTGTCATTCTCTGATTCTGTGGTCTAGGCTGTGGAGAGAGTATTTTTCAGAATCTTTCTGAAGAAGAGGGAAGTCCAGAGCACGAAGAATAGGACATACTATCCACTCCATCTTGGCTTTGCAGAGTAAACCAGCCAGCTCTAGAATGATAAATGTCATTATTGATAAAATTTTACGTGAATTGGTCAGTGGTCTTGGAAAACTTCCTCTGGGTGCATTGGCTAAAAACTACATTCATGATTGAAATTAATAGTCTGTTTGCATTTATACTTAAGGAATTTGAACAAAGATGAGGGGATACTCATTTGCTGTTCTGTGTGTTCTATGAATTAGTAAATAACTTACGGCCTGCAGAAGCTTGAGTCCTCTGGAGAGATTTCTCCCAACTCCAGGGAGCTTTGGATAAAACATCAGAAAAGGTGCAGGATTCTTTGGCATTTCTTTCTAAAGCAGTTCAGGAAGACTTTGTGCATATCAGTTTGAGAGAGCTACTTGATAACGATGGTGTGTGAAAAGAAACAGTAACCATTCCTCTTATCCAGGAACTTTGGAACTTAACAAAATGAGAAAAAATATATCAAACAAATTAAATACTCTTTAAAAACATAGCTATGGAGCTGTTGACTTGAAGGAACCATTCCACCTCCAACTTCTAGTAATGTGTAATCTCTGCCTCAGATTTTTTTCATCAGCTGGCTGAATTTTAATTTTATTTTTAGAATGAGAGAATCACTATATTCAAAGCTATTCAGAAACTGGGCTTGAAATGTCATGAAGTTCGTGTTTGTCAACAACTCTTTTCTTTGATGACAGTATGTCTGGAGGCTGATTGTCCCCTGAAGAAGATAATTGGCCCATAAATATGTGATAGTAAAAAGGATAGTCTCCTATTAAAGATACCGCACTCAAGCGTTTGAGGTTTGGCACAGGCTTTCTTAAGTCTTTTAATGAATGGGCTGTTTAATTGCTTTGTGCCTCATCTTTCCATGATTAAAAGTGAAGGTGAGAACACTTACTGTACTTATAGTATTCAAAGGATAACAGAATGAATGCATGTTAGGGAATCAAATTTTCTGAAGATCATTTGTCTCATAGAAATTAATGCTGGACAGATGTAATTATCATTGTGAGATCGATGTAAATTTGATGCCAATTATTTCTAAAGTAAAAATAATTTAAACTTCACAAATTAGTTATTGAAATGTTAATATTTTTGTGCTTTTGAATGTTACAATTGAGGATGCAACTATCTATAAGAATTTGAGGAAATGGAGAAGAAGACATCTCTGATACTTTTTTGATGAATCAGGTACAATCAAATCATATCATGAGAGCTGTTTAAGGAAATACTTTTTGAATAATTTATTCAATAAAAAGCCCTGACAAAGCCTGCTACTTGTCATGTTCCTAGCCCTAATTCAGTGAATTCTGGTTTTTTATAGTTGTAGTTCAACTGATGGGGTTGGCAAATACCTTGTTGGAGACTCAAAAACATTAGACAATTATGTGAAAAAGAATGTCTTCGCTATATTCAAGAATTATTACAAAGTCACACCACTTGTAATCCTGAGCACTATTTGATGACCCACTGTAGTCAGGAAGAACATCTTTTAGTTTATTGACATCACAATGTGAATCTGTCATATCGTCTCTTTCAGGGACCTCGATGTATGGTAGTTGCTCTTTTAGGTGGTTCCTTTGGTCCCTTAGAATATAATGTAGCCTCTACTACTTGTAGACTAAAGGAAATATAAGATTCAGCACGAACTCTGTCTCTCTGTGTACTTTTATTCACAGTCAATGTACTCCTTTAGTAGAGTTAGTGGATCATCTCAAGAAGGTTACCTTTTTTTTTTTTTTTTTTTTTTCC
>VWZK01002836.1:33176-72985 GCA_013396935.1 Baryphthengus martii
TTTTTTTTTTTTTTTGGAATGTTCATCATGTTTAGGAACGGGGACTGTAGTTAGAGTTTGTTGCTTTTCAATTTCTGTCTGTTTCTTTCTAACTGCTAGTCCTCAATTGTTTTCTACTTCAGATTATGTCTCCCTAACAGATTACTGTCAGGCACATTGGACTGTTGATTTCTAGCATGTTAAGTACTACATAGTAACTGTCCATATGTTCACTCTTACAGTGTGATAAATTTGATGGTGCTTACTCCTTAGTGTAAGTGAGGAGGGATGTGTACACGTGGGTGACTAATGTACAATAAATAAAGGACAGTTATCTTGCTTTGTGGAAATCGACTTACATAGCTGTAGTTTTTACTTCTTTTCTAGCCTTTTTAGTACATACAATTTTTTTTCATTAACTCACATGAGGACTGATATTAAACTGCTGTGTTTCCTTGGTGCGATCCCTGTTTTGAGGATCTTAGAACCTGCAGTGCATGAAGAAAATATAAATGATATTTGCATGACTCAATCTGACTGTGACAGCAAATGGTACAGCGTAGTAGGGACTTTACAATGTTGCTTGGCTTCACCCTTCTCCCTGTTTTTCATACCAACCATATTTATTGCGAAAGGCTTTCTACTGCATGGAATTCCGGTACCTCTTTCCTAACTGAGTCCAAGTCTCTTCTGAAATTTTACTTTAAAATGCAGTTCTCCTCTCTGGCCTCTGATTTCAGCTTTCCACTTTCTCCCGTGCTTGTGTGATCTTTTTACAATGTGTCTGGAACATGTGCTTTCCATCACTGGCTTATCAGATCTTGTTTTCTTTACTTACGGAATGTACTGCCATCTGAAATTATAAGTTTGGAGCACTTTATCTTATGCACAAAAGATCTTATAGAGCCAGAGAAAGCTTAAGAAACTTAAAACTATTGCTAGAAGCATCTAATCAACTACTCTCAACGGCATCACTGAGCAACTAACAGACCCGGACATTAATACGCGTTTATATCTGGAGCATATCCTCCAGGAAGTAGTGGAGGAAAATGCTGGTAATATATGACCCTGTTTGAGGCTGCCTGAATAAGTAAGAAATGGTAGCTTTGCTCTCACCTGGTATCCATTAGGCATTGTAGAAATGACAAATGATTAGTAGGCAACTCGAGTTCTTCAGCATAATGGCTGTAAGCATCTAAGCATTGTGATCCTCCGTCTTTGATGTAGGGGTTGGACGGGGTAGAGACAAGAAGAAATATGTATTGGATATTAAGCAGCATGTGGAATAACAAAAAAATGGGCAACACTGGAATTTGCCGTAGCTGATGAGATGATAATTCCTAACTTATTTTCCCTGTCACCAGAAGCAGCCCCATTACACTCTGAATTGTATTATTAGAAATACTATTGATCAAGTTCTCATTAGCAGTCATTGGCACTCAGCAGCCTTTGTTGCATGAGTTATCTGTGTTGCTGAAACTGATGCTGATCATTGGCTTCTGATAACGAAAATGGATCTCCATCTTTGAAGGTAGCTAGTCGATTGAGTGAGATTTGTTCCATGTTTACCAGTGAGCTATCATGCGATTTAACATTCCTAGCTGTTTGAAACCATTAAAGCATTACAGGCTGAGTCTAAGTTTCCTTTGCGATGTCATTAGACTTGAAGTCATTAGTGCCTCAGCCTTTCAAACATTAATTGGAGTTTGGTGAACAGACACCCAGATACCTGACATGAAGGACGATTCATGACCTCAAAGAACTTTGCGGAATGTAGAAGCAGAAGGTGATTTTTGAGTTCGATCCAAAATAGCATCAAGTCACTAAAGCAAAAATATCTTCGATTCTAGTGTCCTCTTCAAATAGTCAATTTTAAAACTGCTGGTATGTATGATTACTCCCTTTCTTCGCTATTGCTAGATTACTTCAGTATGGTTTTGGCAACCCATGTAATAATGAGTACAATTTTGATTTAACAAGATCAGCTAGAACTAGGAAGGTGACTTTAAAGTACCCACCATCTTTTATTCCTTAAAAAAAAAAACAAAACAGAAACGAGAGTAAAATTTTATGCCCCTCCTCATATACTGTATTTTAAGTAGAAAGGTAAATTCCATTATAGCAATATTCATACAAAAGTCCAGCAACGCTTTGCCCTGGTTTGGTTCTAGTAACTGCTGTACAAGGACAATTAAGTATAATGTCTATTGTGCAAGAAACCCTTCTTTCAAGCCCCGCAGTGGTGTGACTACTAAAAGCTGTAGTCACGCTGTTAAAATGCCAAGGAGAGGTATAGGTTGAACTTTCCATCAAGATGTCTCATGATGTCTTTGGAGACACAGACAGGTGACATTCAGTCTTAAAGGACGCTCTATTTGGAGGTAGTAGCATTAAAACATAAAACTCGTTGCAGTACTTCTGCTAAACCAGTGCTCTTTGGAAAAAAAAATTAAAATGGAGCCTACTTTTGTTCTCATTGACGAAACTGTGCACTGGGTGGTGAAGATGGAAAGGTATAGCCTCAATTGGTTCAACCTCTAATAATGCCATAACTTCTAATCATGCTCTATTAGCCTCAGTAGAGTTTTGCACCAGCTGAGGTTCTTTTTTAAAAACTGTTTTTCTGTCTGTATTGGACTAATTGATCATGCCTGCCATGGTGACATAGGAAAATAAATCAAGAATGCTGATCTTTTGCTTTAGATATTCTAAACATAGATTAGATCATGACTTGAAGGTACGATAGTAACAAAATCTCAGCAGACTGATGTATCATGCTAATTTTATCACTTTTATTTAGAAGCTTTGAGAAACTGACTTGTTTTTAAAAAAGGAGAAATTGTGTGGAAAGAAAAGGGAAAGACAAGAGGGTCAAGGAGGAAAAGCATCAGCAGCTCTGGAAAGGAGTAGCAGTAGAATGAGAGCGCCTTACTTTCTGTATTGCCTGTATTGCCATCTGTCTTGGATGTCATATGGTATATGCAAGGAGGGAAATGAGGCATGGGGCATCATTTCCTCATGAATTTTTTATCCCTCATGCTCTTTCAACATCTCAATATGACCCAGAACAGCTTTCAGGTACATGTGTCTGAAGAGGCTCAGGAAGTCATCTCTGTGAAAAACAGCTATACTGAGTCTTTGTCAGCTCTACAACACTGCCCTAGCTTAATGTGAGTTTAATGCTCACATTAAAGTTGCTTAGATATCACTGGTGGTTTGTGACACTAATTCCATTTGAGACACGGCGTGATGGTAACCAGAGAGTGATAGCAGAATGGAAAAAAATTAACACTTTGACTACCTAGGAGCATATGTGGAAGACCATGTAAGAGCGTTACAGACTGATTCTACATAGTAATTCAACCATTACACAAAACTGGTGATAAAAGAAAGTGTTTTGTGTTATTGCTTATCAGACTGCACTGAATTCCCTTAACAAAAACCAATACAGAAAGTAAAGAGAATTATTTATTGCGGAAGGTGGAATTCATTTCAGACACATTCAGTATGAATAATTTGAGTTCATCAACTGCAGCAACGAAAATAAAAAGCCAAGCTAACAACTTGCAAGCAGATGCTAATTCCCAAATTGTTCATGCAACGTGGAGCATAATTTGAAGTAATTATGAAATTAATGCATTAATACAAAAAAATGCTTTAGAGAGAAGCAAATCAGATAAATGTGCATAAAAAGAACTAGCTGTAGACATAATTTGTGAAGCTGTGCTTTATTCTTAGTCAGAGGGAAAAATTAAAACTAGACTAAGGCGAAATTTGAAAGAGCATTTCAGAATTACCCTTTAAGAAACCAAAATGAAGCAAAGCATGGAACTTCAGCAAAGCCAATATATAAAGACTGCTTTGGAATTTAAAGGTACAGAAGGTGCTATGTCATATATTTGGGAAAGAAGCATTTGCTTTTGTGAATAAGAAAGAATGTTCAGCTGTATGAGCACGTATCCTAGGTAAAAATGACTGAAAGCCTGGAAGCAGGTAGATGGTAGAGCAGAACTGTGTGCCATCTATCTGAAGAGACTTTATACTGGATGGTGAGAACTGGATAATTAACAGACAAGACTGGGAGACTGTGCTGTCTTTGGTGTTTTCTCTTTTACGTGCATGCTTGTCCCCTTTGCTGTGCTTAGTAGAGAAAGATCCTACCCTACACTGTCCTTATTCACAGCTCAGAGCCTAAGCTTACCTTTCCCACATTGCACCAACTTTTATCTGTAGAATATTTTATTTTTCTCTATCAGTTTTTTGAAATTAACTTCATGGCACAGGAGGACAGGCTCAACATGCTGTTTGAAATATTTGGTCTAGTTCACCAAACCTGTTTGTTAATATTACAGGGAATTTCACTGTTCACTCTCACCACTGCCAGAGAGCTCACCAAAAAGCAGTTTCTTTCTGTTTTTTTTTTTTCTCTCCACCTTGTTTTGATGACCATCGTAGGGTAGGAAAATTATCCTTATTCACACCTTCAAGCAAGAGACTTAATTCATGCTGATTTTTTGCCCCTGCACTCATTATTTTTTTTTTCAATCTCCACACCTGAAAATCAAGAAGTAGCAGAACCAGGTGTACCATGCCCAAGTTTATGTTGATCCAGAAAATGTGTGCTCAGCTGTTATCATCATCTGTTGCATTGATGTGTGTTGAAAGATAATTACTTGAAAGCAATTCCATTTAAATCTAGTAAGAAAATATCGCTGAGAACCCTTAGATTGCATAGCTGTCTCCCAAGAGAAAAGAGGTTTAACTCTCACTGCAGAAATTATGGTGCCAGCCTTCATAATTTTGTCAGAACTCATGCTATGTCTCTTTTCTAAATTTCAAAATACTAAGTTTTTCTAAAATATATGAGCAAAATAAATGAAAAAAACATTCTTCCATTAGCTGAAAAATAGCATTTATTTTTGCAGAGATTTTAGTAAATTTACTGTTTGTGGGTTTTTTACTATATATAAATTGCTATTTTATTTCACATAGACTCGCTACAATTTCAGGGAAAAAGAAGAGTCTGAAATGTGAATCACTTTTTTTTTCAAAATATTCATAATTCTCATGAAAAACTGTACTTTTACTTTCCCCTCCTTCTACCACCCTGAACGTATGTCTTTGGGAACA
Organism: Baryphthengus martii; assembly: GCA_013396935.1. Taxonomy (NCBI): domain Eukaryota; kingdom Metazoa; phylum Chordata; class Aves; order Coraciiformes; family Momotidae; genus Baryphthengus; species Baryphthengus martii. The sequence continues at coordinate 38,286 of VWZK01002836.1, forward strand.
GGTGAATACGCCAAGTTCTATCTTGATACACTTTCTGTTAAGGTTATACTTTCTTTCTTTCAAAACATGAAAGCAGCAGATACTAAAGGATCTTCTACTTGCCTCGGACAGTTGCAATGTTACCAACTGAAATCAGTCCCAAGAATTTTGCCAGTTAGAACAAAATAGATGAAGAAAAAATGGCAGTTTCTTACCAAGCCTACCTGATTCAAACAGCTGCTATTCAAAGTTATTACTGGATTCCAGTGGTTCATAAGCAATCTTCTTGGTGGAGTCACCGTGCCCCAACTGAGAACTGATGGAGTAGTTTAAGTGCTTTGGATAAAATCAGCCATGTTTACCGAACAGTTTCAGCTAGTGGATTTTAGCTGAAGTAAGATGAGAGCATTTGTAAGGAATGGAGGGATAAGAAATTTTTTCAGAGAAATGAGGGTGAGCAAGTACAGATAATAATGTTCTTGGGACCAGCAGGGCACCTCTGCCCCACAATCTGAGATGGATGTAGCTTTATGATGTTTTCTCCCCGTTGTTTCTGGCTTGGGTATGCTGGGAAACATGAGCAAGAGTTAGAGCATCTGAAATATTAAACAGCGTGGTGCAACACGGGTGCCAGGGCTGGCCAGAGGCAAGTGGCATGACTTGAAACAGTTGGCTGTGAAACAAAGTGCTTAGTCAACTGACCATCTGTCCGAGTTTGGCATAACTGTGATGTTGCAGGCACCATCAGCAGACCATCGACACTGCTGTTTAAAACTGTTTACTGTGTTAACATTTTTTTTTTTAATTTCACGGCTGCAACTCATTACTGTTCTCTCACTTTACTGACATATCCCTGACATAAGGAAATGGATTCCACACTGCAATGGAGCTGCAAGTGGTAGAGGCAGAGTGGAGGTCAGGTAGATCTGAAACAGATCTCTGAGTGACCTGATCTAACGAAAGATGTCCCTGCCTATGGTGTCAGGGTTGGAATAAGTGATCTTTAAAGGTCCCTTCTGGCTCAAACCATTCTATGATCTCTAGCTATTGCATACATTGACATAACACTGGGAGTGCAAGAGGTCTCTTTGTGCCAAAAATCTGAGATGAAACCATGTTCGTCTTGTCTCTTGTGGTAGCGTTAGAGTGTAATGTTCCTGCCTTCTACCCCTTCCAATTGTTCTCATTTGTGGAATGCCGAGAGAGAGCAGGAGATAAAGTATTCTTCCTCTCTTTTAAGGGCTGAGAAGTGTACGATTTCCTTATCAGTCATTCTATTTATCCTCATTCCAGTAGCTAGTCTCATATTATTGTTCCTCTGATCACACCTTCTTTTCAATGCATCTCCCTTCCTACCGTAATAGTTGTGTCTAGGTGAGTCTGAGTCTTGTAGTGGCATGACCATCCTTAATACAGTGTTCCTTGTAGAGCATGTGTATACGTCTTGGGATAGAAACTGAAGACAATGAGTCATCTGAGAAATTCTCTGCCAGGAAGAAAACATTACTGTAGGACATATGAAAGAGTCATAACTAGGGGAAATGGAAAACTAGGCATCACGTGGAAAACAATGATGTAAAAGATGAATATAATGAGAACTTTCCTTTATAGTGAGCTTTTTTTACTTTGGAGTAGTCTCCTTTTTAGGCATGATAAAAGATTCATGCAAAGATTTTAGTGTTCCTGAGACTTAATAAAACTAAATAGACCAGAGACTCCTGAAATGATAAATCTCTCAGGCTGAGTAAATTCCTGATTCCCTGTAGCTGGTGGTTGAAACCTACTGAGCATCTGTCTGGCCATTGACTCATTCATCTTCACCATGTAATAAAGATTTTTTTGTGCGCTAGGCTATCCCTGTTAATACCGCAATAATGGGGTATGCCCCATTCGCTATATGCAGTGAACGTGTATCTATAAACTTTACAACTCAGGGTGTATCAGTCACCCATGCTGTTAGGCTGTTTTCAAGGCCTGTCAGGATTAAGTTCAAAGCACTTAAAGTTCAGGTATATTTTAGGGGATATCACAAGAAATAGGAAAGAAGATCATGTGGCTTGTGAGTTTATCACGAAGTCACCCTTCCGGGAATAATTACTCCCTTAGTGTCCCTCTCTTCCCTGTCCCTTTTGTAGCTCTCCTTAGGTTGCCATACTTTTAGGCCAAGAGTCTCCTCTTACTTTGATTAAGATTAACGACCCTTAGAGCCTGGTATTTGGGGCTGGAAGATGCTATTGTTTGTAATACGCTTACAGTGCAAGTGGCTTCTTTCTTTTTTTGCTATTGATTGATTAGTGGAATTTGTCCAAGTAATTTTCCCTCTTGATATGTGCACTCTCCTTCCCTACCACAAAGTTAGTGTGAAGATTAACTAATTAATCTCATGAGATTCTTCAATGAAAGGAATGCCTTACTGAGCAACAGAACAAAGTACGGGCAATATGCATGAACACAACTCATTCCAGATCTCTGCAAAGCTGAGGTTTCTTTTCTTTGAGCAAGTAAGACTGTAAGAATGTCTCAGCTTATTTCTTTTTCCCTGTTCAGTACAATGAAGAACATCTGTTGCAAAAGAACAGGTGATTAATAATTGAAACTAGATTGCACTGTCCAAAATAAAGTGTCTATAGCTTTCCTGAGGTTTTTGGTTTTGTTTCTTTCTTCTCAAAATATAATAATCAAATACAGTCATTATTATGAGCTAGATTTTATTCCAGAATGAAATTTCCTACTGTGTTTTACTGAAGTTTCAAGGAATAGATTGTCAAGATGGTTTTGATGATAACAGTTTTTATGTCAAATATATGTAAAAGAGAGAGCAATGAGTCATAATAATGAAGCAAGAGTAGAAAAAAAAAAAGATTCTGTGTCAGGCTACTAAATTAGACCCGAACGGGCTGTGGAATGAAGAGATAAGAATCTAGAATTTGATTTGAGGGAGATCTGAAAAACTGAGAAGCTTAATCTTTTCATGTTCCTTCCCCCAGAAGTGATTGCTCTGGAGCTAATGTTTATGCGTGTGATTAGGAGCTGAGCCTGATGAATTCTATTTTCAGCACTGCTATGGGATCACAGCAGCTGAAACTAACCTTGGTCCTTCGGGCTCATATAGCACTTCTAGCTTCAAAGCTCTTGCTAGGTTTAGATGTACCTTTAAGTTAAATGTAAATGTAAAGTGGAAGGTGTTCGTGCTTGTTCTAAACTTGATGTTATAGCCCCAGATGGAAACAGTTTCAAATTGGATAGGCCCAAAGAGTTTGTGGAATCTTCATCCTATATCTGTCTATAGTTTTGAAGCTGGCTCAGTATGAAGCAGGAATTTGGAGTGAAAGACCGCCAGAGGTCTTTACCTACCTAAATTAAATAAACTAAATTATAAATCACTTTGTAATTCTAGATAAATCAGTAGTGGCTCTGAAACATACTGCAGTAATCTATTAAGTTTTATTAATGAAAACTTTATTGTTTTTAGAATTACATTTCTATTGTTGCATAAGGATGACATAGATTAGAGTTTGTTAACATTTTACAGTCCTCATTGAGACACTAGGTGCATTAACTCAAGTAAGGACGAAACGTAGAATCTTTATTTTCCTTTACTTCTTGAGTAATGAAAATAGAGTCTGCACTTTAAAAAGCTAAGATTTAAAAAGTGATGCTAATCTTAAGGGACTTCTTTCTCCCTCATCTCGTCTTTTTTTTTTCACATTTAGTTAAAAGTTATTACCTCAAAGCAAAGGCAATACATTTTAAAAATTCACCTTAGCTGCCAGAATTGCAGCTTTCTCTTGGGAAGGTGAAGGTCAATGTTTCTCTCTGTTCACAGTCCAGCTCACAAGCAGTGACTCAGCAGCACACAAAAAACCTCAAGATGTGGCAGTTTCTTCACCATTAATGGAAAAAGAAGCAGTGAAATCTTTTGAGGTCTGGGCCAAGGTGAGGCACTTTTGAGAATGGGGCTTCTGCCAAAGCCCAGCCACAGGGAGTAAAGGCTGTAGGTAGCAACCTGTCCACTTGATGAATGTCCCCGTGCTGTTGAGCTGCAAGCAATGAGCCAGGCTGTGTGTGGGTGCACTGCCCTCTTTTGGATCTTGATAGAAACAGGATCAGTCCCATCTCACTTGGTGCTTCAGATGTTTTCTGAACTGAAGATCAGAGTAAGGAGTGGTTGTTAGGGTACACTGTTTTCTTTTAGGAAAAAATCTCCCCTCTACCCAAGCAGTTTCTTTATATCTCCATTCATATCAAGTAGGATTAGCAGAGAGAGCAACTGAATCACATCTGCACAGATGTCTCAGCCTCATGTTGGCTTTTCGTGAGTCTATGTTGTATTCATTCCCTCAATCTGAGACTTCGGTGGCGTGAAAATTAAGATAATGTGGAGAAACCACATTAAACTGGGATTAGTAAAAGTAGAAAAAGCTGAGCAACAATAACAGCAATTGTTCTTTAACGCAGTTAATACATTAATACTGAATTGGGTTTGCTGTGTTCAAGATAGAGAACTTACACACTGGTATTCAGAAAACAGTCACGTATTAATGAAAATCTATTGTTATGTGCTGTGCCTGAAAAAGAAACATTGAAATGCCAGCTGACTATTACAATTATCACTGAAAATCATAAAAGTAGTTGTAATTCTGGAAGTATGAGCTAGAAGCTAAACATGAAGAAAGAAGTTTTTGTTTAACCTGAATGTTTAGATATTGAGAGAATGAAAGCTTTTTCTTTTTTATTTATTACAGAGTATTATTTCAGTCAATATGGGAAGAGGGGAACGGTGAGCTGCAATGACCTTTTATTCACCCGGAACAATCAGAAATAAGTTTTTTAAAGCTCACAGTTATTAGTTAAAATCTTTTTACAAATTATTAAAATAAGTCCATTAAAAAACATCTGGATCGGACTCCAGATATTGTACTCAACCAAAAACGAGCTAGAGACAGAAAGCAGAGGATTAGACCATTCAAAATATAAATGTATAAGGCCATGTTTTTCTTAAATCCCATAACAGAAGGAAAACATCGTGTTCAGCCAAAGTAGCCAGTCAATGGTCTTATTCAGTGCACAGAGTGACAGGACTGCCCTTGTTTCTAGAGAAGTAATTTTAAAATGTGTTTGCTAAGACAGCTGCGGTGTTTTCCATTCGATGCATAGATGAAATACCTTTTATTGTTTATTTGGTTTTGTCTGAGTAGCATGTGTGTGTGATGTGATTCAGTGGCTTTTCAATGCTCTTTGCTCAGCCACTTACAAACGTATGCTGTGAAAAATAAGAAAAATGTCTCACTTTGAGTATTATAAAACCTTTAAATAGGACACTGTGCAGAAGAGCTGCTGACATCTTGTGCATCTTGTAATAACTTCCACATATAGATGCATGCTGTTTTCTGGCTATGTGAAAAACAGGGAGGCAGACATATTCCTAACGTTAAAAGCTCTTTTAAAATTTCTCTTCTTCATTTTGAGGTTGTTTCAAATGTTGACTAAATAGTGGTATTGTTCTGTATAATTGAAAAGGCAATCAGCAGATTTTTGGAAGTGACTGTTTATGTCCCTGTCTGAAGCTTGGAGAAGGGAGAGTTATACAGTGTTTCTTTTATTTTTGTAAATTGTTGTTGATACATAAATTCACTTTTCCTGTCTGGTAAGACAGAACAGATAAATAGATTCTTTTTTTTCTAGCCACTAGCCAGCATTCTATTTCAAACCACATTCATCCAAGATATCAAATACATTTCTCGGCACTTCTTCTACTAGAAACACTGTAAAATCCCAGCTTTCAAAAATATTGGCAGGTGATAATTTTTCTCTGTTAAAAGGTAGTCCTTTACTATTTAGTGTTCTGCTGACGACAAATTGTCTTATGGCTCAGTGAGTACTAAGATCTTCCATGGGTGTGCAAGCGAAATGAATTCACCATCTGAACCTTTCACCACATCATTTCTCTTACCTTAGAATAGCCAAGATTTGAGGATGATGGTAGTATCCTACGTCCTGTGAGTTCTTGGGGGAAATGATGCTAGAATTTCCACTGCCAAGATCTATATTGAGTCTGGATCTAAACTACACTGTCTAGTAATCATGAGCATAGTTTTATTTGGGGGAGACTTGAAGTATGTTACGCTCCGTGTCAGCAAAGTGCAGACTGATTTAGTGAGGTTGGGTTATGCACCTTTGTACGAATGCAAAGTTTTTTTATTTTTAGATGACTGAGTTATAGTTGCAAAATAACTTGTCCACAGACCTTTTGCTTTAATAAAAGTCGTCGTTTCTACTTATTTCTGATACCATTCCAAATCCAGGTCATCATTCAAAGGCAAGTGGTTTGGTTTTTTTCCTTCAGTGTTGAAAGTGTAATTCTGTCACTGAAGCCTTTTCTTTCCCTACAAACTTACTGTACTTTGAGTTAACAAGAACTTCTGGCAATAAAACACTTCACGGTGTCTTGGTTGAATTATTGATGTATTATTTTAATGGTGTCTTAATGAAATTGCTTGGTAACTAACCTTGTCTTTTAGTTGGCATTGGAGACAGTTTCAAAACTGTCATTTCTCGCTCATTTCATGTGTTCATTTAGGTGCTAATACCGTTAGCCAAATTTTGCTAATACCTGGGCCAAATTCTGGTGGGCACTCATGAGCACAATTCAACAGTAGTTGATGTTAGCCCATGAGTAAAGCTTGTTAAACTTTGTAAAGGCTTCAATCTCCTCTTTCTCTATTAATATCTAAATAAACGCTTGAGTTATTTCTTTTTGGTAATTTTATCCATGATTTATTTGCTCTTGTAACCACTTACTGCTTCCAGCAACTTGGTTCTGTAAAAGTTGTTGATCTAATTTTCTTTCAGTAATGTTGCATTTATTTCAGAATGTCATGACCAAAGCAGTTACTTTTTTTCTGGTTTGCTTCATTTTATTTCTAATTCTAGGTTTTGAAAAAAACTTAAGCAATGAGCTAAAGCAGGGCACGTTGCTTTGAGCTGCACATGTGAATTGCTGAATCTGGAGAATCAGATTGTCTCTTCATGCAGTCTTTTTGCCTTGTAAATGGCAGTCCAAATGCAGAAGTGGTATGTAAAGTGGCAGAAATTGCATTTCATTATGCTGGGATTCTGTAACACTGGTGCTCTTTGCAATCAGTTACCACATAAGAAAACCAAACCTCACAGATCTCTAAAATTATTTAACTGGCATACAGAGAAGCTGAAAAAAAAATGTAGCTGTTTAGAGAATTTAAGTAGGGAATGCCCTACTTTTGTTAAGAGTAGCCATTTCTGTTCTTCCTTGCCAATTTCCTCTTTTACTGTACTTAACTCTTATATTTTCCTGTCTGAAATGTTACTTGTTCCAAGTAGGTCACCAGTGTTGGGTCTATGCATGAAGCATGTAGTAAGTGAAGGAAGGTGAAGGTTCGTTCAGTAGGTTTGACCTGATTTGCATTTCATCGTTATTTCTGGTCAGGTGATATAACTCAGGTCTGATGATACACCAGAAGTGAATGAAAGAACATGTGAATCTATGAAATATGTTTGTATGTTTTTTGTACTGTTGTATTTCACTGAGACGATGCTCTTTCCTACAAAATATTAGAGAATATTTGGTCCAAGTGGGGATTTGAGGGGCTAAAATAAAAGATTGAGAGCATTTCTGGACTTGTTTTGACTAAGCTGCTGAATTTAGCATTCAGAGCGGTTCTATAAGGATCACGATTCCGTTTGCAAAAGGAAAATTAGAATCCTCTTGCAAAGCATTTCTGGGTTTCTTTGTGAGGATAGCAAAAATGCACATAATTGTCAAGGGCAATCTGCCATCAGCAGAGTTAGCAGCAAAACAGCCGTGAAAAAAGTGTGGACTGTTTGGGATCTATAAATTATGTTTTGTGTTCATTTGTCACTTCAAGGAAAAGCAAATCAAGTTTCTCCCTTTCCAGGGGGTGGATGATTAATGGATGCCCTGCATTTAGTTGCAAAAGCCTGTGTCGACTTTATTGACTTTTTTTTTACAGAGAGAAAGAAACTAATCTGTCTGAAGCATCAGGAAGTGCAGTGCATGCTTGCTGTGCTTGGTGTGAGTAAGCAGATTCTGATCATTGCTGGGCACTGATCTGAGCAGAGAGCAATTACTTTTGCTGGGGAGAAGTAGAGTCTTGGCTTATTCTCACTCTTCATTTTTGTTTAACATAAGACAACAATAAACCAGACCAGAGGCACTCTAAGGTTGGTCTCCCTTTACTAAGGGAGGTGCGAGAGGCAGATACTTATGCCTCTCTTTACTCCTTGTTAATAGTTTTATTTTGTAATCGTGGAATCAGAGGTAGTTTAAAAACTGACAAGATAAAAATGATGGGCCTGATTTTTCACATAAGTTGCTAGATCATCTCACCCAGGCTGATAATGTTGTTATCGTTTATCATTTTCGTTCACTCTCCAGTGATGTACCTAAGAGCCATGCTAAATCAGAGTGAATCTTAACCCACCCCACTCTGTTGAGAGAGAAGTGTCAGATCAGGACAAGTATGTAATGATATTTTCCTATATATTTTCCCAGAATTCAGCAATCTGTGGTTCAGAATCCTGAGCCAACAGTGATATTTTTGAATTGATGTGCTTTTATTTTTTTCTCCACATTGTTACCTGTTCATTTTTTTTTGTACATACAAACATTTGACATCTCCAATAAAGTATAGCGAGGAATTTTGTAGCTTAACCAGGCAAAAAAATCACAGGATCGTAGAATGTTTTGGGCTGGAAGGAACTTCTAAAGGTCATCTAATCCAACTCCCCTGCAATGAGCAGGGTCATCTTCAAATAGACCATGTTGCTGAGAGCCTTATCCAACCTGACCTTGAATGTTTCTGGGATAGGGAATCTACCACCTCTGTGGGCAACCTGTTCCAGTGTTTTGCCACCCTCATTGCAAAAAATGTCTTCCTTATATCTGGTCTAAATCTATCCTCTTTTAGTTTAAAACTGGCTTTTGTTTTCATCATTCTGAATACCTCACTGCCATCAGCAATCTTTGTCACATTTCGTTCCTGTTTTCCAAATTGTTAATGAATAAGTTGAACAGCACAAACTGTGCCAAGGCTTTTTTATCCCATGACAATTTCAGATCCTTTGGGAAGGGAACCCGTCGAAAATCCTGTCAGACTTCATCAGCTAGGTTGTCTTTCCTTACAGGCTCTGGGAAACCTGGATAGATTTAAGGCATGTTTTCCATGTGCAAAAGTCATTTTGATTCCTCAATGATGTCCAGAATATACTTATCCAGAAACCAGTGTTAGCTGGAAAAGCAGTAAAATGTTGTATTAGGCACTGTAGAAACAGAGCAAGAACATTGCTCCTTGGAGGACCTCAAGGAATCCAGCATACTTTACACAGTGAAGTTGGAAATCATAAAACCAGTTTCCTTCTAGTCTCTTTTCTTAAATATTCTTAGGTATTAAAGTTTATGACTTCTAAACTTAGGTTCACTTTGTTATTATTGATGATTTTATTTTCCATGCTTTTCCCGTTTAACAAGTCTGCATCAGCTTTTCTTTTCTGTATAAGCAACTGCAAGTCAATGGGCAGTAGACTACTTCAAAGCAGAAACTGGCTTCATTTATTCAAAGAAAATTCTGAAATGTATTTACTCTGTTTCATATGCTGCAGCTACAAAAACATTAATTGTATTTCCCCTCCTTTATCACTTAACACTCCAGGCAACTGAAGCAGTAGAACTAAGCTAATGTGGTTGCAACCACATTAGCATGTCGTGCAGCTCAGTGAAAGTGGGCTTGTAGACTGAAATGGTTAATGTTGAGATGACGTCTATCTCCAACATGGGCATTTTGGCTGCAGAGGGTCTGATTTCAGGGCAGTGCTAACCTTTTACTCCAAACTAAACGCTCTGTGGTGGTTGGAGCACATTAGCTGCACTCCTGAAATGTATATTCTGATTTAGTTTCCTTGAAAGGGAATTCAGTTCTTGTGCTCTGACATCATTATGGTATGAACCAGAACGTAGTATGTAAGGATTGGCTATAGAGGTTTCCCAAAAAAAAAAAATTGAGGGATTTGTTTCAGAAGCACACTCTTGGTCTAATCTGAAAGATTCATATAGATACAGCATTCCCTCTTGGTTTGACAGATGTTCCATACAGTTATCACTTTCTGCTGTTTACCCAATAAATGCTATCTTTGGGGCTTCTAACTCTGATTATTTACACGCAGATATGCTGTAATTAAATTTACTTTTCTTGTAAGAAACATGATGCTCTGACTGTGATGTGAGTAGTGACTGTTTAGTCAACTCTAGCTTGCTTTGTTTAATGGCGTCTGTGCAAAGTGATTGGTAATACAGGGCTCAACAGTGGAGCAGACAATGCTGTCCCAGCACTGCAAGTTGGTCTCATAATTAACAGTCTGACTAGTAACTAGAGAGTCATCTGTCATCTGCAGCAATTCTGCACAGCTCTGCTGCACCCAGACACTATTGCTGCAGGTATAGATATCAAATCCGACGCGTCCTGAAACATTTCGCATGTACAGCACGGCTGGTTATCACAATGCAATAGCTGAGCTGGAGACCTTCGCTACCTGGAAACACGGTTGTAATAGCCCAAAGTGGTAGTTAGCAGATTAAAACCAAAGTCAGCAGTGCTGGCAAGTCTGTTTAGGCACTTAACTTCTATTGATTGAATGAAGAATTAGGTGCTTCAGTGCTTCAACTGTTTGTCCCTCAATTCACTTTCTAGGGAATGGAGATAAGAGCACTTTTACACTTCAGAGGAGTGGCCTGACAGAAAATGCGTTAAGGCAGTGATGTGCTTGGATGTGACAGTGATGAGTTCAGATGAGTTCCTTGTGCAGGTAGAAGGAAATGTGTGAGACTAGAGTGGATCTTGATTAACAACTTGCCTTAGAGGCACAATCCAAAGTCAATCACAAGACTGTTATTAACTTCAGGGAGCTCAGATCAAGCCCATTGATTTGTGCTTATTTCTGCTCTAGTTGCTGAAGTCCAAATTAATGTTGTGCTGTGATATTTTCAAACACCAACATAAACAAAATCCACTCAGGAAGGAAATCACAAAAATAGGAAAATCATAATGCTTAAATCATAGTACTGAACTGATAAACGCTAACCATAGGAACATTACCCTAGAAATTAGTTTGGTAAGAAAAAAAAAAACAACTGATAAACATCACAATTAATGTTCGGAAGCTACCCTTCAGAAGCTGGGTAGCTACTTAGTGACAGTAGATGATCTATATATTGACGTTTTGATAATTAATGCTTTCTGTGAAACTTCTATCATGCAATCTTCAGAAGTCACATCAATGATAGGCTTGATGTATTTGAAAGTGTTAAATGAAAATAAGTATGTTTAATTCTAATAATGCATGTTTTGATCACGAGATTTACAAGTAAATCAGAGATACAAAAGGAGACTGTACCTTTATGCTACAATGGAAATATTACCTTATTTTACATTAGAGATAGAGTGTAGTAGCATAACTAGTCTCTGATAACTCAGGAAATTAAAGTTCAGGGGTTTTGAAGAACCTGACATTTCCAAGTCACAGGCTAAATTGTTATGCTACCAAGGGGGTTTCTACAGATAAATAAAAACCTCTGGTGGTTACCCAATAATGAAGGCTATTTCTTGTGTAGATCATATGTGTATTTACACCTTCACATACAAATAGTTCTTCAGCATCTGCTGTCTATCAAGACTTACGGCACCCTATAATTCGTAGGTGGCGAGTTAAGTTATATCTAACTCTGCCTGCCTAAATGAAAGAAAGAGAAAGAAATGGAGTGTGTGTGTTTTGCAGTGCTCAAACCCAGCTAGGAATTTGCTCTGAGAAATGCCAGATGTGGATCCTTTCATTTCAGGCTTGTCTAAGAACAGGTCAGTGTTTGCTGTTTGCAAAGCAACAGCAGTCACCAGTACCTTAAAGGAAAAAAAAAAAAAAAAAAAAAAAAAAAGGGCAAATAATTCAAGGCTGTAGTACTTTTCCCAGGCAAATATTCTTCAGGACTTCTCTTCAGAACTTTTGTTTTGGAGAATGTTTGACATTCATGGTGCCTCATTCCTATTCCTTAAGGATATTACTTTGTTACTTGCTGACATGCTGGAACTCTTTCTTTCAAACCTCTGTGTTCTGTGATGCAGAGGCATATGGGAGGAGTAGCTCATTATTCTCTCTGATTCATCAGCAGTGCAGAGCAATTAATACCACAATTAATGGGAAGAAGTAGCTACTACAACTCCAAGCTGTATAGCTTCTTTCACTCCTGAACTAACGCTCTTGGACAGAGCTAGAAAACAGCTTTACTATGCAGAGATTATTTTTGATACGCTACCAAATCTACAATTCACAAGACCATAGAAGCTGGAGACAGAAAGAACCCGGCACACTGTCAAATGTGTTCTGCCAAAACAAGATTGCTGTTGCAGAAAGCCAGGTTATAACGTTTCAGGCAGTGGGACAGTCGTCTTCTCTGAAAGTTCTGCCAGAGTCTAACAAACCTCACCTTTAGAGATCCTTGTGTCTCTCTTTTCTGTCTGTCTTTTTAACACCAAACTTTTTAACTGCCACTCCAATAGATTATTCATAAAGACCCTAGCAGCCCACTGTGGCTGTCTGCTAACTTAGTAAGTTCGCATTCTGGTGTTTAAAAATTTCAGGTTTGACTTTTTGGGTAACCCACACATAGTTTCATTTAGGTCTGTTTTAACTAGTAGTAAAGTCATTCTACCTATTTGATCACATGTTATGTGTTTACATACACATCTGAAATGCACTATTTTCCTTACTGAAAGATTGGTAATGCCTGCTTTTGACGTTACATTGAAACATTTTGAAATAGATATGTGTAATAAGCTTATCTGAAGTTCCTAGGTGCTTACTTATTTTTCCATCTGACTTGGCTTCACCACTGTATTTTCATCTTTCCCTTCCATACAGATTATGCTGCTGACTGACCCAGAAGTTGAAAGTAGCTTATTAATCAGCTCCGATGAAGGGGCCACTTATCAAAAATACCGACTGAACTTCTACATCCACAGTCTGCTCTTCCACCCCAAGCAGGAAGATTGGATCTTGGCATATAGCCAAGATCAGAAGGTAAGAGTTGTTGGTAGCATTTTGCTGTGTTTGCTTAGAAAGAACATAGAGTTTCTCCATCTCTCTATGTAACTGCTGCATGGCTTTCAGGACAGTCTTTGGGATGGTACCAGGACAGTCTTTAGAAATACCAAATTAGCATTTCCAAGCAAAAAACATTGAGTAAGACTCAATGTAAAGGGCAAAGTAAGGACATGGGCACCTACTGTGTTCTTGGGACCTAGCCTCTGTGACTGGCCTGGCACTCTGCATTTATCCATCAGTCCGTTTGGTAATATCATGTGACAGGCAATGGATAGAGAAGACAGCTAGAATCTTTCACGATAGGAATAACAACCTTTAATGAGGCTTTTTGTCCTCTTATTTATCGGTTCTTTTACTCCTGCCTAGCACCATCTCCAGGAACATTATAGGACAGTCCTTGTCTCCTTGCTCCTATCTGGTTGGCACATTTTCAAGTAGCCTTTGATTTTCTAAGAGAAAAGTAGTGGTGAATCAATTTCCTTTGAAGTCCACTTCCTTCAAATACAGGTAATCCATCAGCCAAATAAATATACTGTGAGGTATGCGTTGATTTTTTGCTACCCAACTTGAGACAACAGAATGGGACTAAATTGTTATTGTGACTTGAACCCTGCTGGCAGCCAAATACCACATAGCCACTCGCTCACACTCCTCCTGCCCTAGGGGAGAGAATTGGAAGTGTAGAGGTAAGCAAACTTGTAGGTTGAGATAAAGACAATTTAATTATTGAAATAAAATAATAATGATAGTAATGATAGAATATACAAACAAGTGATGCACAGTGCAGTTGCTCAGCACGCGCTGACCAAGGCCCAGCTCGTTCCTAGCTAGCCATCTAGAGGAGAGGAAGTCCTGAAACTGCAATTCTGGAAGACCCCCAGCTTCCTATCTGCCCGCCCCGCATCTGTACGGTGTGGAATATTCTACTGGCTGATTTTGGTCTGTTGCCCTGCCTGTGTTACCTCCTAGCTTCTTGTGCACTTGCACACTAGCAAGACATTGAATGTTGAAAAGTCCATGATTTCCTAGCAACGACTAAAAACATCAGTATATTATCAACATTCTTCTCATACCAATTCCCATACTGAATCCAAACCACAGCACTATTCTAGTTACTAAGAAGAAAAAATAGCTCTATGCCAACCAAAACCAGGACAATTTTAAGAGACCTCATTGTTAGAACTTTTTCTAGTCAGGCACATCTGTACTCACAAGTCAGTCATCTTCCTGTGAAAGACTTTGTAGATCTCAGCCTACCTAGTTTTCAAAAAAAAATCCAAAAAAACCAAACAGACTGAAGGGAAACTATTTGGTTGTGCCTAAATATCTCTATGGGAGAAGACAAAATATATGAATAAGCATTTTGATCATGCAAAAAGCTTCTAACAAGAGTTGATGGCTACGAGTCAATGGCACATGAACTCAACTGTGACGTAACTAGCTATAGGAGCAAGCTGCTCTGAGAAATGGCAGATTTCACATCCTCATATTTTGGTGCTTTTGAAGAAAAATGGGAAAAGAGCAAAAGAATTTGCTTCCAACAGGAGTAAAAGAGTGAAATATCTTGGCATCTAATATACAAGCCATTATAACAAATAATTTAGTGGTCTCTTTTTGTTATATATATGATGAATCTATGAGGATTTGGATCTAACCAATAATCAAAGTATTGGATGAATTGTTCAGGTTATTTATTAATGTAAATATCAACATACAAATTTGAATTCTATGATGCTTCAGATGTTTTCCATCTGTGTATTTGAATTTATTTTACAAACATTAAACAACTAATTTTCTTTTAGCCCAAACTACATTTGTTCTTACTATTACTGTAAGCCTGAAAAAAAATAATGCCATGAAAAAGCTAAATAAGTACATAAGGTCACAAAATGGTCTTATGGGAATTTTTTTTAATAGAATTTCAGTCCTGTGCTTTAAGCTCTAAACCAGCATTCTTCAAGGCCTATATCTTAATATCTTTTTCCAACTATGAGAAATGCATCTTAACTGCCTAATTCTTCTTGTGGAGTCAATTGCATGCAATATTTTTCACTCACCCTTCTCACAACATGTTGTAGAGTATTCTATGGTTATAATCTGTTTAGAGGAAGGTGCAGATTAAATTATTTCTGAGTGTTCATTATGTCATTAAACAAGGTCAGAATGTTTCCTTTCTGTAGTGGCTCTTGAATTCTCTGAAACTGAACAGAATCTGGTCTCTGCTGTGTTTTAGAGTCCCTTAGAATGAAAGTTACCCTGTGTTAATAGGAGGAAATTTATTACATGAAGATCAATGAAACTTTCAGTGCTAAATTCACAAATAAGAGTAGAATATAGTAGAATGAATTTCAGCTGTTGTGATATTCAGCCTGCTCAAGAAATTACTCTGAGTTTAGAGTCCATATAGTTAATGCTTATCTAATTTATGGTAGTATGCTACCAGCAAATATATTGTCACTGCTATGTAAGAAACTCCCACTGTTCTTCTACAGAATCCTAAAAACCAATCCAGATCTACAAGAGTGCCCTCTTGTGCATTAACCTGAGTTCATGGGGTTGACATTGTTGTGTGTGGAGTATTTTAGGTGAGAGGCTACAGGCTGTGCAGTAAAATTTCATGTTATGGCATTGATTAGCAAATTAGATAAATGTTGATAATTCAATACTGTAGTAAGAGAAAAATCATGTAGCACAAGGTTGTAGATTGATACCAATTCTAAAACAGAATTTTGAAAGAACTCTGTATGGTTATGAGTCAGAGGCCTGTTTTCTACTTCAGCACCTAATGGATACATTTTCTGACTTCAAAGAGCTTTGGCTGAGAACCGTAGAGGGTTATCAACAGGCAAAGAGTATTAATCGGTTTGGACTAAATCGAAAGTAACTTAAAGTAAGGGTCAAGTTCAGCCTGTGGCTAAGTGTAAATGACTCCCATTGGTTTCATGCTTCTATATCCAAAGGCAGAATTTTCTCAGAGTAATTAAGAGGTCCTGCAGGTATTTAGATAATTGCAATGAGAGCTGTGGGGTGGTTTGAAAGAAATGACACTGCTATTCGCTATTTCACACTCTTGTGCTAAGGCTATATTTAAGGAAAGTGAACCCATTACTCCTTGAATTCCAAGCACTCTGTGCACAATGATTTAGTCACCTGAGGAAGCAAGGGAAAGGGATCTCCATGGTAAGTTATTTACCCGTTGATATCATTGACTTTGATGCCACTAAAACAAGAGACTGTGAAGGTTTTTCTGATGGGAGCCATAAGGAATAAGTTGCATTTTGACCAATTAGTATAGTCATAGTCACTTAATTTTGCTGTTGACAGTCAAGAGGGAGATGAGAATCAATTAGGAAACACATTTGCGTCCTTCTAGTGAGCCATGTCATTGTTGCCACCCATTTGCATCTTGTCATTGCAGTAGGTAGGACCAGGACAATCAGGTAGTGAATAGAACCAGATCTGGAGGGACAAGCATCACATTTGATCTAAACTGTTTTGGTTCTCAGAAATAGTCCTCCTAATTCAGGATTGATGAGGGCAACGCCAACAGTTAGTGGGTGCTCAGCTGTAATGAACAGGAAATGGGTCACAGAACATCATCTCTCAATCTCTGCACGGTCCACTGAGTCTATCACTATGATAAGCACTACACATCTTTTTTTGTTTGACTGAATAGGGATTTATTCAATGGTAGGGAAATCTGTATAAACTGAAGACATTTTATGTCCCAGTTTCTTGGGTGTTTTCCGTGGGTAAATGTGGTTAATTACTGGGGTTCAGCTGATGAGCAGTAGCTCATTAAGCTTCAGTGCCTCGATTCCTTTTGTTCACGTATCTCTCCTCTGCCTTGGGCAGCAGACTTGAATTACCACTGCTGACAGACCAGTCCCTTATTCAGTCCTGACTCTTTCCTGCCAGTCTTGAGAAAAAAAAGAGCAGCAAACCATCTGCCGCCTGCACTAATTGCTTCATGATTGCATTCATTGTTCTGGCTGAAAGTACTGTTGTTACATGGCTGATTCTTACCACCTAATTGCAGAACTACTGCTTGCTTCTCCATTTTCTGTGTGAAAGGAATTACAAATCGGAGGAAACTTCAGATGCAGTAACACATTGCTTGTAAGGCAAAAGCTTATTAGAGGTCTTGTTCATGTGAGCTCTCGTGGATTTAATCAGCTTACTTGTAGGATGAGGGGCTGTATTTTTATGGGAGTATTGCTTATGTATTACTATGTAATCTTCAAAAGTGGTTTGCTGTGTAATCAGAGGGTGGGATGTAAGAGCCTCTGCCTCATGTGGAGATATCTGTTGCTATTCAGATGGGTCAGACATGCAGAGAAATGGTTAGTAATCAGCCATGAATAGCAGAGCTATTTGGAAAGATAAAATACAGGTGAAGATAGGAAACACAAGTCAGACAGGCAAAATGCAGGGTTGTAATTGCCCAGGTCAGGAATAAATGTGCGAAGGCACTCAAGTACTGAAAGGCAGCAAGAGAGGCTGAAAAAGTAGGTTTAAAATGAAGTTGTTGTTGTTGTTTCTCCTCTTTGATTTTAAAAAAGTTCTTGAAAAGTAAGGCACCCCATACTAGAGGAGCTCTGTCAACACAGCACTAATAAATGAAGAGGTTTACATTGTTGTTGGTTTTGGGTTTTGTTGTTTGTTTTTTTTTTTCATTTTAGCCTTTCCCAAATATCTGATTCCATCTGTCTACGTTTATTTACCATGTGTGTGACATTGGGGATCAATGAGTTAATAACTGATACTTGACTGTATAGCTAAAGTGCTGAAGCTTAGCAAATCAGGATTCTGTTGCTTGTGGCACAGCATCTTCTGTCATCAAACCATGTCGTCATCTGCAGTTTCCTGCAGTAAAGGAGGCCCACTCTTCATGCATTCAGGTGGGAGAGAAGGGTATTCGTCAGGGGTCAGTGGGTAACAGAGAAACCACTTAGAATAGATGACAACATGTATGACCACAGGATGTCTGTGTGAGGGAACAGGCCGCTCTTAAATGTACCTTCACCCTCATCTGTCCATGTGTTTGGTCTAATTGTTGTGTCTGACAGTAGAGCATCTGCCATAGGTGTAGCCACTGTTCATTCTTCAAGATGTGATGAACTGTTCTGGATGCACTTCATAATTCCCTGCTTGGAAAAAGGGTCAGACCAGGGACCTCCAGAGAATAATTCAACCTGAATTATTCTGTTTCTATTCAGTCTCTCAGTTTCAGTGATAACAGTCTGCCTATATAGACCAGAGAAGGGGGAATAAAATCGAGATTTATTTTATGAGAAATTGCATCATAGGTTGTTTTGGGTGGTTTTTTTTCAATTGATGTTGACATCAAGCAGCATCATTTTGAGGTGAGTTTTTTCCACACTGCTGACAACATTTAGAGGACTATTCACTTGGGTGAAGGTTAGCTGAGGAAGGCTAATCCCATCTAAAATTAATGGAGAGGAAAAAAACTTCTCTAGAATGGTATGCATTAGTCACTTTGAATCATCCTGTTGCAACGCCTATCTCTTTTGACAGACCACAGACACAATCAGGGAGCTAGTTTGCATAAAGCTAACATTAGCCTGTGTGAATAACTCCCCCTTTCCCTATGGCATTATTCCTGCAATAGTCTACAATACTTCTGTTAATATTTGAGGCACCACGAACAACCAAGACAGTTTTCCAGCAAACTTGATTCTCTTTGATGCATATTGCTGAAGATGAAAAGCAGTGAGGAATTTGCACATTAAAAGTTGCTTGTCCTAGCCTTTGCAACATTGCACTTTTTGCACAATCTTAGATATTCCTTCTGGGTTACTAGCACTTCTGCCAGAGGTGCAAAGGGCCTACTACAAATGGACCTTGTGAATGCTAGCCCCTATTTTTAAGACTTTCCATGTAGTTATGCTTCTAAGCAAACATTCTGTCATGCACAGAAACACTCGTGTTTGTAACTAGTGCTGTGCATGCCTTTTGTGTAAAGACCTTGAGCACAGATACCTGCTGGACATCCTGATAACACATCTTGGACACAACTCTCTGCAGATATGCCTTTTTATCTCTGGATGAACTGATAAGCCTTTGGTGGCAACCAGCATAAAGAAAATGAATGAGGAAGGCACATCAAAACTATTCATCTGGCTGTTGTTTTATTAGGAGTTTTTCTCCTTTCTTTCATATACATTCAGTTCCTCAGCATTGTCTTAGTAAGAAGAACAGTGGTGTCAGATTGTATCTTTTTGTTGTTGTTTAATTTGCTGTAAGCCAATCTGTGTTGTAAAGTATGTTTTCTTAGAGTGTAACCCTCGGTCTTTCAAACACCTCACTAAGCATAATGTGCTGGAGTAACAATTTAAAATAAAGAATGGAATTAAAAGTGGGAAGAATCTCTGACATTCTTTCCTACTCTAGTAAATAATTATAAAAAAATAGAAAAAATCAACTAGCAGAGCCCAGGAGCAGCCTTGCCGTCCAGAGAGGAGGACGCATTTCTGGGCCAGGAGTGTGATCAGTGAAACAGAAGGCAAGACTCTTGAGCAGTAATTGCTGCACTTTTTACCATTGACTCACTCATCTTTAGGCAAATCAATATGTCCTTGCTTATCCATCTGTATAAACATCAGCCGTCTGTACCCCTAGAGAACTTGTCCGTTTGCTGCTTCCAGACCTTGGATGTGCACTTGTAACTATGGGTAGATCTGGTTTTTTATGTGCTCTGTAGAACTCCAGTTTTCCTGCTTGCAAGCAAAAAAATTACTTCTTTCCTTTCCATTCCCTTCCTTTCCTTTCATTTCCTTTCCTTTCCAGACAGTTCCCTGAATTAGGAATAAAGAAATATATTCCATATCGCTGGGTGGGCCGCTGATCTCTGGTGTTGAGGAACTCCCTTCGCTTTTCATCAGATGACTCACCTCTCCCTTCTCTGTCATTTGCTTTGATTGTACTTTCCTCCAATTTCTTATTACACAAAGTGCTTGTCAACACTAAATGTACTTGGAGCCATAGATTTTAATGATACAAATTATAAACAATAACAACTTTTAAATTTAAAATTATGCATGTGTGCAT
This sequence comes from Baryphthengus martii, assembly GCA_013396935.1. NCBI lineage: Eukaryota > Metazoa > Chordata > Aves > Coraciiformes > Momotidae > Baryphthengus > Baryphthengus martii. Next base: position 58,482 of record VWZK01002836.1, read on the forward strand.
GAAAATTCTGACACTGCTCTGAATTCTGCTGTAATAAGCATTTTGTGTTCTGTTCTCATTCTAATCCAATGTACTTTTTAAACAAAGAGGCATTTGTTTAATGCAATTATCTAAACAGTTATAAACCTACCTAGTAAGTTTACAACATAACAGAAAGCAAGTGCAGGATACCCTGTTAACTGTTACAGCGATAGTCTTTTTCAATTGAGACCGGAATTAACCATAAGGACAACATACTAAGTGGAGTGGTAAGTTCATTGTCCCTGGGACTTGAGATTGGATGTCTTTCCAAATGATACAATTGAGTTCAGCCTTGAACTGTAGATCTGAATGATTTTCTCTGCTGCTTGAATATAGTGGTAAAGATTCTGCAGCGTGTTTTAGGAGGAGAACAGACTGTGATGATACTAGTGGTTCCTTCTGGCTTTAAAATATATATGCTGCACAGACTTCTTTAAATATCTTCTGGTAAAAATGCATTTCCTGCCACCTTTTTAGCATATGAGTTGAGTACGCTGGAGACATCGTACTAATACAGTTGCTTGCAAACTGCCACAAAATCAGAACACCAGTTGATGTGGCTTATATCTGAGAATGCATGAGGAGTTATTGAGGGATAGGTACGAAGAAAGCTGAGGGTCATCTCCAGGATACTTTGATGAACATGTGCAAAAGAAATTGCTGTGTTAGAACCATACTGAACAAGTCTACAGGACAGCAGTATGTGATTCATAAGCAAAAGTAACCACAGAGCTGCAGCACTCGCTGGTGCTTGAACTGGCTGTGAAGCTTTAACACGCTGATATATTTCCAGCAGCATTCAATAAACACCAGTTATTGGATAATCCTATTGATGGCTTCTGCGTGGCATGATTAACACATTGCTGCAACTTAAAATGTTAAAAATCTATACAGTGTCTTAAGAACTTTATTACTTCAAGAATATTTAAGCATCTTCACACTAGAACTTAAAATTAGATCAGAGATCAGGGAAACAAAGAGTGTCAGCCCTGTAGCCCATTTTTGTATCCTGGATCATGAGTCTTATGCTCTATTCTGGGAAGGAATTACCATGCACAATTTCAGATTCTTTGTTTATACAAAACATATTGTTCTGTTAAATTCAGTATTGGAAGAGAAAAGCCTCATCCATGGCTCTTCTAAATGAAGAATAGTATGAGTCAGTGAATAGCAGCATATATTCCAGCCTTTGGCTGCTCTGAAGAAGAAATAGCCTGTGCAATAATCTCTTTAAATTTCACGTACTTTATTTGATGCCCAAGAAAACTACCCTGGATGCATGTTGGGTATATGTGTGCATCTGAGTCCCTGATCATTCTTTCTCACTGTTTGAGATGCCTGTAGCTCCACTGTGAAAACTTATTTCCCAGTGTGATAATTTTTCATCCAGCAGATAGATTCAAGGGCATAAGGGTCTGAAATATCATAAAGGACTACTGTATATACCTATATAAACACGTTCAGGTCTTAAGTCCTTACCTGATCCATCGTTTTCTGAGACTGCATAGAAAGCAAAAGGAATGCAAGATAGACTTCAGTTGAAGTACATCACCAAATTGAAGGAATCCATGTGATACCTATCCTATTGCTCTTTGCTTTCCTGAAGGTTTTAGATTAGTTCTAAACATGGACTTTCACAGTTGGATAACATCTGAATAATGCCTCAATGAACTATGAGAATAATGACTGAAACTTTATGGAAGACTAGAATTTCTTCAAATACACTTGCAGTGGTAGTAAAGTACTGTTTATTGTCAGTAAACTTGTTCATTATAAATGAATGTGGATAAGGAGAAGGACTTGCCTGCATTTGTTTCAGGTTACGTTGTTGCATCCTCGAAAGAGCTGTCTTTAGCTAGTTTTACTCTGTTATGGCTATAGTTAAAGCTAAACTGTACTTTTGGAATGTTGTATTGTTTGATGAAATTGTGATTAAAAAAAATATATACTGAAGATGAGGAAAAAGTGATTTCTCAAAATCTTTATATGGTTCATCAGTTCGAACTCTGTGGTTTAGGTGCACCAGTGTTGTGGGGATTTTTGTGTGTGAATAATCTCTGTTTGAAGGGGTGAGAGTGAAACACCATGAACAAGGTTAGTTTTTATCTCATAAAAACACCAAAAAGTGTAAGAGGCAAGAAGTCAGCATATGTGAAGAAACTATCAGAAATATTGATCAGTAGGAATCTTCTCATAGAATGACAGGTGAATTTGAATCAAACCCTGTGCTTTCAAAGGTGTTCTGAGCTAGCTTTCCAATTGCATATATTTTTTAGGTCAATACCATAGTATAGGTTGAATTACTTTGGTCAGATATGTGTCCAGAAAGTGCTCATGGAAACTACAGGTGAGAGATAGAAAACTTTTTTTGAGTACAAGAATATATTGGTAAATATGATCAGCAAATAAACTTTTACTTTCTTCCGCATTCTATTATAACTTCTAAAGCGGAAATTTCTTAAGTAAAAGAATAATGGGAACTACTAGCTTGCTCAAAGTATTTCCTTCATGTCACTTCCAGCATGCAATTTAAATCATCTTTTCTTTAGCTAGATTGTGAATTTCCATGTGCATAATGTTTTTTGCATGAGATGAAATCAGTGTAGAAAGCTGAATGCCTTCATCAGCATAGGAAGCACATGGAACTACCACATGATTCAAGATCAGTATGTGAAGAAACATCAGCATATTTATCAGATATTTATTTTTTTATCAGTTAAATATTTAATTAGAATATCCAATTAGTTTAAATACTGAGTTATCATGTGCAATCTGGGTCAGTCATCTGCAGCAATTTGTCTAGTTTTTTAAAATGAAGCTACAAAGTACTCCACATGTCATGAAAGTTTTGGCTGGGAAAATGAATCTCTTAAGAACAGAAAGTGTGATGAGTAGGGTCTTGACTAGCACAAAGCCCCTTCAAATGGCTTTCTATCTGATCTGGTGAGTCATTCAGATTCTCCATAGTTGGAAAGTGTAACTGTATTGAGTTTGCGTGGCAAGGTTTTGGTAGCAGGGAGAGGGTGGCTACAGGGGTGGCTTATAGGGGAAGCTTTTAGCATTTTCTCCCATAGCCAACAGCCCACAGTCAGACAGTCAATGCAGCTGGCTCCAAGATGGACCCTCTGCTGGCCAAGATCAAGACCATCATTAACCGTGATAGTGCCTCTGGGATAACATATTTTAAAAAGTGAGGAAAAAATTACAGACGGAGAAGGGTGAGGATATGAGAGAAGCAACTCTGCAAACACCAAGGTCAGTGAAGGAGGAGAGGGAGGAAGTGCTTCAGACATCACAGTGGAGATTTCCCTGCAGCCCGTGATGAAGACCATGCTGTTCCCCTGCAGCCCCTGGAGGCTAACAGGGAAGCAGATATTCCCATGCAGCCCATGGAGGACACCACACTGGAGCAGGTGGATGCCCCAAGCAGGCTGTGACCCCCATGGGAAGCCTGCTCTGGAGCAAACTCCTGACAGGGCCTATGGACTTGTGGAGGGAAGTTCAGGTTCCAGTTATCAGCTTTCCCTACTCCAGAAGATAGCAATGTGATGTTGTGAGAAGCCTCTTTCTATAGGTGGGGGATTGTCTTGCAGTTCAGAGGGTTTATTTGAATACCTGCTCAGCCTCAGAAGGTATTTGTAACCTTGGGACAGCCTTTCCCTTTCCTTTGCATTTCTGTTTTCTCACCTAAAAGACGTAGGTGATAGGTTTCTACTTCATAGAATATTAGGATTTAAAGCAGCAAAACAAAGCAAAGCCATGCTGTTAATGATTAAGTACTCAGGTATTACACATAAAAATAAATATGCAAGAGAAGAGGAAGCAAGAGAATTATTCTTTGATGAACAAGGGTCAAATCTGAGACATCAATACAAGATTTGTACTTCATAACAGTTTTGTCTCAGGGAAAACAGAAATGTCAGATCGCTCCTTGGCCCTCAGATGAAAAACATACATTGAAATTATAATAGATTCCTTTTCTAGTTGTGGTTGAAAAAGAAGTGTAGCAAAGAACATTGTCTAATTTCAGTCTAATCATGAAAATTGTCATCAAACAGCAGTGCTTGCCAAAGAAAATAAAATGACATCTCTGAGTGAACTGCATGCATGAGTCTGTCACAAGAAGTCCCAGGGGAGAGAGGGCTTTTATAACAACAAAATATGATGCTGGGTTTAAAAAATATCCATGCAAGCACTATAATTGCTAAATGGGGAAAAGTAGTCCCAGCTGTATCACAACTGATACTTGACAAACACCTAGCCTTCAAATATTTCTTTTTTTTTTTTTTTTCCGGTTCAACTAAATAAACTGAGTCTAAAATGAATGATACTTAGAATAAAGTATCTGAAAAAATCCTCTCTGCAAAGGATTGTTTTCTTTTTGTTGGAGATGTCACATAAGGTGGGGGATTCCCCTTTTGCTAAAGATACAGTAATGAATGCTGCTTGTGCTGCTCTGAGTCAGTAAAGGCCAAGATCAGTGCTGAGATAATGGCAGAGAAGGAAAAGCCTTCTAAAGCCCGGTTACTAAAGTGTCTCATCAGAGACAATGAGAGCTTTGGGCATGGGTTCCCAGGGAGCTGATATTTCCCATTGAGAGCTGTTTCCTTTTCTCATGGGCTGTCTCCAGCAACCTGGGCACTGGCTTCTAATTTGAGAAGCCAATCCTGACAGTAGAACTGCTATATCTATTTCTTCCCTTTGAAACAAACTTACAGAGTCTTGCATTTCTCTGTTTTTTGCCTGAATCATGTGTTTCATCCAGGGCATGCATTAAGAGAAAGCGGGGTGCTGCGGTTGCTGTGCATCATCAGAGCTTCTGTTTTGCTGGAGTAGTTGGATGCACCAGGTGAACAGCCCCTGTGAAGAATTGTGCTAAAAGAGCCAGAGGGAACCTGTGGCACTGGGTCTATGCAACTGCCTGGCATTGCAGAGGGACTGCAAGCATGGAAGAGGATGCTGCCCAAGCCTGGGGAAAGCTTTTGCCAGACTGTATTTGATTCGTGCTGGATACTGTTACTATCAGCAGCAAATTCAAAGAGGGGATAATCTGCCCAAAGTTGTGCTCAAGGAAACTAGAGAAAAGAGTATGGTGAGATGTGTCCTCCTATGAGGACAGGCAGAGGGAGTTGGGTTGTTCAGCTTGGAGAAGAGAAGGCTTCAGGGAGACCTTATACTGGCCTTCCAGTACCTGAAGGGGGCCTACAGGAAAGCTGGAGGGAGACTTTTTATAAGGGCCTGTCGTGATAGGATGAAGGGCAGTGGTTTTAAACTAGAGCAGGGTAGATCTAGATTAGACATTAGGAAGAAGTTCTTTACTATGAGGGTGGTGAGAAACTGGAACAGATTGCCAGAAAAGTTGTGGACCCCTCATCCCTGGAACTATTTAAGAGCAGGCTGGATGAGGCTCCGAGCAACCTGGTCTAGTGGGAGGTGTCCCCGCCCATAACAGGAGGTTGGAACTATCTAGTCTGGTCTTTAATGTCCAATTCAAGCCATTTTATGATGCTATGATATACAAAAGGGTGAAAACAAGATTTACTGTGTTGATTTCAGCCATATGGACATCAATATCCCTGGAAATCTTACATCCTATATATCTCTGATTGGGAAACACAGAGGTGTTTGAGTTATTTGGATTACTCCCTGTTCTTAGTTAAAGGATTATCTGCACTTTATTAAAAATTAAATTACTGTGTGTCAAAGACATGTACTTGGCACAGAAGAAACTACTTTACCATCAAAGGGAAAACATTAACATTGCAGAGATAGATTGACAGTAGCTTATTGTTGCTAAGTTTTTATTGTTTCTGCAATTACAAAATCAGATCTAGAAATGGATTTTGAATTTGAAAGGGGGAGAATACTTCCTGTAATGATCAAGTGCTTCATTAGGTGACCTCAAAGTCCTTCACAGAAGTCCTTGTTAAATATTCCATAATATTTTATTTAGTTTTCAAAAAGGAAGGTTTTCCTTAGTTATAGTTAGGGTCTCCTAAAGCTTCAAATAAAAAAAGTATATAAAGTTTGCTACTTAAGGAAAAGTAACAGACTTGCCACCAAGTTTTAGAAGTGGATGCCTTTCTATCCGCAAAGCTAAACATTTTTCTCGCCCTTATCTTCTATTCCCTCCACCTTCTTCCCTCTCTCTTATTTGACAGTGTTCAAGAGAAAGGGAGATGAGAAAAAGAGATTAATTTTTAGCTTTCACATTTTAAAGTAGATTTAAATATATGCCAGTCTACTGTTTACCAAAAAGCTGTTGTAATTAGTTTCTCCATGTCCTTCCAAGGTTTTGCAGTAGGGAAGCTAAGGGATATAGGGGTTTGCATTGAGAATGTAATGTGGAATAAGAAGTAGATCTCAAGGTTTCTTACATCCCAATCTCATAATGCAAATACATTCAAATCATCTCTCTGACCAACCCAAAGTGTTAAAATCAGCTTATTTCCCTCTCAGCCATTCTTACAGGCATCCATATTTCTCTTCCCTGACAATCCACTGCCACTACTTGTTTAAAAAAAAATAAAAATAAAAAAAAATTGCCAGCGTTTGCATGTAAAGATTCAGGTTGTTTGCATTTTATGCAAGAACCCTGAGGTGGTGTTGTGGAAAGGCAGATCACAGTTCAGAAAAAGAGGTCCAACATATTTCTTGCTGAAAAAGGGGACTGACCCAATCTAGCAGGCAAGGGAAGAAGGGGAAATAGGATGAGTCTTCAAGAAAAGCATAGGGCTGACTGCCTCTTAGTCCTTCCATATGAGAAATTTGAAGATAAATAAAGCAAAAGGCAGACAGAACCCAAGAGATCCTTCCTTCTACTATCCTTCTGAGAATTACCTGATGGCAGCATTTACAGAAAACAGCTGTTTGCAAGTGCTCTATAACAGTAACATTTGTGTATCTTTCCACAAAGACATGTCAAAGTGTTTATAATACCTGTAACATGCCTTTTTGCTGACCTTTCTCAGTCTGATTTGGTATTTATCACTGAAATATTTTCTGAAATGATTGATGTATTTGGATATTGTTTGTGTAACCAGAATAGGAGAAGGTGTCACATTATTTGCAGGAGAAGGACAGGAACAAAGGGAGAATCACAGGTTTCCATGGTACTAGTAACTTGTGCTATTTAAACTCATTCAGTCCTGCAAGAGAAGTATGAACGTGTTAGAGCACTTTTTTTGTGGTGCCAGATTGAACATGCTCTCTGGGGATGGCTGCTGGTAACTGGAAAGAGAATGACCTTCTGACATAATATCAAGGAAGGCAACTGTGTATATCTGTTGTCAGAACTAGGCTAGGATATCAGACTGCTGTGTTATACTCTACATTTGGTGTCCACCACAAGTTTAAAAGAGTAAAAGGCAGCCTTCCTGCACTGCATGGTATTATTACCTGGAAGTGCTATGAAGAGCTAGATGAAGAGTTTTTTGTCATGGCAAGTTGTTGGCTGTATCCATACAGTGATCCCTCAGGTAATACCAGTTGTGTCTTGTGTCACACATCTTAGTATTGTCTCTGCCCATAAAAGGCATCACAGACACTTTTCAGCTGTTCCAGGTGTGTCCCTTTGAGACTGGAGCAAACGAAAGTCCAAATCACTATCTCTCAGAAGTGCTACAGGCTTCTTCAGATTTATTTGTCTCTTTCTTTGTGTTTTACTGTGATTTATGACTGTTTGTTTTTGTTCCCAGTTATTTAGTTCAGTGGAGTTTGGCAGAAGATGGCTGCTTCTTCATGAGGGAGTTGCACCAAACAGATTCTACTGGTAAGAGCAAAACCTCTTCTTCATTTCCTAGACACAGCTTTGCTGTATGTACAGAGATGTTGAAATGGGGGGCTTGAAGGCAATGTGGCTGAATGCAAACTGCACCGCTGATTTGTTGAGATTAATTAAGAACTGGTATGAAAGGGATATTATTCTTCCTGTTATGTGTTTATATAGAACTTAAAACTGAGGTCTTTGATATAAGGATGATGTGCAACTGAAATATACAGGATAGTAGCTGAAGAAAGCATTGATTTGGGAGGGAAGAGTTCTACAATTTCCTATGGGCATTTTGAGTTCAAATGCAACTCTGTTCAGCATAAACTTGTTTGCTTTTGCACCAAATACAAAGAAGAGAGAAATCTGGTCCTGCTACCACTGAGGGCCAAAGACTGAAGTCTTGAAGTCTTTGAGGATAGTAGCATTTCTGCCGTGGGTAACAGTGAATGTACTCCAGTGGCCAGTGCTATTCTTTTAACTGCTCTCAGACCTGCTTCGGTCCTTGAAAGTGAGCAAGTGAATGACCATTGAACTAGGCACACACAGTTCGTTATGAACTTAAATCACTCTGCAGTGTTGCTTCTAAGCAGCAGCGCAAGATTACCAATCAGATTTCAAGATGTATTTATCAACCATGCCTAAATTCTTTTTGCTGAATCGTTGAATGTCAGTCGGTTACAGCACTGGCAAAATGATTGCAAGTTTGATGCCAAAGTTACCTTAAAGAAGTACCATAGCTCTGTGTCACTGTTGCAAGCTTAACTCTTTGCTATATCAATTTATGCCATACAATTTTTATCTAAAGGTTCTTAGCCTACATGGTTATGATAGAATCTTAGCATCTCACAATTTTTAATATATAGGGAGTATGTGATGGATGATTTGACTTCAGATTCAAAGACTTTCAACCACTGAAAAATAACCCGTGGATATGGGTCTTTTTTCTGCAGTTCTTCACTACTAGTAAATTTCTTTGCATTTTGAGTTTCATCCCCTTTAGTTTTAGTCATCACAGATTTACCAAGTGATTCTGGTGTACCGATCCTCTTCTCATTATTCTGATTGCAGACAGATCTCTTTGCATTTGCTTTCCGTAGCAATGATTTACATACCCTGCGTAAAGTTCTGTAACCTCGCCTGCAGTAAAATACTTTTCTAAAACACCTCCATGCTGTCACATGATAGCAAGTAGTGTAACTTCAATTTATGTCAAAAACAAAGCTGAGGACTAAATGAGACACTGGACTGTTTTCCTGTGAATATGGTTGTCATAGTCTAGATGAAAGAGATGTTTGGATCTTTTTATATTTCAGCTTATTCCTTTTTGTTTACACTGGTATAAATCTGCAAGACTTCTCATCAGCTCTTTATGGAGACAGTAGTCCACCCATGTGCAAAGTTGACTCATGTCCTGTGAATCCAGCCTTTAAGAGAGAAGCTTTTGACTAAATAGCCCTCTTGAAATCAGGAGGAGCTGAACCAGATGATTACTGTGAAGGCCCCCATGGTAGCTTCTAAACTATAAGTTTGTGCCAAAACCACAGATTTTGAACATATCAAAATTCAGGAGTGGTTCACTCAAATATTTTTTTTTAATTTATGAATGAAGAGCTCTAGGTCATATTTACTTCCGAAGCTGAATTTATATTTGGTCTGCAAAGGATATACCAGAGAATTTTTTGCTGCTCCTGCTTTTTAATCCTTTCTCAGAACCTGTCTTTGCTGAAGGTTTTGCAAACTAAACTCCATTTTTAACTTAAACTTTTTTTGTGTGTGTTTGTATAGACAGACACATATATATTTATATCACTCCTATTTCTTTCCTGCAAGACTCCTAACAGAGTTTCAAAATGTCAGATGAGACAACACAGCCCCACACTTCTCTTGGTTTTTTTTTTCTGGGCTAATAAAAGCAAAGTCGTAGAAATGTGGAGACCCAGTCTTTGAGATATTTGATAAAATTGTACTCACTGAAGAGGTCGAAGAGGTGGAGAGAATATCCCTGTTCCCAGATCCCTGTGTCCTGTACTGTGCTCCAAACCTTTTGAAGTTTCCCACCATTACTTTCATTAATGGTTTATTGTGAATTGAGCTGATGGATGCTTGCAATAAGAATAATGATAAAAACGATCATTTTCCCTTTCCACGGAGCTCAAACTTTGAAGGCCTCTTAGAACCTAACAGATATGAGAACTCAAGCTTGGAGCTTCAAAGGTAAAAAGTAACTTGAAAAGATGAAAAGATGTTCCAACCACCCATCTAATTCCCTACAGCCATAAACAAAACATGAAACTACAAGCCTGTATTTTCACCTTGAACAAAATGTCCCTTGCGTAACACACCTCAGTGTAAGCTAGACTATACTTCTGCTATCAAAAGTAAAAATAATACAACTTGTGGAGACAGTGCTGTATCTCATTCTGGATTATTTATTATGATCACCATCACCTTGGGAAAAAAAAATACTGTTAGCTGCAATGATAGGAGCACTATCTGTCCTCAAAACCATCCATAGTAGAAAACAGAGCTATGCATGTGTTAATTCAGAACATGATGCCACAGAGAGCAACACAGGGCTTTTCTTTGCATTTCCTTTTCTTTGCAACCAAGTACTGAGGACAAAATAGGCACTGAAGTGCTGAATCAGAAGGACAGCCCTTTGCACTTAGAGCATGGCCACTGCTGACTCCCCATCCAAGAAAAGCAAAAGGGAACTGGGACATAAGAGGCTGCCAATGTACAGTTGAAATTCAAGCTTCGACAGCAGCACCTCTATAGCCAGTGCTGATGTACAAGCTAGGTAGAGCCTTGCTCAGTGTCCTGTCATTTGCTTTGTTGTTTTGTTTTGTTTGTTTTGTGGTTTGGTTTTTTTTTTATTAATTATTATACATTTTTGCTTGGAAATATGCAGAGTCTAATCAACCTGAAAAGTCAGAAGACTGACTTCCAGTTATTCTTAAGAGCAGAAATTAATATTGAAGGAAAACCTCTTGAAGTCACAGCTTTTCAAGGAAAGCAGGTTGTGGGGATACTCTTTCTTGTTACTGGTGTTTTAAATGGTTTTGAAGGGATCAACCAGGATGCAGCTGTATTGTGCAGAGAATGAGGACTATATTCCAGTATCTAAGGAAGGCTGAGGAGCTGGTCTAATACAAAGTGCTCCCAGGACTATCTAAATTGGGAATTTTCAGGAAGGCACTGGGATAGATCAGGAAGATACAATGCAAAGCCATTGGCTTGAAGCCTTCTTGAGGCACATTTATTTAACATTTCTTTTGATAGACAAGGGACGTGTAGAAGACTTTAGAGACTTTTAAGTGGATTTGCATGGTTGATGAAAGTAAAGATGCATTTTCCTGATGTCTCACTGATATTTTAATTATTTTTACACTGTCATGTGATCTGGTAGATAGTTTGTGGGTGACTAAGTCTTGTGAGTAAACACCAGTGAGCTCGCTAGTTTTAGTCTTGAGAAGGCTTTGCCTGCAAATGCTGTCAGAGAAACTGTAGTGTCTTTTATGGCTGCATTTCTTATATTTGTTTCCAAGAGAATTTTCCTTTGTATTCACTTATTATTTGCTGTTCTGTGAAACACCCCCTCCTATTACCACCCTAGAGAAATGTAAACCCCGAAGAACAACCTTAAAGCAGTCTGCTGATGCCTTCTGCATAACTCTGAGAAAACATTCTGTGTAGAGACAACACAGCTTCTTGCAGCTTATAAGTGTTTTGTATTCTTGTACTCTCTGTATCATTAAGGGAAATTATTAACATGAAAATAGAATTTTTGTTTATTCAGAATTCCTCTGTTCCTCTTTCTCATTCTTCCACCTGCAGCTCGTAAGTGATGCCCCGAAATTCACACTCATAGTGCCACTTTGTGGAGGATGATATCAGATGGGGGGTGAGCATATAAACTTAAACCTTTAAAATAAGAGGTGACTAGAGTTTTCTTACCTTAAAAAAGAAAAAAAAAAGGAGGAAAAAGGGATTAAAGGAATTTGTAATTATCTACCTCACTAAGGTTTGTAAGGATATATTTTTTTGCTGGGCAGGCTTTAGTGATGGATTACTATAAAACTGTCACCTGAAGAATTGCTATAATTCTGCTATCCTATGATACCTGTTTACATAATCTAGGTATGTGAAAGTGGTGTACTGAGGAAAGCATAATCCACTCAGAGTGGTATGTTATGTGTCTGATGGAAACATAAAAGAATCCGCACTGCATACAATCCCAAGGCACTGCAGTTCTGCACTGTAGCAACAATTTTCATGGGTTTTTTTTTATTATTTCTCTGGCAGATTCTTGAGGTTTTGCTGTTAAATGTACTGTGACAGAAAAATACATGAAAGTTATCAAGGTGCTTAGTAGTTCTGGAACTGTGCCCTATGAAAATACCCTAATTACTGGGAAGGAGTATTCGAAGCAATTTTAGTTCAGCAGGGTAATATAGATACAGCACGTTAATATACATGGATTATTGCTGATAGCACAGTGTTTACTAATGTAGTTGGTGTTAGGGGAAGTGAATACATTAGATGCTAGTTAAGAGTTGCATAAATACTTTATCTAAATATGTCTGAGTTGATTCATGTGATACGTGCTGATTTTCAGTATATATTTCTATGGTGGGAATTTGCTGAAAATTACATTGGTTTGTAGTGAATACAAATGTAAATCCAAATGACAAATCAGACATATTTGGAATTACTTTACTTTTTTCCTGCTTTCTTAAAGTGGTTGAGTCATCTAGTCAAAGTTCGATAGTGATGCCTTGTGACTTGCAAATCCAAACATTTCTGACCAGTAATTGCAGAAAAAAAACAAAAACAAACTAGTCAAAATACATGTAGTTCAATATGACCAAAATATATATGCTGAAATTTCCCATTAAAAGCTGCATTTTTATTCTGGTCCTCAGATCAAGCCATGCCTTCAATTAGAAATCACTTTCTGAAAGTCAGTCAGTCAAGGCCCTAAAAAAATAAATTAAAACGCACATTAAAATGTCTTCATAATGTAATGTTTTCTTAATCAAAATGAGTCATTATCTGAAAAGATTCTCAGCCTGACCTTGAAAAATTGGAGGGGGGGAGGGGAGAAATAAAGCTAATTAGTAAGCATCTTAAATACTAGCATAAAATGCACAATAGAAAAGCCCAGGTAGTAAATTATATCCTCAAGTTCTAATCATTAGCTGTATCAGTGATAGTTTTTTTTAACTTGAGTGTTTCACCCAGACAATCAAGTGGGAGAAATACAAAAGAAATACCACTCAATACTTCAAACAGATCAGAGAACTTTAGTGATGAGAGAGCTGGAACATCGCTTCTATGAAGAAAGGCTGAAAGAGTTGAAGTTGTTCAGCCTGGAGAAGTGAAGGCTCTTGGGGGACTTTATAGTGGCCTTCCAGTGCTTATAGAGGGCTTACAAGAAAAATGGAATTGTAGTCATAGGACAAGGGGTAGCAGTTTTGAACTGAAAGAGGGTAGATTTATATTGGATATAAAGCAGAAATTCTTTACTGTGAGAGTGGTGAGGCACCCAAATAAATTGTGAATGCTCTGTCCCTGGAAGTGTTCAAGATCAGAGTGAGTGCATCTTTGAACAGCCAGATGCAGTGACAGATGTCCTGCCCATGGCAGGGGGTCAAGCTAGGTTATCCTTAAAGGTCCATTCCAACCCAAAGAGAAAAAGTGTTCTTAACCCTATTTGAATATCATGGAGACTCTAAAGATGGAGGTAAAATAGGAACTTGAATGTTTTTCTAAAAGTCTTAACTGAATAGAATCTTGACCGTTTATCTGACTCTTTCCCTATCCTCCCGCCCCTTAGGGTCTTGTCTTCTAGTTATGAATAGGGAAAAGAGGTATATTCATCTGGATAAACATTTTGGGACCGAGAGGTCCCCGTCTGATTGATGCGTAGGTGGTTGGTGTGTTTTGGTTTTCCCAATTCATCTGATGTATCTTAAAACACCATCCAGAGATACTTTATAAATGAGTACAGACTCCCATGAGCTTCAACTTCTCATTCATCATCCATTTCCCCCTGTTAAAGATCTGCAGAAATAGGCAGGCATCCATATACCAATCATGATCTGGGGGCTACTCAGTAGCAGAAGCCTGCAGTGCCACATGGGACCCTGGAACACATCAGAAGTTGACTTCTCTGTATGCACCTATAAAGGGCAGACCTTGAGAGGGTGAGGCAGTTGAACAGTAAAGTTAGCTGTGGATTTGTCTAGATCTATGTCAGGAAGGTTTCACTATTATTTTCTGTTGTATATTTAATGAGCAGCATACTGTTATCAGAGTTGACTTTCCACTTTTGCTGTAAATGACTTCCTGGCCTCCTCCGAAGCGTACTGACTGGGCCGCAGCACTACAAGATGCCAGAAACACACATCTTAACACAGTGGGAAACCGTGATCCTATTAGACTGTACCAGCAGAGAAGCAATAAATTAGGTAGGTTTGGTCCATCATACCAGGAAGCCGAGTTCAGATGCTATAGCTAGAGGGTACCTGCCTCCTTCTTTCCCTTCACACCAGCACAATATCTTGTTTCCTGCAATATATGAAAAAGAGATGTAGGACATCCTTAAAATTAGGATCTAATCCTGACAACTGGATTTTATTCACTTAGTTTAGAGCCTCATTTTCAGACATTCCTCCTACTCAGTGTGTCCCGGTTTGAGACGAATTCA
>VWZK01002841.1:0-42563 GCA_013396935.1 Baryphthengus martii
CTCTTCCAACCAAAGACATTCTGTGAGACTGAGTCATCATCACTCACACAACTCTCCAAATGCAGAAAACTAGATCTTCTCAGGGGTTTATGTAAGTTACACTTTTCCCAAATGTACACAAAAATGTATTCTTTTAAAGTTAAACACATTCGAATGCTTAAAGGCCAGAAGTTCCATTGGTTGGCCAGGTCTCCCCCTGGGGTGCTAGACAAGTTAAAAAGCCTCTCAATAATAGGTTTAACTCTGCATACAGCCCATTTGATTAAAGACAGTCAAGCCAAATGTTAGAAATAGGAAAGATAGAATGTCCTCGCCTGTGTTCTCCTCATGAATACTCAGCTCTATGTCTTTTTCAAAAGAAAATGGAGAATATGTACACAGGGAAAACAGGGGCTGCTTTCCCCAGAAAGTTCTGGAATTGTCTATTGCAGCGAGTGAGCTGCCCTTATATAGCTTCAGAATTATGAAGGAATGGGCAAAAATTATGTTCTTACAGAATATAATAATCTCATTCATTTGTCAGCTAATGCAGAATTTAAGGTTTGTGCACACGGAATAAAAAAAGAGAAACTATAAAGTATACACTGCAGAAGATCATGGAACGTTTCAAGAATGACAGTTATCAGGAGCAGTGCAATATATCAGAAACACATCAGCTGTAAAAGTCTTTATGTTTTATTCATGCAAAATAACTCAGTGCCCAGGCCCTACCATCAGAAAATACGCAGCAATCAAAGTATCTGTGACAAATTATATTCAAGTATTAAATGTGTCTAAAAATATTGTCATGGGTGGGTTTTTTTCTACCACAGAATATTGAAATAGAGAGAATACTCCACAGGAGGAAAAAAAGATGTTCCAGAATGGAAATTTAAAAAAATCCAAACAGATCAAATTAATATAGTGAATTTTTTAATATACATTTTTAATTCCTCACATTTAATGCAGCCACTCGTCAAAGCAGCACTAGGACCCAGGACACAACATGGTGGTAGAGCCCCATCCCTGGTAACATTTAAGGTCAGGTCAGACAGGCTCTGAGCAACCTGATCTGATTGAAGATGTCCCTGCTCACTGCAGGAGGTTGAACTAGATGACCTTTAAAGGTCCTTTCCAACCCAAACGATTCTATGATTGATTCTATGATCAAAACTGACCAGTATGTCCCTGGTCAAGTAAAAGGCTGGGTCTTACTGTCCTGTGCCTGGAGCCTGTGCTTGTGCCTCAGTTTACAAATACCTAAATTGGAAATACCTTGCAGAATTTTCTCTTTCTGTAGTTTGCTGGGGTTTTTTAACTTTTTTTGGCCAGAACGTGACTTTAGCTTCCCTTCAGTGATGAGATCTGGCACAAGCCACTATTGCAACCACCACGCAGCTCAGTCTAGTGCATCCTGGGACAAGGATGACTTGAGAAAAACCAGGAGTGTTGTCATTTTATCGATTCAAGGGCAAAACTGTGAAAACTTAGGATTGTTCTTATTTTTATCAGGTTAACTTGTATCTCTCTTCTTTAGTTTCTCCAGAAGAAAACCATGTGAGTTATTTTGCATGAATAAAACATAAAGACTTTTATAACTGATGTTTCTGATATATTGCACAGCTCCTGATAACTGTCATTCTTGAAACACTCCATGATCTTCTGCAGCGTATATTTTATAGTTTCTCTTTTTTCATTGCGTGTGCATGAACCTTAAATTCTGCATTAGCTGACAAATGAATGAGATTATGTTCTGTAAGAACATGTTCTTTTGGATGATTTCATGAACTAGTGACAGAGATATTTATTTAGAAAAACCATGATCTTTACAACATGGCAGCATAACTATTCCTTGGGCTACTTAAGGTGGAGGAAGAATCTAATCTACATAGAAAACTGTGATAGTTCTGCAGAGTATCCTTCTAGACAAAAAACAAACAAACAAAAAAAACAACAAAACAAACAGTGATGAAACAACGAACCTAAGGAATTACAGGATTACTCATCTTCTCTCTCATCACCAACAGGCAAGCGGACACAACCCTCCATATTGTGACTTTATACTCTAGATTAAATTTTCACGCTCTTTTTTATTTGCTTTTGTTGCTGTTTGTTTTTCCAAACTTGGAGGTAAAAACGGGTTCTGTACCTAGCTAGCATTCAGAAAGCATGCCATCCATCTTTAGCCTGGTAGGCTATCTGCACACACCTTGTCTCTTTGTGTGTGTCCCCCGTTCCGACAACTTTGAAGGTGTCAGCTAGTTTTAGCGGAGTTTGAGAGATAATAATGTTTATATAAAATTCACTAAAACAAATAACCAGGCAGAGGAGACACTAGGGAACGAACCTTTAGGGGTTAACACCTAATGACTTCCTATCAAGACAGCAAATTTCTACAGATTTCTAGTTCTGAACACGGCAGCCTGTGTGCCGCTGCCACGGTGCTCTGCAGGAGATGATGTTAGTAATATTTTCTGTTACAACTACATCTATAATTCAGGTAAACAGTCAGCTGAGAGACAAATCCATAGGAAACCAGGGTTCATTACTTTCAATGTTGACAAAACTAGTAGCTTATATTGTTGAAGGATGAAATAAATGGGGACAGTCTGAGGTTTCTTTGGATAATCACTGCTAGTGGATTGTTATTCGTTATGGGGGGGGCAGGGAGGCAGGGGGAATGAAAAGTAAATATAAGTCTTTGCTGGTACTTCTAAGGTCTGTGTCTCTTGCAGGTGCTCACAGGACCCGAGAGGCTGCACACTGGCACAAGTGGCCAAGGTGGCCAAGATGTGCCCCTGTGGCCAAGAGGGCAAATGGTCTTCTGGGNTCCCTTCCAACCCCTACCATCCTATGAATCTACGATTCTATGAACTGGCTGCTATAGTGATTGCTAATTCTTTCAAGGATTTGACCCGCTTTTATCCCAGCCACAAAACTTGACTTGAAACAAAATTCATCACTTGCATTTCTTTAGTCATATGCACTATCAGAAGCATAAACTGCACCCATCTAATGATCTAAGGGCTTCTTTTACTTGCAGCTGTCCCAGAACTCAGTCCAAAGGTGATGATCTCAGCTTCTCCCTTTATGCCACCCAAGTATTTCCTGTTCCTGCCCCTCCTACTAGCACTACTATTTACCTCTCCCAGGCCTTTCTGACCTGATTATATTCTGAGTCTGTGTTTAAGCATGAAACCCTCATCTAGACATCATCTATTCAGTTCGTGGAGCAGCAGTATTCCATGTCCTGCAATCTGTGCGTCTTTACTGGGAAATACCCTTTCCATAGTCACAGGATTCCTGTCCTGATTAGCCCAAGCTCAGGGGCCCATTTCAGTAGCACTTTTAAGCACTTCATCGCATATTTAAGCACTGCTAATGTGGTTCTAATGTATACAGCTTTTCATTACATATTTACCATGTTTTTCAGTCCTGCACAGGGGGTATGATGCTTTACCTTTATATAATAAACTTTATGTATAAGGCTGAGGTTCTCAACGACTTCTTTTCCTCAGTCTTCACTGGCAAGGGCTCCAGCCACACTCCCTGAGTCACAGAAGATAATGGCAGGGGTTGGATGAAAGAACTGCCCATTGTAAGTGAAAATCAGGTTTGTGACCTTCTGGTGAACCTGAAAGTACACAAGTCCATGGGACCCGACAGGATACACCCACGGGTACGGAGGGAACTGGCGGATGAGGTTGCTAAACCGCTCTCTATTATATTCCAGAAGTCATGGCAGTCCGGTGAAGTCCCCACTGACTGGTAAAAGGGGAAAGTAGGATGAACCAGGGAACTATAAGCCAGTCAGTCTCACCTCTGTGCCTGGTAAGATCATGGAGCAGATCCTCGTGGAGGCACTGCTGAGGCAAAAGAATAATGAAGAGCTGATTGGGTACAATCAACATGGCTTCACCAAGGGCAAATCGTGCCTGACAAACCTGGTGGCCTTCTATGAGAAGGTTACAACATCAATAGACAAGGGAAGAGCAACTGACCTCATTTACCTGGACCTGAGCAAAGCCTTTGACACTGTCCCGCATGACATCCTGGTCTCCAAGCTGGTAAAACATGGGTTTGATGGATGGACAATTTGGTGGATAAAGAACTGGCTTGACAGACACACCCAAAGAGTGGCTGTCAATGGATCCATGTCCAAGTGGAGGCCAGTGACAAGTGGAGTCCCTCAAGGATCAGTACTGGGACCAGTCTTGTTTAACATCTTTGTCGACGACATGGACAGTGGCATTGAGTGCACCCTCAGCAAGTTTGCCGACGACACCAAGCTGTGCAGGGCGGCTGACACACTGGAGGGAAGGGATGCCATTCAGAGGGACCTGGACAGACTGGAGAGGTGGGCCCCTGCCAGCCTCATGAAGTTCAACAAGGCCAAGTGCAAGGTCCTGCACCTGGGTTGGGGTAATCCCAAGCACCAATACACGCTGGGCAGTGACTGTCTTGAGAGCAGTCCTGGAGAAAAGGACTTGTAGGTGCTGGTGGACGAGAAGCTCAACATGAGTCGTCAGTGTGCACCTGCAGCCCAGGAAGCCAACCATATCCTGGGCTACATCAAGAGAAGCATGGCCAGCAGGTCGAGGGAGGGGATTCTCCCCCTCTACTCCATGCTCGTGAGACCCCACGTGGAGTACTGCATCCAGTTCTGGAGCCCCTAGCACAAGAAAGATGTGGATGTGCTGGAACGTGTCCAGAGAAGGGCCACAAGGATGATCAGAGGGCTGGAGCACCTCTCCTATGAAGACAGGCTGAGAGAGTTGGGGTTGTTCAGTCTGGAGAAAAGGCGGCTGCGAGGAGACCTTCTTGTGGCCTTCCAGGATCTGAAGGGGGCCTACAAGAAAGCTGGGGAGGGACTTTTTAGCATGTTGGATAATGATAGGACAAGGGGGAATGGATTCAAACTAGAGATGGGTCGATTCAGATTGGACATTGGGAAAAAATTCTTCACCCTGAGGGTGGTGAGCCACTGGATTAGGTTGCCCAGAGATTGCCCTGGAAGTTTTTAAGGCCAGGCTGGATGGGCTCTGAGAAAGCCTGACCTAGTGGGAGGTGTCCCTGCCCATGGCAGGGGAGTTGGAACTAGATGATCTTGAAGGTCCCTTCCAACCCTGACAGTTCTATTGATTCTATGATTATTGTTTATTCTCAGTTTTCATTGCATGACTTTAGTCTATAGCAAATAAAATACATTAAAGGTGAGCTGAAGGATTTACGGGTGAGCTTGAGGTCACTAATAGGTGAGCCAGATCCTTCCAGTGTTTCAATTTCTTGTTCTAAAACGGTATCTTTAATATGTATTTTCTCAGTGAAAATAACACAAAGAAAACAGTTACCTAGAGACGTGTTCCCTTCCATCGCGACAACTTCAAAGAGAAAATTACCCAAAGCATTCTGTTTGTGTCAGAGCTGCACAGGAAACACTATGGCAAGTACCAAGTCTTTAATGGGAAACATCTCTTGATTACAGTGACAGAGAACTACCTCTAAACCCCACACTGATTTCAACTGTTGCTTCTCTCAGGGCAAAGGAAACACTCTCTTGGGTAACCTTGTAACATCCTTACCTGCATGGGGCCTTGGAGATTAATTTGAGGGCTAGCAAGTGTTGGATAAAAAGCTCCTGCGGCCTAATGTGCAAAATTCTGATTTGATCAAAATCTGCACGCTAATTACAATTTGCTAGGAATATTTATCTTGAATAAATTTATCATGAGAGAATTGGTCAGGCTGAATAACTTTGAGTTGCCAGAACTCAGGGTGACCTGCCAAATCTGTTCTAAAATCTTTTTTCCTAGGCCTTTTCTGGCACGTCCCCTGTTGTGTGATGATTCAGGTCAGCCTGAGTGGCTGCTACTGTTGTTTAAAACAATGTAAAAGGCAAAGATATGGTGTTCTCACTTTCTGTTTGTACAGCTGAAAGCTTTGGCTGTTTTTTTTACACTGTGCTTTATGCTCTTTGGATCAACATAAAGTTCAGCCAAAAGCTAATAGTCAGTGAAACTAATAACCAGGCCTGAACCTACCAAATTGAGATCATTTGGCATTTGCTGGTGCTCTAAAGCAAGATAAAAACTCCAGACAGGTCCTGAGCCTGCCAGAACCCACCATTTTATAGTTGGGAACCCACAAAGTACCACAATCAGTCTTGCTGCACAAAGAGCTTTTCATGGACACCTCAGGAAGCTCGAGCAGTGATGGGCCAAAGACTCGGAGGAAGCTTTACCAGAGGGGTAAGAGATGTGCTAGCTTTTGCCAAATACTGTCAGGAGCTTGAACATGCCTGGCTAGAGAACCAGAGTTAAGCCACCAGTGAGCAGCGAGCAGCATGCAGCATTCTACTTGAGCTGAATAATGAAGGCTAGAGTCTGTTGCTAGCCAAGACCTCCAGAACTCCCAGAAAACATCAGGAAGTTCCAAGAATAAACAGAATACATGGGCTAGTATTGGTCCAGGTAAAGATACGTGCAGACCTTTTTTCTCTAAGCACTTTGGGTAGAAGAAGGTTATTGTCTATGCTGATTTTTCCCTGGACCTGCAGCCAGGTGCCGGGGATGCTGCCGTGGGGCTGTACTGCAGGAGGCCTCCCCCTTGCCCCAGTGCTGGGTGGCTGGAGTGGCCTGGTGCCCTGCCCCAGCCTCGTGAGCTCCCCAAGATGTCGTAAGGACCTCGCTTCCTCACGCGCTCCCTCAAGACCTGCCCTTGCACTTTGACACACAGTGCGAATCACAGGCTTTCTCCTAGCCTGATGCATTCCAGCAGCTGGGATGAGGCTCCCAAATTGGGCAGAGCTTCTTCCCGGTCTCTCAGCCTCCTTCACCCTCAGCTACGTCCCCTCTCTGCAGCTCTTGCCCCTTTGGTGCCCCCACATCCCCTCCGGGGGTGTGTGTGTGGGTGTCTCTGGGGCCGCCGGAGACACTGGGTAGTAGTTTTCAGGGGCCAGAGCAGGCACCACACGAAGAGCAACAATCACAAGTTATTCACTTCTAATGCACTTCATTTTGCTCTGGCAAATCGTCGGAGAACATCTCGCTGCCCACGCCCTGAATAAACATCAGCTAGATAATTAACCTTGTATAATGTGACGCGAGGTCTGAAGCAGCACAACAGCGATATCAACAGGAAATAACAATGGTGGCTAGGAAGGTACCATGGAGTAAACTCAGCTGCGAAAGAAAAATCCCTGGCTTTCTTTCCCAGTGATTAAGACAAGGCCGAGCTGATGTGGAGGATGGGGAGCGCACCACGGAAGCCCCAGCAGCCGACGGACGAGCTTAGGGAGCAAACCCGCCCCGTTCGTCAGCTGTGGAGAGGGGCTGCACCATCTCCCGAGTTCCTTTTCCCTTGTGTCCCCTCCTGTCTCTGGGGCCCGGAGGGCCCGGGCACCGCTTCGCGCTCGGGTTGGCGGCTTCTCTGAAATTCCCGACTCTTTCCCGGAGCAGCAGGGCAGGCACGGCCAAGAGGCAGTAGCCAACGGCAAGGGAAGCGGCGGAGATACCCCTGCACCCTCAACCCCGGCGGGGAACCGGGCCCACTCCCGCCCCGGTCCCGCCCCCCTGCGCCTGCGCACCCCCAGTACCCGGGTTTAGCGCCGGGGCAGCTGCGTCGCGCCGGGAGCTTCTGGTCCTGCTGCTTCCTGTGCCTGGAGCNGCGAGGCCTCGCTTATCACCGGGGTGGGCTGCCCTGCGGCCCTCCGCGCCGAGCCCCTCTCCCTCACTCCGGGGCTGCCCGGCAGCAGCCGAGCTCGCCGGTTGGAAACCTCGCCATGTTTGTGAGAGCGGCTGCTGCTCGGGCTTGATAGGCCAGGAGATCCGTAAATCTCAGGGAGGTTTTTGCCTCCTGTGGTGTTGTCGCCGAGCAGGCTGTGCCTGAGAGGTGCCTCTAAAAGGGATCGTGAAAGGCAGCGCTGGAGATGCCTGCCCGTGCTGAGCGAGGTTCTGGCTGCCAGGTCATCCCCTTATCTTGCAGTTCTCGGTCTGGAGAAGCTTATGGCGTTCGTTAAGCCACAGCCGATAGGGAAGACGATGGTCGCACTTAAAGATTTGTTGTTGTTTTGAAAAAGAAGTAGGTTGCGTATAGAGGGTAAGAAGACTACTCCTAACACTTTGGAGAAGTATAAAGATCTAGTTTAACTCTTAGAAAGTTTTACTGAGTTGATATTTTTTTTTTTTTCCCTGCTGTGCTGGTTCTGTATGCCTGGGATATCGTTTGGGTTTTATCTGTGTACTCATGCTGCAACCCCATAGCAAACTGAAGGGTACAATCTTAAACAAAAGCTGCTTATCACCACATTTTTTAATTTACCGAGTTCTTATTAACAGACTGTGAATTCAAGGAAACTCCAGACGAGTCCCAAGGAAACTGGAGTGTCCATCAATTACAAGGGTAACTGAGTCAGAGCACAACTGTTAATGACTTTGGTGGCAATGTAGAGGCTGTCACGTATGAACGTGGTATATTCTCACAACTACTGTTCAACATGTAAGAACTGGATAAAACAACGAAGTGGTTTTGAGTTTTAGTCACCTCTAATAAGGTTCAGAGCTTGGTTGGCAGGGAAAGCACGCTGGAGGAACACCTTTCACTTGAAGGTGAAGGTCTTGTTTCCTTATTTGTGCTGAGACACGTCTCGTAAGTCTCTGGCAGTGGAACGACACTTGAACTCTGATTGTTGCAGCTCAGGTAGAGTTGGCATGGGGCAACACAGCTGCATTAGTGTTTTAATTGAAATAAAGGGTGTGCTTTTGAAACGACTTCCCAGTTATCTTTGCTTGCAGCAGCTTGGTTCGTGTCACAGTGTGATCTGGGAGGGTGTGAACTCTGCCTTCTGGAAGAAGCTAAAGTTAGGTATTCTTCAGTTGTGACTGGGTGGTGTTCGTCTAGACGAGAGCTAGTATGAAATGAAAACACTAAACATGTCGAGTGTGGATGTAGGATCCTCAATAGCTGGTTGGTTGGTTTTTTTCCAAGGAGTTGCTGCTTGTTCTATATTTAGTTCTTAACATAGACAGAGCCTGAGCATACCATCAGCCAGGCAGGTAAGTTGAATACAGTTGTAGCACACCACCACCAGCAGGAATTGATCCCTGAGCTTTCAGACCTGTAACTGTGATCACTATTGCCTGAATTGCACAACTCAAGTTTCATAGCTGGAGGTCAGCTACAAGGAGAACAGTAAACAAAAAACAAAAACCCCACATGGAATAACCCTCAGCATTGTCGCAGCAGTTTTTCAGAAATTTTTTTTTCTTTGAGAGCTCAATAGTTTTAATTTTCAATTTAACATTTTCCATTATTGTATGGCCCCCAAACTTAGAACAGTTAAAAAGTGCTGTAGCAGCATAAGAATAAATAGTTTTCCTTCTTGTAAAGGTTTAATGACTTACATAAAATAGTGCTGCATATTTGCTGGAACAGTAACTGGGACTTGTTGGCATTTGTTGAATTACCTTTCCTCTCCTACCTTCACCTGGCCTTTGTGACAATATAGTGAATTAATGTTGTGCTCATGTTCCCATCGCTGTGTTTGAAATCTTGCTCTTCTGTCTTGAGTGATTGGTTTAAAGGACTCTGACTTGTTTTGCCCTCTTAATTGCCCTCTCAGGGCTTCCTTTCTCAGGAATGACGATTAACAGCACGGTGATTATTAGCGACCACTTAAAAAACGTCACTTACAATGGAAAAACTGAAATTTTGCATACTCTTTTTTTAAATCATTCTTTTCCCCAAGACGCTGGTGAATTGAGTGGCTGGTGTCTCGGAGTGTGAAGTAACTGAAATGCATTATGGGGATGAGCTGGATAAATGATTGTTACTGCTGTACAGACTTACATTTTTCTTTTATCTCTGAGTTTTTTTCCACTTACTGCAAATTAGGAAAGTTTCTGCTTGCATTGCAGCCTTAATTTCAAGTGTTTCAATGTAAAAAAGCTACAGTAATGAGAAAACTGAAAAATTTGCATAGGTAGCAAAAGTGATTTTGTAATTAATTTTTTAATTTTAACATGCCTTTATAAATGCTGTGTATTGCCAGCAGGTGTGTTAAAGTAACTCATTTTTTCCTTGACTTTCCTGTGAAACAATCCTCTTTTGGGTTAAAGGGAACCTTCAGTTGAAACACCTGGAGATCTCTGTTTCTGGCTAGGAAATTAGTAGCTAATCCTGTGTTCTCAAAACAAGTTTGGCCTAAAAAAGTTTATTAGAATTGGGTCAGTTGTGCATGTAGAATCCACTGAAAATTGAGAACTTGCTTTCTAGAGCCGAGGCTTGAATTTATTTAATTTTTTTATACAGAGATTTATGTGTTGTGTGAAAGTCTGTACAATAACAGTCCCTTGAAAAGCCCTACTAGGCTGGTGCGACCTTTTGGCAGTGATTGAACTGTTGTGACTTAAAAGCCTCTTAATGACCCCCCTTCAACCTGTGTGAATTGGAAGATCTGAACAAAGCTCCCATTTAGTTCAGGTTCTTCCAGCTTGAGACTGATACCAGTTTGTCAGGACCTTAGTGCTTTGGAGGTTTTAAGGGATCTGAACAGAGGGCACTAGGTGCCTCCTCGGACTCATAACTGCAGACAAGCAGTTACCCTGCTGCAGAGGAATAAGTTCAAGCTACATTTGAATCGTTTTCCCTGACAATTATATTTTTATTCTTATTTTAGACATGGGGAAATCACTTTCTCACCTGCCTATGCACACCTGCAAGGAGGATGGCTATGATGGGGGCACAGTGTCTGATAACATGAGGAATGGGTTGGTTCACTCGGAATCGCACAACGAAGACAGCAGATGTGGGGATGTGTCGCAGTTTCCCTACGTGGAATTTACAGGAAGAGACAGCGTCACCTGCCCGACCTGCCAAGGAACAGGAAGAATTCCACGAGGTAAGTTTTTTTCTTTTTTTTTTTTTTTAACCTATGAATTTACCTCATAAACACGTGCAGTTGTAACTGATAATCTGTAAAAACCACTTTCCTGGGCGAGGTGAAGATTTTTCTTTTTTTTGACTTCTTAGCACCAAGCATTTTGTTGTGATGCCGCTGGACGAAAGAAACAAATTGTGCCATCTTTGACTGTTGCCTGTTGCATCTTCTCTTGTACAATTGTACAATTCTAGTGTTCCTTGCTTCTCAGCTTTAAATTTTCACTTATCTGTAGTTCTCGCAAGTTGAATTTCCAAACTTTCATTTCTGGGACATTTTTATTGCATCCTTTTATAACTACCTATTTTTAAACTATTTGAATTGCTGTATGACTGCAAAAATAGCTGCCAATACAGGGAGCCTTGAAAGTATTGCTAGGAATGGGGAGAAAGAGTGTAGGTCTCTATATGTGATAGTTGATCTCATTTTTAATTTAAAAATTTGAAATCCTAAAAATGTTACTTATCTCAAAGCTTCTGAAGATCAATGTCTCCACCTCACCTCTCCCACCTGTACTTCCTAATTGTATTGCCATTAAGCAGGCAGCTTCATGGAAGGGAAAGGTTTATAACTGGTGCTGGTTTTAAATAACAACTTATCATTCTGAAAGCAGGTGTGAGGGGGTTAATAGCTGACATGATACTCAGTTTTTATTACATAATGCTTTGGTGGTTGTTCACAGTTGGAGGAGAATCTTGTTTTATTTAAAGCCATATACTAAACACCAAGTCCAAGAAATGTTTGCTTGAAAAATACAGTTCTAAAACACAATGTGCTTCTGAAAGGTGACAATATACGTAGGATATCACTTGTCTTTCTGTTGCTGGAAAAGCATACATTCAATACAGATTTTATTTTATACTTTTTTAAGCAAAATTGCCGAGGTGTCAAGTTTTTCACCACTTAAACTCTGTGCTTCCTGAACATCATCCAGAGCTGTAATTTTACTTTAAGCCACTGTTGTTTCAGGTTACTGTTTGGAAGAGCTCTGTCTGTAGGCTATTGGTATCCAATGTTTTGGGTCGCTTTTAAAGGGTACGGGGAAAACCAAAATCCTGGTTGGTGTGTACTGGTGAGGAATTGAAAATTTGACATGTGCTACAACACCTTTTACCTAACCATGTGTAGCAAATTTTCTTGCCATGACTGGTGTTGGTTCCCCTCGGTTTTCTTTGCCCTCCCGTTGTCCCATCTGTCCCTGCTGGGCACAGGGTCCCAGATGGGAGCTGAGAATTTATGTGTTCTGGCTGCTCCAGGAAGGAGTAGGCTGCACAGCGTTAGTCTTCGTGTCCAGTGGTTTTGTTTGCTTGCTGCCCTCATCCGTTGCTTTTCCTTTTCTTTTCATTCTGCCTTATCATGCTTTGATATGATAAGCCACCGGAGTATCTCTTTAGAACTAGACCTTGGAAAGGAGAATACAGGGTGTCTGAAACTGGGCAAGGAGAGAGTGGCAAATGCAGTGTGTCAGGGCATGGGGGGAGAAACTGATGAGAAAGTTACCTGCTTGGGACTCTTGTACTTTTGCCAGAGCTCTTACCCAAAGTACCTTATTGGGTGTAAATGCTTTTGGGACTGGTTTTGAGCAGCACCTTGGGGAAGCCTGCTGATGGCTGCGCAGTATGGTGCTTGTACATATGCTTGTCAGATGAGGCTCTGGTATAGTTCACAAATACTTCTGTGTCACCTGGGAATAAGTGACAGGGGCCTCAGGGTATTTAAACAAATGTAAGAGAGGTGTGTGTGTTAGCACAGTGTAACACTTCACAGCTATATTCTCTGAATTCAGCAAATTTGAAGCATGGAAAAGCTATGCGACTAAAAATTATCTTCACCGAAAAAGTACAGAGAAGGAACTTTGGTTTGCTTGGCAACTTGAAATATTTGATAATATCAATGGCAAGTTTTACTCGTAAAAGCACCGGTTAAAATGTGGTAATAGTGGGATATCTGTGTTCAAAAGCTAACTTCTTTGTAGGATTCTTGGGTGAGTCTCAGTCCCATTTTCTTGTACTGCTTTAAAGGCAGATGTAGCCCATATATTTTCAGCAACTCATCTGTGCTTGTGTTCTTTATTTCTACTGTTATCTCCCTTTTAAAAATTCTGTCTTGTGAAGTAACGTGTTGCTTGGAGAACTTCCAGTAGATAGTCTTTTGACTTCCAGGCTGCTGCAGCTGAGTCCCATGAGAAACAGTTGTATATACCAGCAGTGTATGTATAACTTGTGTTGCCAAAGCCACCCAAATCGGTGTGGTTTTTAAATAAACCCGACTTCCGCTTTTTGGAAGAGTACATGCAGAAGGCCTTCTCGATCAGTTCTTACTGCTCAGTCTTCTGAATATTTTGTCCCATGGCTTTATATGGTCTGGCAGAGAGAACTGAAAGCTGTTCTGTACCTCTCTTTCTGTTGAGGAAATGCAGTGTGCAGCCCAGAGGCAGAATTTACTGCTGATGTTCATCGTTGTGGGCTTGGTGTTTTTTCCTCCCCATGTTGTGCAGGCCCTGCTCTGTTTCAGTAAGTGACATAAGCTACAGAAGTATTCTACTTGGGCCCTTATCTGGAATTTAAATGTTTAGTGTTTATTCTTTGGTGCAGTTAAGTTGTAACTGGCAGTCTTTGTTTGAAGTAACTGCAACAATGCTTATTCTTTTGTTTGTTTAAATTCTGAGAGGGTGTTTTTGTTTCCAGGGCAGGAAAATCAGCTGGTAGCATTAATTCCATACAGTGATCAGAGACTGAGGCCAAGAAGAACGTAAGTTAATAGTTACTTGTGATACATAAATCTACAGTTAATTTTTCTTTTAAAAGTTAAAATTCAGCAATTTAAATGAGAAAATGTTAAGAAGAATCAAGGAAAAATCACTGGAATATTTGATTGCATTCAGTATTGAAAGAACTTGTAATACCAGCCTTAACCTCTGAGTTCTGGAGAGTGATTTATATAACAGGTGTTCTTACTTTCATCACAGTAAGTCTTACAGAGCTAATACTGTACCATCTCTTCTGTAGTAAACAGAAATGAGTGCCAGGAAAAAAAGCCAAACAAATAACTTCACCTGATGCTGTCCTGGACCATCTGTCTGATGAATAGTAGCACAAATTTGAAACATACTAGAATCACAGAGTGGTAGGGCTTGGAAGGGACCTCTGGAGATGGGGTCCAACCTCCCTGCCAGAGCAGGTTGCACAGGAACGTGTCAAGGTGGGTTTTGAGAATCTTCAGGGAAGCAGACTCCACAGCCTCTCTGCGCAGCCTGTTCCAGGCTCTGTCACCCTCACAGCAAAGAAGTTTTTCCTGATGTTTAGGGTGGAACTTCCTGTGTTCCAGTTTTTGTCCGCTGCCCCTTGTCCTGTCCCTGAGCAGCGCTGGAAAGAGATACTACTTTAGTGTTCTAATTTTGCTAAAATTGGAGCTGTAGCAGAGGCTTTTATTTGTGTGTCTTTTTATTTTCATAGACACACATACCACTTTTATATTAGGTTAATTGTGAATTTCCTGTTCCTTAGCAGGAGTCTAACACTTTCCCTGAAAGTTTTCTATGACAAAGAATCTCGTGGAAGTCATCCAAGAGCTTTGTTCTTCTTTCTTGGTGTGTTGTGCAAGAGTCACTCAGAATGACAGAAGTTCTGCTCTAAATAGATTTTAAGAGGAAGTGCTTATGTTTCAAAGCACATAAATATTTACCTCTTCCATTTTCCTCTTTCAGATGGGGTAACCACATGTTTTGAAACGATTTCTGATGTGTACACAAGAGTAACATCTCGGAGTCATAGATACGAAGTGCAGCAGAGCTGCTTTTTTTTTGTTATTTTATACCCCTTTGGAAGCTAATGGAAGCTAGAAAGAGACTGAACTAATATTCAGTAGTCATGCTCTATCACTTAAAATAACGTGCCACTATTGTTTAATGTGCTTCTGTGTGCCCTTTTTTTTTTTTTTTTCCCTCCAGAAAGCTCTACGTGACTGCTTCTGTAATTGTATGTTTGCTGCTTTCTGGGCTGGCTGTGTTCTTCTTGTTTCCTCGCTCGATCGACGTTGAATACATTGGTGTGAAGTCAGTGTACGTCAATTATGAGCAGGGCAGACGGATAATATATCTAAATATTACGGTAAGTCTTAGCTCTCTGTTTAGTTGTGATGGATAAATGCAGTAAGAGGTACGACTGTGACAGCTCAATATACAGAGAAATTATGCTCTAGCTGGTGAGCTTAGTTAATGCCTCAAGAAGTACAAGCAGAAACAATGACCAGTTTGAAAAAATGTAACTGGATCTGCTGTAGCTGATAGAGGTGTAGCTACCACGGGGTCTTCTATTTTTCATAGGAACAATGACTTCGGAGTTCTCTGCATTAGTTTTGAAATATGAGAGAAATGTAGTCTGTGTGTATAAGGATGTTATTAAATTCTGCCCTGGTGTTACGCCTCTGGCAAAATTGGCTTTGAGGAAAATTGATTTCTTATTCACCTGAAAACTTAAAGGAGGTCTTTCCACATCCTTAGTGACTTCTTGGTCATGTGGTCAGTACAGGATTGCCTAAAGATTTTTAGTAGAATTCCTCATTTTAAAAAAAGCAAAGCAGCCGTAGGAGAAGGGGTCCTGTGATAGCTAAATCTCTGGAAGGAGTATTTGAAGATAAGAAGAAACACAGTATTTGCAGTGGAGGGTGATCACCAGGGAAGCTATGCAGAAGTTGTGCTGCTGAATATTTTCACAAATGAAAAAGAGAAAGGAGTTAAGTGATTGTCCCTTACCCCTTCATCCGCAGTCCTAGAAGGCAGGAAAACATACTTGCATAATTTCAGGTATTACTGTCACACAAGTTTCAAAATGTGTGCTCATCAAGATACGCAGAATGGATAGCTGTTAGTGTTTTGTGTTTGTTGTGGCTTTTTTTTTTTTTCAGAACACGCTAAATATAACGAACAACAACTATTACTCTGTTGAAGTGGCAAATATCACAGCCCAAGTTCAGTTTTCCAAAACAGTTATTGGCAAAGCACGGCTAAACAACATCACCAACATTGGTCCTCTGGATATGAAACAGGTAAGTAGGATAGGCTTTCAAAGTTGAACACGTGATGATCTTCATATATAAATCTACTCATTTGTGTTTTCATGTTGCTGTGGTGTTTTTTGTTTTTGTTTTTTTTTTAGATTGACTATATGGTGCCTACAGTCATACAAGATGAAATGAGCTACATGTTGTAAGTGTACTCACCTCTGAATATCCTGCGGGTCTTAGTAAAAATTACAGTGGTGCTAAAAACGACTTTTTGTCAAAGTCAGCAGAGATGTTGTGGCATTTTCTTTGAGTGAGTTTAATGGTACTGAGAATGTTGACTCTGACTTGAAACTCTGCAGATTGGTTAAAGGTTACTTTGCATAATACAGAAGTGGAGGAGTGGAAAAAAGAGGGACTTTCCTAAGTTGATACTTTTTGAGCAAGAATAGCAAGCCTTCTGTGAAGAAATTTTGGAAGTTGCACAGAACATTGATCTTCATCTGAAATTTAGACATAAAAAGGAAAATTTACAAGAGAAGTAAAACTGCAGCAAATTCTTGCTATTTAGATAATTACCTGTAAAAGCTCAATTCAAATCTAACAACTGTTTTTCTTCTTTTTTTGCAGTGACTTCTGTACTTTAGCATCCATCAAAGTGCACAACATAGTAGTGATGATGCAGTAAGTATGGAAACTTCCCATTTGTTGGAAACAACTTTGAAACAGTTCTCATTGAAATAACTTAGAAATACTTAAATCCTGGAGTCTGTGCATCATAGATAAAATGAAATTAACTTGCTTTCTAATGGAGTAACTTCTTTGTTCTTGAAACTGAACTGTGTCTTTTGACAGGTTCTGGTGGTGTAAAGACACTTGAAATATGTGAAACTGTTACTACTGTACCTGCTCCGCAGTGAGGTTGTAGCCAGGGAGCTACTAAGGTCTCTAGTACTTTGAAATGAATTTGTGTATCGACCATAGTTCAAAAATTGCCAAGCTCTTTGTGATCTTGAAGCAGTTAGAGTCTGATTTTTCTGACTGGTTGGGTATAATAGTGGCCTGGTTGGGTACTTTGGAGTGGGGATGGAGGAGTGGAGAGGATCAGGGAAGGAAGTTGTTAGCTTCTCTAATCATTTGCTTTCTGCTGGCAAAGCAAGGTGTTAATGAATAAACCTCAACTTTACCATCTCCTTTAGGAAATTGTCTATGCTCTGGGAACCAAATGTCTTTCATGGAGAAAATGTATAGTGGTCAAATAGTACTGGTTTTAACTTGATTTAAAACTTTGTTTTAAAACTTCTTGCTTAAAAACTCTAGTTATGTAAACCCACTGATCATTAGAATAGGGAACTCAAGCCTCTTAACAAAACAAATGTCTTCTGTTTTGTCTTTTTAAGAGTGACAGTGACAACCTCTTACTTCGGCCACTCTGAACAAATATCCCAGGAGAGATACCAGTATGTGGACTGTGGAGGAAACACAACCTACCAGCTGGGCCAGTCAGAATATTTAAATGTACTTCAGCCTCCACAATAAAAGCACCTGTTGGTTAGTGTGGAATGACTGCTGTTGATGCTTGCAGAGATCCTTTGAGTAGCACTGGTACTACGGGAAGGGGAGAGGATGTGCATGTAAAGCAGAGAGAATGTGGTGACCTGCTCACTTCAGGTGCAGGGAGGGAAAAGGTGCAAAATGTACATAGATGCACTTGTTAAATGTTGTGTTTTCCCCTTCTTTTTGCTTTCTATTACTGTAAGCACTTCTGTCAAGTTGTGTGGTGGGAGGGAGAGGGGAAATAGCAGATTCTTGGACTGAATCGGGACCTTTCCTTACAGTGTGGTACATCAACTTAGAGTAACTGTGTATGTCTGTTTCGGTGAAATGTGTCACTAATGAACATTTTAGAAAAAGTTATACTTAACAAATCTTAAGTTTATACTTCAGTTCTTGATGTTTGACTGTTGAAACCGGCAGTATAATTACTTAAGTAACAAGATTACTTTGAGGTATCTGAGTGTGAAATTTCTGTGGGTAACGCTATTTTGAGATTTTACTTTTTGTTTGATCAGAAGTGGCATGCAGTCTCTGAAAGCCAGGAAAGCTCTCTTGGATGACACTACTTGAACGTGGATCTTTTCATTCATATTCCCTCCTGCTACCTCTGGGAAATTGTAGGGAGAACGTGTGGTGTTAGATCTGAAGTTGGGTTTCAAAACAAAAAACATCCCCCAGAATCATTGCTGACAAAAGTGAAAATGAATGGGTAAAGACTTAGAGAGTGTCTTTCTACTTTGTTTTTTTTGTTTTTAGTAAACTTTTGAGTGCAGTTATTAAAGTCAAGATTGTGCAGTTGGAACTAGATGGGAAACTGTTTTGAGCGTGGACTTGGACAGCTTGATGTAAATTTTCTTAATTTTTATTGTTTTAATGTAGTGTGTATCTAAGCTACTTAGAAGAGTTAACCTGTTGGGGTGTGTGTATTTAGTGCACAGGCTCAGTAAGCAAGGCAGTATTTATCTCAATCTCCAGAGCACTCACAGTTTGCATCAAAGCTTTGTAAGGGAGAATAAAGCAATTCTTTCTGTAAGAATAAATTCTGGTGTAATCATGAGACTGACTTACAACAAAGCTGTTACCTAGTTTCAGTAGGATAGTTTGCACAGGGAAAATTTCCAGGGCTATTGTCAAATGTGGTGACTGTAAATTTTGGGTCCAAAGTTGCTTGACCTGTGAATGCTGACTGTTCTAAGGGTTAAGTACAAAACTTTTAAATTAACTACATTAGGATCATTTTAGTTCTGAATTAGATAAGATGCAGGTGTAAGAAAGTAATATTGAGACTGTTGCTTTATAATGAATACTTTTATTTTTTTTTAAATAGATGTTGCGGTTTTTATGCTGCCCATCTCCTGGTCATAAGCTATATAAAATAAATTAGCGATAAAACACTAATGGATAAAGGCTGCTGAGTAACTTCTTGCAACTAACAATTTCTTATTGCGCCGATACTTCGCTGAAGGTGCATGTCTCTAGTACTCTTCTTTATCAGCCTTTCTTAGGTGGACCTTCTTGGGTGCGGGAGAAGAATATTGATGATATAAGATTGATTTAAAAGAAATTAAGTAACCATACAAAAAGCCACTCCTCTATTTGAGTTACTGTGAGCACTTTTTTCTGAATGTCAGTGAAAAATTTTGGAACCTAAACTGTCAGTTTCCTGTAATTGGTGATAAAATGAATTTGACAGCGTTTGACTTTGGTGAGCTGTTGGAACTGGAGTAGTCAATTCTAATAACTTCCTGGAGTTATGTTCTAAAAAATAATTCTTGAATCTGGGCACTTAAAAGTAAACATTACGTCTTACAGCCATGAGGGAAACTAGTTCACAATTGTCTTTAGTATTCCTAGAGTGCAGATTGAGGTTCAGTCCTGTGGCTGATAAAGTGCATGCTCAAGCTTGTCTGATAATTGAAAAAAAATGCAAGTGGTATCTAAAGATCGGGATAGTGGTGAGCTGGCTAGAAGGCAGAGGTGAACTCTTCTATGTTACCTGTTGTAGAAAGATCTGCTTATATTGGAGAGGAGGGAGAGAATTTTGGTTTAAATCATGTTGGATCTGCAGTCAGACAGCAAGTCTTGGTCTAAAAATTTACACCTAGAGTTTTGATTTTGTTTGTTTGGGGTTTGTTGTCTTTTTTGTTGTTTTGTTTTGGTTTTTTTTTAAATAGAAAAAACAGGCAGATATTTATATCGATTTAAACCACTTTTTATATAAGTTTATCTCAAATAACTGGAATGGCACAATGACAAAAGTATTTGACAGTAGCGAATGCTGCTTCAGCAAGCATGGCAGGGGGAGGTTACACTGTTTGTGCAGGATCGAGACTCAAACTGACCTTTAAAGTTTGGCAGACATGCTGAGCAAAATGCATAATTAAATCTGTGGATCCAGAGCAAAATGCATACTTCAATTTGAAATGCCTGATGTAGGCTAATTCAAAATAAAGAATTGTAAGAGGAATTATCCTTTGCATGTATGTGATGGAAGAGGGAAGATACAGCTCTTAGTGTCTTGTCATCTGCGGTGTCTAATGGGTGTGAATGTGAACACTATCAATTTGTAGTAGCCTTACTAAATTTAAGAGTTCTATCTTAAAAAAAATTAGAGTGGGGTAAAGGTCTTACCGATGAATACTCAAATTAAGTCAGTGACAGGAGAATCAAAGGCTTCAAGTTCTGCATGTGCTAGTCTGTCCTTGCAAAACTGCCAGCATGTCACTAACCAAACAAGGCAAGTATTTGAATTTAACTGCTAACTTTAATATAACATCTCACCAGATAAGCAGGTGAGCATCTGCTTGACTGCTTAATTTAGACTTGATTTCTGTGTCTGAGCTTGGAGACATAAGGGAGCAAGGGAAATCAGTATTAACTTCTTTAACTTCTATAACTTTGTAAACAAGCTGTGAGAATAGATCCAAATGACAAACCTGTAATTATTTCACATTCTTTTTTTTTATCTTGATTTTAAAATTTTGAAAAAGGCAAGCCTTTCAGTTCCCTCTAAATCAGGAAGTACAAATTCTTTTCAGAAGGTCAGCTTGAAGAATCTTAATTTTGTTTCTGGTTTATTTTCCTGTCTAAGATAGTTTCTGAAGGACTTCTTCTAAAGTGATTCATATTTCACTTGTCACTTCCCCATAATCTTCCAGTACTATCAAATACATATATACTGGCATTGTAGTGCTGTGTTGCAAGGGATTTATTTCTAATATAATTCTTTTCACTTGAATTCTTTGTAGCAGCCCCTGTACCAAAACCTGTTGCACTTGAAAATGGAAGCTCTGTTAGTTATCTCTTAAAGTGGTCCAGATGTTGCACTTGGAATGGCACAATTGAAAATCAAAACTTAGTGTGTTCTATATAGAAGACCTGTAAAATTTCAGTGTTATAACTTAAGGTAAATTAATAGGGAAAACATAAATACCTAAAAATTGGCTATTTAGTCATTCTGATCTGGATTAAAAAAATATTTTATATTTTAAATATGATGATTTAGGAATAATTAAGCCACCAAACAAAGAACTAATCAGCAAATATCCATTTGGAGAGATTTAAAGGGAAATGCTCTTACTAAAAGATGTAGTACCTGACACTTTGGAATTCCTGGTGTGGGAAAAAGCCTGTAGAAGCTCATTCATGGTCTGTTTCCTCATCTTGATATTAGGAGGTAGTTGCTTAATTCTTAATCTCTTGTGAATACAAGCATAACTATCTTTTTTTTTCTCCTGTGTGGTATAGCTCTGAAGTCACAATGTGTGCATGACCTCAATGTTAGCATTGTGGTGTTTATTTTGCAGCCTTATGTTGGCCAACTTAAGTTCTTAAATTCTTTTGTGGTAGTACATTGCAAACAGGACTCTAGATTCTTTAGCTTGTGGTGTCTAAAGCTGACCATTTAAGCACTGAATTTCTGAGTGCTTGGGTTGAACTTTTAAGGTTTCTAACCATCTCACTGAAGTGTTGTGCCCTCATGATGGGAAAGATAGTGATTGAAGTAGTATGTGAAAGATTTCTAGATTCAGAAAATGTTAAAAAATATGTTATTTCTTATTCAGCGTTCAAGGCTTTCTTTTTTATCTTTTTTTTTGTGATGATGATTGAGTGGTGAGTTGTAGTTTTGCTTTTCTTCCCACCCCCCAACTCTGTAGTGGGACATCCCTCTGTTCCCAGACAGTATTTTTGAAAATGGGTGACTTGTTTCAGAGTTGGGCAGCTTAGCATCTTAACATCAGTTGGACTGGACTTTGAGAGTTAAGTAAGAGTAGCAGTAATACCTCTGAGAACTAAATTTCTTGCTTTCCTGTCTAACAAAAATGCCACAATCCAACAATGCTTCCAGGCTTACTGTTATTTCTGAAAGGGAAGGCTAAGTAATGTAAGTGGACTTTGATAACAGACTGCTGCAATCAGTAAAAGATTTGTTAGTGCTGGCCCTGATCATGCCAAAAAAAAAAATAAAAAAAAAATAGATTGCTCTTTTGAATTCAGAGGGGCAGGGATAAAACCCAAGCCAAAACTCACATCAAAACACATTGAAAACAATAACTTGGGTATGGCAAAAACATCCTCTGGTCTGTCTACTTGAGAAGTCACCTTCCTATTTTAGCTGGGGATTTCTGGTTGTTACCAGAGGGGTAGTTTTGGGTACTTTGTTCTGCTGCCCTACAGCTTTTGCCATGTAAACCACCTTGCCTGAATAGTTTGGGTCTGACTGTCAGTCATTTAGTTCTTTGCTTCCTTAAAATAACAAAAAAACCCCAAACTTAACCACTGTTAACATCCCCTGTACAGAGTGTGCGAACAATAGCTTGAGATGTATAGAAATACTAATGAGTGATAACTATTTTTGTAACTTAAGAATTGTAAATTGTTGTTCTTGTACTTGTGTAGCAAACAATTGATCTACTTAAGCATGATAAGCACTCTACAAGTTAAGGGGTATTTGGGAATGACTTATAGGACACAGAGGCTATATTTATGTAAGTTAACTGGGGCAAGGGATCTTGTTATTTAGAGGTTCAAAATCTGGAGTTAACTTCATTATGAATGTTTTGAGGCAGGATTGTTTGACTCAAAGAATGCCATTAAATTTTCTATTTAAAAAAGCTTGAATCGTGCATCTCTTTTTTTTTTTTTAAATTGACTTAATATTTTTCTTTCCTCCTCTTATCTCCCAAAGACTTTCCACCATCTCCCCATATTTTTTTCCCCACAAGCTTTTGTGTATTTTCAATGGTATGAGTTAATTTTTTGTGACTATTGGCATTTCACAATGTAAAAACTTTGCAATCTACTTTTTTTATATATATATTATGTTTTACTTCATTAAGCCTGTAATAAACTGGAATGTCTGAAAGCTAAACACTATATGTGAATGAATTACTGTTGTCCGATTGGGCAGCTGACATCACCGAGTTAAAAACCAAGGGGGAAGATAAAGACAGTTTCGTGGGGGAGCAAGCAAGGCAAAATAAGGAATTTACTTCCCAGCAGCTGGCAGGTGTTTACAACAGGAAGACAGCCATCACACCCTGAATATCCCTCCTTCCTCCTCCTTTCCCTGAGCATTTATTGCTGGGTGTGATCCTATATGACATCCCTTTGGTCAGTCTGGGCCATCTATCCTAGCTGTGTCTCCTTCCCAGTTTCTTGACTGCTCCAAGCCTAGTCACGAGGAGGAAGGTGTGAAGAGGAGGCAAGGAGAAAGGAAACCACCCTGCTGTACAAGTGCTGCTCAGCCTTAACCAAGACACCACTGTGTTATCAGCCCTGTTACAACCACAGACCCCAAACATAGCACTCGAGGGGCTGCTGTGAGGAAAAGTAACTCCCATCCCAGTGAGACCCAGTACAGCGCTCTGCAAAGTTATTTTAAAGAACTGTTATTGCGTAAAAGATTTTATCTTTAAAAGCTGGACAAAGAACATGGGTTTATTTAAAGCATTCAAAATATCTATGATGTGTTCAGATGTTCCAGGTAGTCCACCGCAGATGCTTTGGAGCACTTTAATGAGTTATTTATTGTAGATGGACTGCTCCAGTGGTTTTCTGGTGTGACTTCTAATGGATAACTAATGGGGGCTTGGAGGGGGTGTGTTTTGTTTCAACTTGTTGGATATATTTAAATAAAAATGCTCATTATTTTAAAACTCTTTAGATGGGAAAATTAGTCATGATTGCTGTTTTCTTTCTCATCCAGTTCTTTTTCCTTCCCAGAGTTCTTTTAATTGTTGTCGAAACTTTCCTATTAGGACAAGTCCTTTATGGAACGCTGTAAACTGGAGACCAATAACTTTTAAGCAGGATTTCACTATATATAAATAAAAGCTTGAATACATTTGAAGAACTGCTTCTCTATTCTACCTGTCTGGGCACAGGTAGGAAAAAGTATGTCTTCCAGCGGTGAACAGTTTTATAGAATCATAGAATCACTTCAGTTGGAAGAGCCCTTTAAGATCATCAAGTTGAACTGTTAACCCAGCATGGCTGGGTCACCACTCAACCATGTCCCTCAGCACCACCTCTATACATCTTTTAAACACCTCCAGGGATGGTGACTCCGCTACTTCCCTGGGCAGCCTGTTCTGGTACTTTACAGCCCTTCCTGTGAAGAAATTTTTCCATTTCCTCTTGTCCTATCAGCTGTTACTTGCAGAAGAGACCACCCCCCCCCCCCCCCCACCTCACCTTTCAGGTAGTTATAAAGAGCAATATGATCTTCTCTCAGCCTCCCTTTCTCCAGACTTAACGACCCCAGGTCTGTCAGCTGCCCCTTATAAGGTTTGTTCTTTAGACCCTTCCTTCACTAGCTTCAGTGATCTTCTTGGACACCCTGCAGCACCCTCAGTGTCCTTTTTGTAGTGAGAGGCCCAAGACCAAACACCGTATTCGAGGTGCAGCTTCACCAGTGCCACGTACAGAGTGGCACACTGTTATTTGATCCAAGTACTTCAAACTGCATGATTTGAATTCCTCTCCTGTTTTGTGTTTTGTTGGTTTTTTGTGTTGTTTTTATCTGGAGCAGTTAAAGGAGTATAAAGGTGGATTCCTACCGGGTAAATTTCAAACACCACCTTGTCTATCTGAAGAGTGTGAAAGGACTGAAAGGGAACACACAGACAGATGGGAACAGGCAAATGATTTTGGACAGTTTCAAAAAATGAAAAATTGCTATTCTGGAACACCCAAAGTAGATGTGTTTGACATCTAACTGCTGAAAAATCTGACATCTTAAAAGGGCCTAGTTTCAAAAACCCACCAATAATAGAAACTTCTAAAAGGTTTTGGAGGTTTCGAAGGCTGGCTGTACATTTCTTTCCTTTTTACTTCTCAAAATTTCCTAAAGCTTTCTTTCTAACTGTGCAACTGAGCACGCACTTGGAATATATTGCTGTGCTGATACATTCACCTGAGAACTTTGGGTACAAAGTGATGAATGACACTAATTGCCTTCCAGTGTGAAGAAGATGTCTATCTGGCAACTTTTAAAGAACACCACATCACACATTTAATTTTGCTAGAAGTCTGTTGTTGTCAGATGAGGTAAAGATGCCTCTACATTTTTGTTTTTGTTTTTTTTTTTTTCTGTTTTTTTTTGTTCCACTTCTCCAGGAATCCCTTCCTTGCCTCTTCAGTGAGAGCTGAGATGCCTCAGTTGTGTTCCCAGTGCATGGGAAGCAGGTGCCACACAGTTTAATGAGCTGTCATGGGGACTGTGAAGCTGAGGCCGCTCCATAATGGAGCTGGTTTTTCATAAGCCAGTGAATCATCCAATAAAGCAAAACTAGAGCTTGATTAAGGAGCTGCGGCATCACCGTAACGTAACATTTCACTGACTACAGTTATGGGTATCTGAAAGGTAACGATGTTTATCATTCTTGAGAGGCTTTTAGGACACAACAATTCTAGCTGCTCTAGAAATATAGTTAGAGGTTGAGAAATGAATGTAATTTGCCTTTGACTTTCTCCTCTGTCAACAAAACTGCAAGGCTGTTGTTCTGGTCAGAGCAGTGAAAGACTTGCCTCAACAGATCGTAATACCTAGAAAAGATCTACTGACTTTTTCTTGACTTTTGGAAGTTTGTCTACTGCTAGCATATGTATTATTTCTTAAATGCTCAATCTGTCTTAAATAGCTCAGGTTTGGGGAATGTTAGTGACCGTCTGCACGGGGGATCTGTTTAAGTGATTGAATTCATCCACCATAAACCAAATTTTACATTCCATGTATTTACACACATTGACACAATCGGTACAACTATGTCACTTTCCACACTCACACTAAATTTGTGAACATTTCATCAACTTGAAAATGTACAATAAGCCTTAGAAGCCCAAAACATTGTTGCAGAATATAGATTTTAAACCTCATACCATCTTACCTCCACTTTTGCTTGACATCCAGAGATGGGGTAGAGCTGAGGTTCCCATGCTGCTTTTAACATGCTGTGTGACCTGACAGGCTTGGCATCCCTCTGAATGACTGATCATCAAGAGCGGAGGATCCTGGCTACTTGGACATCTCTACCACCCTGTGTGGATTATCAGGACTCTAGCTTTTTGGTATTATTATTCTTAGTATTATTATTCTTGGGGTCAAGACTGAAGTGCTGCCTTGTAGACTTCAGAAGGGCTAGCAGTGTTCATGGAAGGACCCAACAGGTTTAAGCCATTTCTGGAAGGAAATTAAGCTGTTGTGTAGACATACTTGCTGTCTTGCTCCTGCAGATGGCTACCAAGCTTGTCTTTGGTTTCTTCTCACTAGAAATGCAAAGCAGTAGGACAGAAAAAAGCTGTGACTTAGAAAAATAAAATGTGCTAATCTTATGCTGCCTGCTGACAGCTACACTGTTTGATATGCTAATACTTGAAAAATCCTATTTAAACTGAAAGCTGGGCTTCTCCAATATGGGAGGGATTCAATTTACTTCTCAAAAGAGTAGGAGAAATGCTGACTAAAACTCAAGGTTACTTAGTAACCTTGATAAGACCCACTAAACCCAGGGGTAAGGGCATGGAGGATCCTTTATTTTAAAAACAAAGAATCCCTCCAGCCTCTAATACGCCCCCCTCAAAAAAAAACCAAAACAAAACCAGCCAAAAAACTATTATTGCCAGTTTATTCATAGCTATAACTGATTACTGTTTACAGTGCAGTCTGAGACACCCTAGTTTCTATTCTGGTGCTGTTTAATCTGGGGTTTTTGTGTTTGGAAACCCATGGTCGGCATGCACCGCTGCCGTCCCTCAGCAGATGGTGCCAGGAGCCTGCGGCATGGGCCAGTGGCAGCAGCCTTCTTAGCAAGGTGGATGTAGTTCAAGGTGATGCTTGAGGAGCAGAAGAATGCTCCCTGAGGAGGGGAACCTCACTAAAAGTGTGTTTTTGCTTCCCAGCCCTTCACTGCCCGCCCCACCCCAGCATTTAAGTGCAACCAGGAGCAAAAATAATGTTCCAGTAAAGAGCGGAGCTGTCCCTGTCGACAGTTCAGATGGAATAGAGTCAATCTAACAAATTCAAGATCTGACATTCATTCTGAATGTGTGACATATTCCTGTTCAGAGGCCTATTCTGGATTTTAAAATGTATAAGACCTGAGTACATACCGAGTACCAGTAAGAATACAGAGGGCCGGTGCCGAGAAGTTGAATTCGCTTGAGATCGGCCATTTGAAGATAAACCAATAATTTTAGTTTTTTTCTTTGACTGTTCTTTAGCTGAAGTAAACAAACTCTGTTCTTGAAAACAATCCATTCAAATTGCATGAATGCTAAATGGTGATGTCATCAGGGGAGTTTAGAGGTGACTTTACAACTGATGCTGGTACAGAAGTCACAGAAGATCAGGCTGTGCTGCAAGATCAGTGAGCACTTTCATTGAGTAACATAGAGCATCCCTGGAAAAAAAAAACACCACAAAACAAACATTAAAAATTACAAATACTGACTCTGCCTAGCAAAGTGTAGTCATAATTCATGAAATAGCTGAATTTGAAGTACATGCAATGTCAGTGAAATGGAAAACTAAGTCCCTCAGAGTTGATGCGATACATTGCATAAGAAGTGCTCTGGTGAGTGCTTTTAGAAAGCAAAATATTAGTTGTTAATTAATTATATTAATTATGATACACTATATATTTTACATATACAGATA
Source organism: Baryphthengus martii (assembly GCA_013396935.1). Classification (NCBI taxonomy): domain Eukaryota; kingdom Metazoa; phylum Chordata; class Aves; order Coraciiformes; family Momotidae; genus Baryphthengus; species Baryphthengus martii. The sequence continues at coordinate 27,633 of VWZK01002841.1, forward strand.
TATTTTATTTAAGTATTATATGTCTTATTTTGTATAAGATACATAAAATATATCTGTATATATAACGCATTTCAATATCAATTTTATATAGGGTTGATTATATATATTAAGTATATACACACACACACACAAACTATATATATGTGTGTATATGCATCTCCAATATGCCAATAGAAACTACCAGGAAAGAAGCAAAGATGTGTTACTTCTGCTAGTACTTTACACTGAAATGCCAACTGTATATTTGGTATATTGATAAAGTGGACCAGATTTTAAATCCCCCCTGGAAAGCTAATGAGATTTGCATCTGCGTAATGTTTTCTGAAAGGAAGCCATTCTTTTAAAAGATGAATGAATATATATGTCCAATCCAACTTCTGGCTTCTGTGCTTTATTCTTTGGTAGGAATATGACTTCTTATTTAAAAGATTTAAATTCTCTACTTCTCCATTTGGTAAGCGATGATAGGAAACAGTGCAACCTGGAGAAAATGTGTTGTATAACAAATCACTGCCAATAAACTGAAAAAAAAAAACCCTAACCTCTTAAATGTGAAATGAACTCCTGTATCACAGCACTATCAGCATGTAGGTGTCAGAGGAAGGAATTGTAAATTTGACATAAAAATCAATTTTAAAGCATTATTTAGCACAACAATTCATCTAAGTCTCAGCTCATATTTTCTTTTTTTTTTTTTCCATAGAAAGAACCGTGTAGTAACAATTTTTTTTCCCTGTTACCAATACATTGGTGTTTTCCTTTGTCAACTTAGTAATTAAATTAGAAGCATAAACCAAATTATTTTAAGTGATTTTGAAAAACTGAAGGCCCTGTCAATGAAATGTTAAATGTTCCATACATAAGAAAAACAGTCATTCAAATGCAGCAAGAAGTTGAGTGTAATTAAGATAATTACAGCAGAATTTCGAGTTGTTGAATAGAAAGATCCACAGCTCTTCCTTGGTGGGGTAAAAGGGTGCTTAATCCCTTGCATCTCTAATTCTATTAAAAAGTAATGTAAAATAATCTAATATAAAATAAGCCAAGGAAGGAGGGTCACACATCTTTAAAATGCATTTTGGTTTAAAGCTTAAAACATTCCCAAATAGTTATGATTTTATCTGAAAATGACTTTTTTTTTTTTTAACTGAGTTCCCCAAATGCACTAAGTGCTGCTTCATTAGTTCAGTACAAAACTCAAAGTCCAAACCAGGTTTTCCAGAGACATATCTGGCTTTTGTCATTGTAATATCTTGAATCTGTCTTACTTGTCCTGTATTTTTCCTTCTGTAGACATTTACAGATTAGTGCTTAAATGCCAAAGTCTTAGCATTAAATGACTGATGCTGGCTGAAATTTGGTAAAATCATAGAATCATTTTGGTTGGAAGATATCTTTAAGATCTTTAAGTCCAACCATCAAATCAAGTTCAACTGTTACATCAAGTTCAACCATTTTCCACGGTATTCACGGAAAGATTTATATTTTATTTCGGATCAGAAGATAAATTAGGAAGTTTCCAGGAATTTAAATCAGATCATGCATTTTACTCTGCTGTAGGAGCAGGGTCCCATAGGCAGCTTCAGTCCCTGTCATGGTTTGTGAGCAGGGGATCTGCTGTACAGACACCAGAGTTTCTATGGAATCACTCAGGCATAGCTGAACCCAGGATTCTGAAGATCTAAAGCTGGTTAATTCACAATGAGAGACATTTGAGTTTGGTAAAGGCTTCAATACGAGACCAATCAGTATGATTGGTTTGTCTACTAGAAAAAAAAAAAAAATCAATACAAGAGTACACATTAAAGATCTGCATGGGAAGAGCAGTGCTACTGGTACGACAGATGTTGTCACAGCCCTCACCTGCAGAGTTTGTTTCTCTTCAGTGAGTAAAAGCACAGTGTAATTTTGACCTCTGGTGCATGAAAAAGTTTGTACTATGAACACACATCTGTGTTATTAAGCACTGAGGGCCCGTGATAAAAGACATAAACATAAATGGCATCAATCAGGCTAAGGATTATTCTGGGTTTGGGTTTTTTTGCTGATAAATAGACTATTAGGCTTTAATATTGCTTTGTTTAAACTATATTTTTGCAGAAATATTATTGCATCACGTCTGCCTTCTTTGTAATATATTGATAGTCTTGACAGCTTTTCAGGAGACATGTGGGACGCATTTGTTAACAGTCCCACGAGGGATGTCATGATGATAAATAATGACTGTATCATCCAGTGTCGTCTCTAGAGGGACATTCCCTCCGGAACAGGGTGACTGGGAGGAAAAATGGCTAATGGCCCAAACTGAATTGACATACAGGCTGGAGTTTTCATATGACAGTCTATCAAGCTACAGGCAGGTTCTGTATATTGATTTACATCATCTCTCCTCAGTGTGGTGTTATCCAAATAATTTCCTGGTATAATTTATTCAGCCTCTTCCCACTTTCCTCTGACCTTATTCCTCACTACAAATGGTGCAGCACCCTCTCCTAACACGTGTGATGGAAATGTCTGGCGTGTAGGCTCTAGCTGAAAGCACATTAAGCAAAACCACAATAATGGCTGGAGGCCATAACCCTGGATGTGTCAGGTGGAAATACAGTTTCTAGTTGAACCATCATTTAAGATGCGTAGGAATTGAGTAGTAAAGTTAACATGTATATAAGTAACCTGTGTATTTTCTTGGGATAGCCAGAACAAAACTTGCCATGTGTCCACGTATGAAATGCATCTTTTTCTGTGCCTAACTCGCAGAGATGAAGGACCTGAGAGTTTGGGATGAGCAGCAATGGCTGTCCAGGCAGGAGACGGAAGGTACAAATACAAAAAACTTCTCAGTTCTGGGATTTAATTACTTAAGATCCATAAAAGACGTTAACGGACTTGAAGAAAAAACCATGAGATTCGAAAAGAGATGTTTTTCCCTACAGTTTTCCAACCTCCCGGTGCTGGGATGTTTTCCAATAGGGCAGGCTGATGATTAGTTTTCTTACTTCAAAGTTTTGTCATTTCCAGGGAAAATAATTATGCATCTTGCTGGCAGGAGATTGCTTAAATCATTGTCTCTCATATTATTTGTTTCCATTTATTCTCCTGAATACATATGCCTGTGTAGGTATTTAAAATACACAATTTATACACCAGATTGTGGAGGGTTCTGCAGCAAAAAAAAAAAACCCAGGAATAACAAAAGGAGGTCAATAATATTCATTAAAAAATTGTTAGCAAGCCTACCGTATTCAGTCAGAAACATCTTTTTGTGTCACAAACTGCCAACACCATGTTAAACAATGAATAAATGAAAAGAAATGTTCGTTGTTCCATTAAAAACTAGCTATGGACTAGGTGCAAGCTTTAGTTAGGAGAGGAATCCCATAGAACTGGGACTGTGGATCAGACTTTACCTGAATGGAGGAAAATATTTTTTGTAGAAATTATGTTCGTTTATTTTGTTGACATTTTACAGATAACTTTTATTAAACTAAGAGTTTTGTGAGTTTTATGAATTTTTTTGAAGGTCCTGGATCCAAAGTTATATAAAAATATTACATAGGGTTTTTAATATAATTTAGATAGTGAAAAGAGCCTTTTCTTTTTTTCTTATGAAGACAAAAAGAATGTTGTAGGCTAGATAAATACGCTTACTTAAATTTTTGTTTTGGGTAATCTTCATTTAGCCAATGGTTTTAACGAGATCTGGAAAGGCCGGCATGTCCAGAGCTCTGATGACATTTCCTTTCTGCTCAGAAGTGGCACAGAGCTGGAAATGGGGAGCAGGGGAACAGGAGATGCTCGTTGATCCAAATAATACCCAGGGGTTGTAATGTAATGTGAAGTACTGTCCGGACACTCTAACCCATTCCCTTTGGTCACATACTGGATGTGACAGTCCTGTTGGACAACTGGAAAATAGCCCTTAGCTCTGTGGTTGTTGGAGGGGCCTTCAAGCCTGCTGATCTGGTGAACTTGTCAGTCAAGTTCACCGTTGGAAGTGCAGGGACTGCAAATCCCCACGTCACTTTGGGGATTTGATATCCATAGACAGAAGATATTTGTGTATTTAATCTGAGTTCCATGCCTGCATTCAAGGCAGTGACTTTATGCATGTGTCTGCTTGCTCTTATATGCACGCTCACATCCTTGTACCCTTGGGTCATTGCACATTTAGCTGGAAAAAGACATACATGTGTAATATGCTGTTAATAATTAATCAAACTCCCTGGTAAGATCCCCACCAAGCTAATGTTCAGAAAACTGATTAGAAAAAAAAAAAACAAACAGAAAACTATCATAAATGGGGTTACTTTGTAAAGCCCCAAGTGAATTGTGTTTCTGCACTGTTAGATACGATGGAGAAAATCCTGCAGAGAACGTATTCTTTGCCGTGTATCTGTGTTTTCTTAAATGACAAAGTTGTGGGGGCTCATACTGCAGATACAATTCTCACTCTGTTTTATATTGTTAAACAACATATTCTTGGATGAATTAGTGTCCCGTCATAAATTCAAGCCTTTGGGCAAATTCTGACAAATTGCAAATGTAATTTCATTAGAGGGTGAAACAAAGACATTTCTTAGGCTCAGGGTTTGCAGAGAGCCATAGCTCCCACCCCAGACTGGGCGAGCTTTATGCAACGTGCTGACTGAACCAAGTCCTACAGTTGTTTGTATATATATGCCAGTGGACTTTTTTCCACGTCTCTTGCTGGAAAATGTTGCTTTTCTTATTCTTACACTTTCAACACCATAACTGACCTGTGAATTAAGATTGCAAAATACTGTCTTTAGTCTCTGGTTCCTGACTGGACAGGTATTGTTTGCAGAAAGCCTACTCTGAACTGTTGAACTGTGGAATGGCAGGTTAAATCTGTCCAGCATTCAGATTAAAAAAAAAAAAAAAATATGCTATTTTTAATTTTGTGTGAGCAAACATTTTAGTACAGCTGACAGATGGCAAAAATGAATGGTGAAGATTTTCTCGTGTAAACAAGTTTACAAGTCATAAGAGTGACAACATTGATGGAATTTAAGATTTCCTGCTTCTTAGCCTCATCTTCATTCTCTCAGGCTACAGATTTCTTCAAACCACCAAGTGGAGTTCAACTCAGTGCAGAAGTCAACCTGCCACCTTTGTCAACACTCTGTTAGTCCTCCAGCTCCCGAGTTCCTCCTGATGGGAAACCATCCAAACAATGTTTATCCTTTCACAGAAAGACATTTACCTCACAGATCCTCTGCATCCTAATGACCATCCTTCCTTCACCTTCCACACTGCTGCCCCAGAATACTCTGTGCTCTAATGGCTAAACCAGATCATTGCGATGCTGGGTCTTAGTGTTTGTACTTCAGATTAAAGGATGTGGTTTTGACAAGACATCTGCTGAGCAAACCACTTTTCATTTTCCTTAATCAGCGCACTGTGCCCCTATCCTCTTAATCTCTGCTATCTCTCATGACAAAAATAATTGAGACTACAATCTCAGAAGCATAGACTCTTAAGGAGTTATTTATAGTACTGACTAATTTTGGATTTATTGCTTATTTGGAAATCTAGGCATCAATAATTTTCCTTCCCTTAAAACTTTTATAACACTCTCAGGAACTTGCTCTTTTCCATATTATTATTTTTTTTTAAAGCAGTAATTCCTCTCAGATAAAGCAGCAAATCCTTTAGGTAAGATATTTAACAACGGGACCAATTTCTATGTTGATTCTTCAGTGTCCCGTAAAAGTTGTGTCCTTCCGACAATGGGACTATTTTTGAGATCTCTTTTACACAACCACCAATTCTTTTGCAGCACTTGTAGGAATCTGCTCTCTCAACTGACTTTATTTCTGTTTGGTTGCTGGTGTATAATGGGTTCAAAGGCAGCAGGCAGCTTGGGGGCAGACAGATAGACTGCGTGTATGCTTAAGCTTTATTTCTCTAAAACCAAGCTAAAAACCAAGAGCTGCAGTTTTATTAAGGCTGTACTTATAGCTTCTTCACTCGCAGCTAGATTCATGTGATTTTGATCTGGAGAAGCCTTGCAAAGCTCCTTTATAAACAGGGCCTGGACACTTGGGAAGAGCCTTATGTAAATGCGTCTGATTAACCTTTCTTCTCCAGTGTCCTGATCAGCTTGTCTCTCATAGGAACTGCTGAAATTTCTGTTCTCTCAGTGACTTTTCGGAGCTATGGAGTCCAGGTGTTGTGAATGGCATCCGGTAGGTGAGCAGGCAGTCACATAAATAAGCAAAATTAAAGTTACCTTCATCTGCGTTCGTCACTGCAGTGTGCAAGTATCCACGTACCATACCAACTTCAGCTCTTAGATGAGGAGGAGGCAGCTGGTGTTTTGCCAGGCTGGAGAAGGCAGGTGAAAGACAAGGGGTTGACAAATGGCAGGAGATGAAATCTCAGCCTTCAAGATGCATTAGCAGCAGTGGGGAGGAGTGAGTTTACATTAAACATATGTCACTGCTGGCCAGTGCTGCAGTGGTTGAAGCCTCCTCTTCCATTTTGATCATGGGAAGTGGAAGTCATGCTGGTCCTGGCATGCTCATCTCCTCTGGCCTTTGTGACTGCTCAGTTTATGGTGTAACTCTGTAAAGGTGAATCGAAGCTACAGACCCTTTATCGGTATTTGGCATCACCTGTCTTTCCAACTCTGTGGCTACTGCCTTCCTGAAGGTAGGACATAAAATGGTGTACCCAGCCACTTTTTCATATTCTGCAAAAGAATTACAGCTTGTGAGAGGGAGGAGACAAATGGTCCTCAGCTTCTAAAGCGCTCTTACCTCTCAGAAATACTCCAAATGAAAAAGTTTTGTCTACATTTCTTTTATCATTTAGCTGGATGGGTGACTGTTGTGGAGAGACTTCGTTTATTACTTTGCCTAAGTGTGGAGTCCTAATTTCTGGTTTCATCTGAAGACCACTTCAGACTTGGGCTCTTTTGGAAAGAGAAATGAAAGCTGGTTCAAGAGCCCTTTGTTTCCTGAATCCATGGCTCCCACTCAGAAAAGCATGTTGATGTCACAAACAGATAAAAACTACAAGGGTTTATTCAGGAATGTAACATCCATTTAATTGATCTATTCACAATCACAAAATCAAAGACAGGATTTATTAGGCTTTGACATATGGATTGAGTATGCTCCTTCTGTTTCTAGATGACATTTTTCTCCTCTCAAACTTATGCCCCTCAGTTCAACACAGATTCACAAACCTCCTTTGTCCCTTCTTGGTCAACCATTGACTCTTTGTGAAGCCCAACAAGGAATCACAGTCTCAATGGATAGTCCCACTATGATGTGGAGTAATTAAAAAAAAGGAAAAAAAAAAGGAATGTCATTAACTACTTATAATGTTCACTGAGATACAGCCACTGGCAACAGTAGTGACTAGCATATAGGCTTAACTCTTCAAGGCTTTTATTTTTTCCTTCACATAGGCCTTCATTATTGAGCCACGAAGGTGTAAAGAGGCTGAAAGTCTCCCTTGTATTCACTGAGTGATGGACAAGCTATCAAGTGATGTGAGACATGCATATTTTTTATGGCATCATGCTTTATTTTTAAATTCAGAAATACCAGTTTCTTCAGAAGAACAAACCTAGTCTCCCTTAAACATAAAAGATACTGCCTGCGTCCTCCTCGCTGCGCAAGCCATGGCTGCTGAGCCTGTTGGATCCTTGACATGAGGGCAAATATCTACTAGAGCAGGTTAATCAGGTCTAATCTTAATTTTGATATTGAGAGGGGAAGCGCTAACTAGATTCCTTGGGATGTGTGGGGGAGATTCAAGGAACCGTGGGCTAAGATGGCCTTGAGGCACCTCTGTGCTCTGCAGCTCTGTACAGTGCTCAGGGCTGAAGCAGCCAGCAGGCCCGAGGGGACCACAACCAGGCCTTGAAAATGTACTCTGCTTGCTGTCACCCGCTGTCACTCGGCCTCTTGTGATAGAATTACAAGGACTGTTTTTGCCGTGTCAGGAGTTTCTGGATGTGCTGGTAACCATAAACTACATCAGCCAAACCACAAAAACACGATCCATTTATTTCTTATAAATTCAACCAGACACACAAAATGCCACTGTTTCACCAATCTAGATGTGTATCATTTTCTTGCCCATCTTTTAAAATAGCCAAGGCTTCAGGCTACAACAGCTGCTTCTGTGGGTTAGGTTAAGGTACAGACCTAGAGGCTAGAACACTGATGAACCTTCTGCAAAACATCCTCCCATTCTGCCAGAGAGAGTGCTCGGGGTGTTTCTAACTGGCTCTGCGCTCAGTCTGTGGCACCCTTGTCTCCCTCAACACTTTTCCTTGCCTCCCAGTGAAAGTGTCACGTGCACACTGTCAAAGGCTTATCAAAGCCACAGGGGTGAAAAGTGAAGATGCTAGTTGAGGGGCACTATAAATACTGTTCTTTTGCAGTTAACACTGGGAAACTGGTTTTCTAATCTTACTTTCATGTTTGCATGGCCCTTCCACTATCTTGAGCCCAAAGAGCATTCACGAGGACAAGGTGTGTGCTGTGGTCTGCCCTGGCTTGCTGTCTGCATCCCATTACCTACTGGGATACAAGAGCCCCCCACCTGCACATGTGAGGAGCTGTAGCCATTTCACAGACCGTGTTGATGTTCAAGGTTAACATCTTAATTTCTTCTGGCCCCCTGGAAAGCAGAGAAGTGGTCTACTCATCAGTCAGGAGCAGCTCTCAGCCATTTCTATTACCCTCCCCTCTTACCATGGGTACTGTGCACCAAAACGGTACATTTTCCCCGCATGAACCTCAGTGCATTGAAGGCCGTTTGCAGCAGAGCTATGCCAGGGAGTTTCTCATTCTTGCATTATTTCATGCCCAGCCCTAAACCTTTGGTAATTAACAGTTTACCTCTTAGAAACACCGGCAGCCTTGCAGCCAGGTGCTCTCACTTCAAAGGCTACATGTACACCACCTGCGGAAAGATGCAGGGGCTTTGCCTAGGATGAGTTCCAAGGCCCGTATCAATATAAAATCAGATGTTGTTTGGTTTTATTCTAAGTGCAAAAAGAATGCCAAAAGAGCCTTCTTACGAGAATACACTTCAGCACCCCCTAAAAACACTGTAAAGGTAAGATGCGGTTTTACTCATGATGTTAATTAACAGCTGAAATAACCTGCCAAGAGAAAAGCCAGTTTTTCCAGCTCTGTATTTGTGATGTGTGTTAAAAGTGAAAGCAAGCTTTTCTGTGTTGGCTTCAGAGGAGTTACATGGCCTTTTCCTGAAAAGAGTAAGGTAAGTGCTACTGAAGCAAGGGTTCCTGTTGATGATGGTTGTCTTATGCTGTGTCAAAGATGACAGCAGGATTTTTTTCTGAAAACACTTAGCAGGATTGAACTCAAACTGAGGTCTGTGATGCTTTCTCTTCTGATTTTGTTGGAACAAATAAGAAAACATTTTAAAAGATAGTCACTTTGGTTTCAGTCCACTTTAAATTACAGACTCCTAGATAAAAGTATTAGCCTGTTTTTGTTTTCTGTGAGACTCATGTTGGGATTCTCTGAGTTGCTCAGTGATACAAAGTACAGTTAGAGTTTTGAATTGATTTCTATGTGAATTGGCTATACACGTAAACCCTCAGATGCACACATCTACTGCCTCCAGAATGTATTCAAATTGCTTGTTTTCCAAGCTATCTTGGTTATAAACAGTTTTCACAATGTTTGGGTTTGTTTTCCCACTTCTGTGCTTTTTAACCACACTGAAACAGATTTGTTTTCTTTTCATAATGATTATTGCCTCCACTGATGACTTTCCACCAACAAAATGTAGGACAGTTGATTTAACGTCTTGAGTAGTCATTTGTGGTTTTTTGTAAAGGTTGCAACTATCTTCTGTGCTGCTTCTAAGTCAAGCTGCAGACTGTAGACCTGATGTTAGGAGAAAAACTTTAAATGGAATATGTGTTGCTGTGAGGATAGACTGGAAATTGAAAAGCCAGTCCAATAGTTCTTTCCTCCTGCCTCAGTTATCAAGTTAAGCGCTGGCAAATCACAAGTCCCTCATTCTTCCACAAGCTTTCTTGTGGATGCCTCTTTTTTTTTTTTTTTTTTCACAAAGCATGTCAAACTATGGAGTCCCTCCCCAAGTTAGGATAGTAACAAAGAAAAAGCATTTAGTAGGAAAACATTCAATCGAGTCTGAAATGGACAGACTAGACAAAGGCAGAATATTTTTAGCTAAAACAAGTATGAGAGCAGATTATTGCAGTAGTATTCTAGGGGTATAATAGTAGTATACTGGGGGCAGGGAGGGGTTGGGATCAGTACTATATTTGCATATATTGCACTTTATTAAAGCCGTTTTAGGGTTTGTTTGTTTTTTCTAATTGAGAAGTCTCTCTCACTTATTCCCTTTCTCTTCCCGTTTGGGAAGGGAGAGGAGTTAACAGAGAGCATCTGTTATAGGTGTAGTGGAGGGTCCTGACCCTAAACCTTGACACCTACAAAACAACACGACTGAGCACAAACTGCCTGCTCAGAATTCTGTAAGTGTCCTTGGGGGAGGCTTGGGAGAGTGTTGGCTAGTATGGCCAAGAGCAAGGCTGTACTTAGCCTTTCAAGGATCAAGGCAGCTCATGCAAACCGGTTACTTACACTGACTTTACCAAGTTCCCAGTAATAGTCCCTGGCACTGTTTAATGCAGAACTACATATTTAGCATGATTTTCATGCTGGTTTCATACTGGTTCTTGCTGTTTAGCTGTAGCTTCACCACATCCTAAATTGATCTTGGCTGGCCCATTTGGTATTTGAATGATTAAAGGTGTCACTTTCCCCAGGAAAGATAATCTGGAGGGGAGGGCTGGCTGGCAAGGGGGATTCAGAACTGAATACCAAATGGTCTGGACACACTTTGTTCTTTGAACAGACCAGGAAATACCAGGATACCAAAGTCCCCGTCCTGGGGCTTTGTACAAAGCAGTACAGGGGATAATGGAGTAGGCCAGACCATAGAATTATATCAGATACATACCTTTCTGTTGCCTCTGTGCTTTGACTGCCTTCTATCCTGACTTCAGCTTCTTTTTTTTTTTTTCCTGCTTTGTTTGTGTTGTTGTTTGCTTGGTTTTTTCCTTGCTAGAGGTTTGCAATCCTCTCAGTCGCCCCCAACAGTTCATCAGGAAACTCCAGGTTAGCAATCTGTGATGCCCAGAAATGCAGAAAAGATCTTTTCAGTAACTAGTATTTAATGGAGTTGAGTAAACAGATCCATAAAATTATGATTTCTTTTTTTCTTCTGTCAAATGGAAATAACATGGAGAAGGGTGGATTTCAGTGGGCTTCATTTTTTGATGATTCCAAGCAAATTAAATTAAATATTCATTCATCATCACAAAACCAAATTAAAGACCTCTGCCAAAGCTGCTTGAATCATTACTGTGCATGTGCTAAAATGGACCTGCATTTCAGAATTAAAGACTATAATCTAAGATGATCACAGAAATAAAAAAAAATCATATGACCTAGAAAAATGCCTTGGAACTTATTATCTGATGTAGACAAAAAAAATATATTATATGCTGTCTGGATCTGGTAATTTTAAATTATTTCTTAATTATAGTTTCAACATTTAATTGTTGCTCAGTAATTCTAGTACCTATATCGCTGGCTATGAGCAGAACCTAAAGAAACCAAGGAATGTACTAACAATGAAGAATAATTATGCTTCTGACCTGCAAATAACTTGGTACTTTTGAAGGGGGGAAAAAAAACCTTTGGGGGGGGGAGTGGAAGGCGGTGAATGGCCATTAGCAAATAAATAAATGGCAGGAAGTCATACTCCACATGGAACCAGAACAACACAAATGCCATAGTGAAGCACAAGCTCCTAACTGCAGCCCTTCTGCTGGGCACAAGTGATTGAGGGACAGGGGAAGCCGTTTTAGGAATACCAAAAAGAATGCATCATTATTGGCTTTTTGATGGGACACGTCGAAAAGCCCCAGTCAGCTAAAAAAGACACATTTTAATCTGTAACAGCTTGGACAATATTCTCTAGATGGCGAGCTCAGGAATGACATAGGCAAGGAAGATGTGAAGGTATTGACACTCCATTTTAGCTCTGTTGTGTATATACAAGTTGGGAACAGCTTAGATGTGAAAACTCGCCAAGTGCCAGTGAGACAATGGGATGCACTATATGGGCTGTGCGGATCGCTGGGTCATCTCCTGCTGCAAATCCATAATGGCCAATACTGAATGTGAGGATTGCAAAGGAGGCACTAATTCTCACAGGCTCATAATAACTCCATTCACTGCACTAGACTCTATTGTGTATTGGCTGCAACTTAGAGATAATAGCAGTAGAGGAAAAATAGCTATGAATATGGCATTATTCCATCTAGGTATTCTTAGAAGAAATCAAACTTTCTTTTTCCACACCATTATTAGTTTATTTTTATTGTTATTATGAAACAGAAATATAACACAACAGAAATATAATGAATAAGCATTTACAATGGTAATTTTTACAGCTGCTCTTGTCTGGTACTACTTTTAAATCAGTCTTATGTGGCTTTGATTGTATTGCTTATTTTACTTCTGTGATTAGCCTCATTGCCTTTGAAGCGATGAAGGTAACTCTCAAAAATAATACCCATAATATATAAAAATAATACTCATAATTATATATAATAAAACCCAGGAACAGCAGCACTGGCCTGCTGTTGGCTAGCACCCAGGCAGTGACACCGGTTTTGCACAGGGGAGGCTCCACAGGGATGATTTTTTTTGTGTAGGAAAAAGAATTGCAGCCTGGCTTTGACCGTGCTGCTCAAGAGGAGCTTGTGTTCTTTTCTGCTCTCAGACTGGGTGACAGGGAGGCAGTACTGGGGTATTTTTTCATGATGGGAAGTGTCTCCTTCTTAGGGCTATTTGGCTTGTCTAAGGTTTCACTAAGAAAATTCTAAGCAGGTTTAATCAAATAAAGCTTTGGCAATATCTTTCATATCCTTTGCCTTCTTTCTGAGGAATAAGGTGCTTTTATTCAGAGGCTGATGTGACACGTTAGGAGTTTTAGTTTGTGCAGGTTGTGCTGGGTGGCTCAGGGCACTAAAGAGGAGTGTCCTTGGAGCCGTGGGGATGGTGCAGATTCCCATCAGCCTTGTCCTCTTTCATCACCAAAACATAAAGAAGACTTCTAATGATGAGTCAAACATTAATGATGTTTGCTATTGAGTACTGAGTGTAAAGGTTGGTGTGAATCATGCCCAGAATGCTTGACTGCCACCCTTGAGCTGGCTGAGAAGGGAAGCGATGGCCCTGCTTTTGTGATCTTCAACTCACCTGCTCCTCTGAGTACCCTTAAAAATGAACTGAAATGGAGAAGTATTATTTGTAGAGAAGAGCGTGACTGTTTTGTCACCTTCTTCCTTGCACATACATATGGATTTGCACTCACAGGGCACGGGTTTGTTTTAGGTATCAGGGCAGTAGAATACAGAGTTTATCAATACGAGCAACCAACTTTAGAAGTTCTAGTAGACAGTAGAAAACAAAAGTTTTGTCCCTTACTTAAGCCATGAAGTTTGTTTTAACCTATAAACCAGTAACATGTAATACAGTAAAAACACCATGAAAATATCAACCCTGGAAAAATTAAGTAATTTCTAGCAATGATTTATCTTAAAACAGGGTTCTGCAATCCACGTTAACAGCCTCTTGTAATAACTTTTCAGAGCAATATTTGACATCTTATCCTGAAGCATTTTTGCCAGCCTCTACAGTCTACCAATATAGGGTCTTAAAACAGAACTTGCGTAGTTCCAAAACTGAGCAAATATGCATGAGAAGAATGTCACACACTTTTTTTTTTTTATGCAGCTGTGATACCTGTGAGTGAGCTGCCTAACAACTGTCTGTTGTCTCACCATTTGCAAAGTGTTTCTGTTATTTAATTTTCCCTCAGGAGTGCTGTGAAAATTACCACAAACAGGCAAGATTTGAAATTTAAACTTGCAAAGTGCTGCTAAACTTCTAAGTGCTATTTACTTGAGCTACCACTTTCTTTGTTCAGAGGTAGATTTGAGGTAGTGCAACTTAACAAACGTAACAATGATATGAAAAACATAGAAATAGATATTAAACCAATTTTTTTAACCAGCAGCTGCCAAACTAAAGTCTTCACTGTTGGTGGACAGTAAAGAACTGATTGATTGTACTTTTTTTTTCTTTTTTTTTAATAAGGGAGCATTCAGAGTGCTGATGCTTTGAATGAATTCCAGCATGAGTAATTACCTCCTACCATATCTAAATATCAATTAGCTGTGGTCTTTTTTTATTCCATTTCCTGTCCCACATTGCTGGGTTGTGTCGCTGTGCCCTGGGAATAGTAGCCACATTCACCCTAAAATTGGCGACAGTTTTGTGGCAGACAAAGTGATATCTTTATGTCTCCAGGATGAGTCTCTGGATGCTTCCACAGACACTCGGGTTGCTCTGGGGCAGCTTGAGTAGTGTTGCTTTGGCTTACAGCATGATTCATCATATTTAATCATAATTTAATCACAATATATTTAGTCATGTTCATATTTAATCAATTATTAATAAAATTTGATACTCTGGCTAGTTGATGGATATAAAGCTGAATCTTGTGGGGCAGAGATTTAACTACTAGAGCAATATAAAATTCACTATTCAATAAAAAAACACCTACCTTAGAATTAGTATTTACCCTCTTGAGTTTATTCCACAAGTTCATTGGAATGAATTGTGAATATGGACTTTCCACTTCAATTAATTTACAGAACATTAGGCCGCTGGTATTGATACTGTGTGCAGTGGTGTGGTATCTGAGTTATAGTCAATAGTTGTACCAAGTGCTATTCAGTTGTTCTTTTCAGTGGCTGTTACGCCAGATTTCTTTGAGGGCAAAATATAAGATTCAGTGACCAAAAAA
>VWZK01002841.1:42583-70175 GCA_013396935.1 Baryphthengus martii
AAAAAAAAAAAAAGTTTATTTATGAGGGACCTGCTTGACAGCTGATGAGTACTGAGGAAATCCTTTCATTTGTTTGCAAGCCTATTTCAGCAACTCACCAGAATACAGTGCAGAAAGAAAAGAGTTTGACTTCGTTGCGATTGTGAGATCCCTTAAACTCCAGGCCAAATAAAAATTTGAGGTGCCTGACGTCTTTCAGTATCATGCCCTTTATTTGCTGGGATGCAGGGCCTGATATCACAGTGCTGAAGAAAATAAGGAGATTTCCAGGTGCTCTAGAGGAAGCTGGATGTGCTTTACCTGGACTTCAGTCTTTAAGAGTCTTCAGTCTTTAAGAGTCATTTTACACATGAATCACAAATTTGGTTGCCACTGGTGGGTGTGTGCACATCTTTCAGATGGTGCATCTACAGTATCAGCACTCCTGAGGGAAAATTAAATAACAGAAACACTTTCAAAATGAAATTGGGCAGTATATGTGTAAACATGTGGTTCCTCTTCCTAAAGTTCCTGAAGTTCTTCAGTATGAGGGTGGCAAGATTCTGGAATAGATTGCTCAGAGAAGCTGTGGATGCCCCCTCCCTGGAGGTGTTCAAGGCCGGGTTGGATGAGGCCTTGAGCAACCTGGTCTAGTTGAGAGGTGTCCCTGCCCATGGCAGGGTGGTTGGATTAGATGATCTCTGAGGTCCCTTCCAACCTAAGCCATTCTACGATTCTATGAAAACTGCTTTGATTTTATATTTGATCCTTAGTTTCAAACTAACCATTACAACAGGAACGAACGAATGTGAATTCTTTGTCTCACTCACTACTTCGCAACTCCATTTAACTACTATTGGTATTTTTTAATTATTATTTATTTATTTTTATCAGATTGTGCTTCTAAGGCTAAAGAATGTTGGGTGCCTGGAAGCATTTCTATTTTCAGGGAGAATCTCTGTTAACACGACGCAACCCCTTTAAAATTCAGACGTGCACTCAGCAAATGTGATAAGCCCTGAGATGAATTTAGATGCACAAAGATGGTGAAGCTGCCTAATCCTTCCTACAGAGGATAATGTTTAAACAAATTTATTTCATTCAATGAAACACCTGGGCAAGCTTATTTAATACAGTCTTTGCATTAATTATCTCTGCTGAAGGGGCACTTGCCATTTTTCAAAATCTGACTCTTTAGTATTAATTATTTTAAGATCCTCAAAGGAAACCTGGAAAGAAATAAAAAAAGGGCTCTTAATTAACCTGAGCCACCAGAAGTCATCTTTTTGGAATAGAGAAGCTGGGCTATGGGATACATGAATAATGAAGAATAGGTGTTAAAACCTGAATTCTGTATGAATGAATTGTTGCTAGGCATTAAGATCAGCAAGGCATAGTTATATGTTAAACTATCTTATAGAGAAAAGACAAAAGTAAAAAAAAAAAAAATGATTCTGTGAAGAGCTCAATATGATCAAAATTATTGGCAGAAAGTCAACAAAGTGTAAAATGACGATATACTCAGAGAACAATACAGCCCAGAGTCAGCATCTCAGTTCTGATCTCCTCTCCTTTTGCTCTTGTGGGGCTGATGTAAAGCAAGCTATTCCTTTTGGGAAGAATTGATTCCCCACTATATTTCTGGCAAAGCAATTTCACCAGGAGTGCTCTCACTGCACAATCCAATTACCCTCATACTTGCAAGAGGGAATACTGTAGATGAGAACAGGACTTCTGGATTTCTCTTGTTTAATCATTTAACGTGTTCCTTTGCCAGGCAGCACCTCCTGCTCTCGGTAACAGATTTGCCTTGTCTTCTGCTCCCTCTAGGAACTGTGTGTTCCACGCTCTGCAGGTGTGAAGAGCGATCAGAGCCAATTTTCCAACAGAAGTACTTTTGCCTTTTATTCTCTCAGGCAGTTAGACAAATTATAATTTCCAGTCAAAGCAAATGCAGTTACCAGACCATACTACTGGCTTCATGTAGACAACAAATTAAGCTGGTTTATGCCACTCACAAAACTAATTCAAAGTCAGTTCTCACTGTTGAAGACAGATGTGTGTTTTCCATAGTTTTTGAAAAGGTTTGAGGTTTATTTCACTTTCCTGTAGACACTTTGTAGAGGTGCTGATTCTATCCTTTTATCACTACAGATCAATCAAATTCAACTAAAAAAACTCCCTTGGGCTCAGTCTTGGCATTGAAAGCATGTGCTTTCTCTGGGAAACATTTAAAATGGTAGAAAATGCTTGTGAAAGATGGGAAATAATGAGGGGGAAAATGTCTTCTGATGTTTGTGTTCTTAACTGAAGATTCCTTCACAATTGAACTGAACTATATTACTATTTTATTTATCACAGAATTGTATTCGAGCTATTCCCAGAGGGGGCGGCAGCAGGAAGCCCGTATTTGTCCCGTTTTCCCATCTGCAGAGTGGCAGTGAGTTCAGTACATCAGTCTGTCCTCTCTCCCAAATCATCCTTTGACTATTGTGTCATGAAATGTGTGTCACATGGTGACCTTAAGGATGAAGGCGAATAGAAATCAATCTGGGAGGGAGATCTATCAGCTACACAGAATCATTAAGGTTTGAAACAACCTTCAGGATCATCAAGTCCAACCGTCTACTAAACATTATGAAGACCACTAAACCATATCCTGAAGTGCCACATCTACAGGTTTTTTGAACATCTCTAGGGATAGTGATCCCACCACCTCCCTGAGCAGCCTGTTCCAATGCCTCACCACTCTCTCAGTAAACAATTTTTTCCTAATATCCAACCTAAACCTCCCCTGGTACAGCTTAAGGCCATTTCCTCTCGTCCTGTCACTAGTTACCTGGAACAAGAGACCAGCACCCACCTCAGGGCAACCTCCCTTCAGGTATTTGCAGAGAGCAAATAAGGTTTCCTCTCAGCCTCCTCTTCTCCAGACTGAACAACCTCAGTTCCCTCAGGTGTTCCTCATAAGACATTTTCTCCAGACCTCTCACCAGCTTCGTACCTCAATCTCTCTTTTTATATATATATATATATACAGTGCCAAGAGCTGTGCCATCCCGGCAGCATGTGGAAGGGCCCAGAGGCGGCAGGACCCCGAGGCCTGGCTTGGTGCTAAGGCAGACTCCTCGCCCTAGGTGCGGTTTAGCCCTGATCAAAGCCTACCTGGTGGCGGGGAGCAGCGGTGGGCCGGGCCCGCTCTGTTCCAGCTGCTGAGGCCGCTGTCACCCACGGCCGGGGGGGNAAGGTGAGAACGGCCGCCCCGTGGGGCGCCCGGCCCGGGCTGCGGGGACCTGCCCGCTGGTGGCAGAACTTGGGGGGTGCCTCTCGGCCCGAGCAGGGCACAAATATCTCTATTAGCTCTCTGACCTGTCCGCCCTCCTGCGAGTAATCCCTCCTGGAAAGTCTGAAGAGCTCGAGTGTTGGAGGTTGGTGGGTGGATGCTGGGAAGGACATAAATATGGCGCGGTAGAAGAGAGGTAAAGACACCCGGTTTCTGGCGAGGCAAGGCAATGATAAGAAACTGACAGAGCACAACCAAGAGCTACTTTATGAAGGTGAGTAGACCCAGCCATCAGAACAGGTGATATTGGCCGTAGGTAGTGTTTTACCACTTGAACATCAAGTAGAAGTCCATTTACTGGACCCGCTTTGGCATCGGCTTCCTTTTATCATCATTACTGTCCATGTTTAAGTAGCTGCCTGAGCAAGGAATGGTGCTTTTAGAGACTTGACAGCTTCCTGAGCCTCAGCACTGCTATTTCTGAATGTGATGAGTGAGAATAGTACTAAGGGAATGATCAAAGTGTGTAGAAAGTAGATTAGTTCCTGGATCTGTTGTTTGGTTAGAATATATTTTGCTTATAAAAATACTGGAATTTACTTCCTAGGTGTTACCTGACCCACAGAGTCATTTGTACATCACGTTTCCATGGTAGGAGGTGTAAAGCTGGGGTGAACTGAAGGCTGTTCCAGCTGGTTTCTGAGTGTTTTTGAAAACGTTGCCCAGTATACAAATGTAAACACGAACGAGAAGAGTTTTAGTTTCTGCCCTGTTTAATGTGCCTGGTTTCTAATTCCTTTCTTCAAAAGTTTTGACTGCAGAGCGTTGTGGCTAATGCTAAAAATCACTCAACATCAGACATTTTTTTTTTGCTTCACACGTTGTCCTGTGTGAAGAGGTGATAATAACTTGTACAATATTTGATCCTAGTTTTCAATGCCCTTCATTTAAAACATGAGTGTTTATTTATTTATATATATTTATTTAACTCTGAAATGGGATGCTGAAAACTTCCTTCAGCACTCCAACGATTCATGAAGCGTTGTTTTATTTAGAAGCTGAGGCTGGCAGGTGGTGACAAATGATGTCTAGCTAATGCGCTGCGTAGTGGGGGTGAATATCTGTGTTGTATGTGCTGTTCCAAACAGCTATTGGATCCTAGGCTTTTTTGAGTTTAGGGGAAATGTGAAAGGCTGATGGAGATGCAGATCCATTTTTGAACTAGAGAGGTGAACTGTCTGGAATTGTTAAGGGAACCGCTGATGCTTGCTGTGGTAACGTCATCAATGTAGAAAAAAATTGTGGATAACTGAAACTTCATCCTGTGTTCTGTCAAGAAGACTGAACTGAAAAAATATGTGAAATAACACAGAACTAGAATTGTTCTTAAATGGAGAACTCTTGTATGGCATTTCCAACGACCTGAAAGCATCTGGAAAAACAGTTATGCGGAACTGAGTGTTGAATGGTTCTTTCATACAAGGCCATGTCCTTTATTTGCATGTAAATACTCATTCTACAGATACTAATGTGAAAAAATCCTCAATTCTTCAGTTGGGTTGCTTGAGATTACTGTAAGAGTACGAGGGCAAGATCAGGGTGGTGTTACCCACTGCTTCTCTCCTCCCTTTTCTTCCTTCTGGTTCAGACTCACCCATCTGGTTGAAGAACAAAGCAATACTGTGTGGAGAACTCGTCTCACAACTGCAGCTAGTTCAGATGAGACTCTCTGAAGCACCTGACTTTCTAAAACAAGCAGATATTTTCTCAGACACCTGAGCTGATTCAGAAGTTATTTATGAGTAGTAGGGAGGATAATGTGATAAGTTATTTTCAGTCTGACTGGACTTACCTGGAATTTTGCAAAACAGAGATTTTTATTTGTGCTTTGTCCAAGCTGTCAGCAATGAAAAAGGTGCAGAATCTATGATGATCTGTGATGATCATAGATGCTTTTCTCCCAGCAGATAATTACAGTTATGGTAAAAGTTACATTCATCTCAGATGAGTTCTAAACAAACATTGTACATTTCAGAAAGGTCTCTGAGAGGCCAGCTGAGTTATATAAAAAAGAGGGTGGGGGTGAAGGAAGTGCTAACTTCCTTCTGGAGACATTTTAGAGAACAGGGAAAGAGCATGTTTTTTTTCTGGAGAGATACATAGGAATCCAGGAAAGAATGAAATCTGATATTCCGTCTTAAGAATCAGAAGATGCCCCTGAAGTTGCAATGTTTTTTATTAAATCATTTCTTCTTGTCATCTCTTTCCTCATCTGTCATTTCTTGACCTCAGTTATCAAAGTCTTCTTTGGCAGTCCAGATGTGTTCCTTTGTTCGTTTTTATTACAGCACTTTCTTATGCTGGTTCTTCCTGGAGTCCAAAAGCTTCTTTAGTTCTGAGTGTTTAAAAACTTAAAATGGTGAAGTGCCCAGTGTGCAGGGCAACTGCTTCACCTGATTTGCACTGTAGGATGGCAAGGCAAATAATTTTTAGGAAATATGAAGACACACTGAGTACTCGGAGACTGAAATAACGTGAATTCCTTATGTACTTAAGTAGTAATTTTGGTAAGCTTCTCCAATATTTATCCAGACTTTCTTTGTTGTTTGTCTTACAGCAACGTGTTATCCAAAATGCAAAAATGGTGGGGAGTGCCTCAGACCTGGAAAATGCAGATGTCCACCTGGCTATGGGGGTAGATACTGCCATAAAGGTGAGTAAGACCCGAACAAGTGATTGCTTGGAAAGATGAGTTTGAAAACAGACAGTATGCATTTGTGTCAGTGGTTAGGGCTGTGCCGGCTGCTAGACAAATGACAGACACTCTCGATTAACCCCTCTCCCTTCCCAAAAGGGAAAGAGAAAGGGAATAAGGGAGAGAGACTTCAGGGTTGAAAAAGAAACTAAAACGGCTTTAATGAAAATGATATTAATAAAGTGAAATACATATAAATATATACAAAAATCAATATTGAACGCAGGCCCCTGAAGTCGGTTATGTCACTGACACCACTGATGCTGTGGAGCAGGCACTGGGGAAGGCCCAGACTGGACTCGGTTGCAAATGAGAACCAGATTCAGGAGCTGGATTCTGAACTGGATTCCAGAACACCCGGATTGGGATCAAAGGCAGAACAGACAGAGGATTAAAAAACTAGAGGAAGTGTCTTCTGATGCAGATCTACATAACACAGTACTGTTGTGTCATGCACTGGGAAATATCTGTTCATTTTGAGTAGACGTAACAGTGTTGACAGCAGTGAGGTGAAGTGGAGCATGGTCAGCTTCATTTTCCAGCAAAATGATTTTATTATTTATTTTTTTCTTAAAAGCCAACTGAAAGTGTAAGTTTGTGGGGTCTTGACAGGAACCCCACAAGAAAGGGAAACGATTTTCTCAGAAGAGCGTAGATCAGAAGCATGGCAAGTCCTATTTAAATGGGAAGAGCAGAGCGAGGATTTGATTTATGCTGATACTGCAGTCTGGACTTGAGTTTATATCCCAGTAAAAGTCCTTCTTGTATTTGTTGTCATGTTATTCTAGTAAGGCAAAGGATGTGCTTGTGTTCACCTTTAATGTGCAGTTCTGTGGCGTATCGAGCCTGGATGATTTTTCTTGTCCATCATGTGCCAGGAAATGGTTTCCAGGCTCAGTTGTTGCGTTACCTCACTAGGGATTGAGGTGAGGCTGATCAATCTGTAGTTCCTCCTTGCTGCTCTTAAAGACTGGAGTGATACTTGCTTTCTTCCAGTCTCCAGCCGTTTCTCTCAGTCACCACGATCAATCCAATCCAATCAATATTAAATACATTAACTTACAACGTGTGACAAAGAAATATGCAAACAGGCTTTGAAGAGCTTTTCTGGCTGTGCTGGAGTTGTCTTGCGTGTCCTTGCGTGTTCAGCGTTTGTGCCCCAAATCTATTAGCTGAAGTCACGCTCAAAGCTTGTGGTAGACAGAGATTTGGACTTTGTTTTCTACCAAGTATCAAGCAGACCTCCCAGCTGTCCAGTATTAGAATGAAGGGCAGTTGTTTCTCTTCAATACAGTGCAGGTAGCGTATACATTTCCGCTCACACTTGTGAAAGGGTGCATTGGATTGGAACAGAACAGGGATTGTACCGTATTTCGAAGAAGCTCCTTGGCCTTTGGGAAAAGAACACTCGACTCTCATCATCGGTTCATTTATGAAAGTAATATCCCCTTCTCTTCTTCCCCTTCTTAGGTCCTATCAGGTAAGGAAATACGTGAATCCTTGACCACATTACTGGCTTCCCAGCTGTGATTTGGCAAGATTGATAAGAATATGCGTGTTAGTAGTTACTGTGGTGTAGCTGATGGGCAGTTAATTCACAGCAAGGGAGGGGAGGAGCTGTCCCACAGCGATCATCAGGTTTGTGTGTTGATAGTCGCAGGTTAAGTGCTCACCAAGCTTTTAAACACTTGTTTAATTTTAACTGCCTTTTGAGTTGGCATTTGCAGACGTGGTTCCATCCTCCTTCCTCACTCATAGATAACTGTGCTTTGCTCTGAACCGCTGAAATTTTAATCTTTGGAGAGGTGATAAAACAAGAAGTTGATGGTAGAGCAGCTGTTGAAAGGTGATTATTTGAAGAGCTCTGCTGGTTCTGAAATGCACTGTTCTTCCACAGTCAGCTGCGAAGGAGGCTGCCAAAATGGTGGGGAATGCATCTCTGGCAATGGAGTTGTGAAGTGCCTTTGTGCTGCTGGCTGGACAGGATCAAGATGCCAAGAAGGTGGGTACTTAAATTCATAAAAATATTGATATTGATTAAAAATACATAACTGCAGTAACAAAGGCCTTTTGAAAGTATTACGGGGTGAATAACTATGGAAATGTCGTTTCATTACTACAGAAACAAAGGACACTTGGCATATGCTCAGATAAAGTAGCATCAAATTATTTTGTGTTAAAGTCTACATTCAAAGCAAAATTCTTAACACAGTACTTTATGTACTTTTTTTTCCATTTCCATGGTCCTGGACATGCCTTTAGAGTTATACCAGTTGAGTATCTGGCCTGGAAGAAAATGTGTCTTGCAATTTTGATGTGTATCATCCTGACTCTTTCATTCTGTCGGGATTCTTTTACATCAGTTTTCTAAATCCTGCTGACTTACCATTTCTTTTCTTCTAGCAATTTGTCCGCAAGGTTGTCGCAATAATGGAGCTTGTGTGGCTCCTGGGATTTGTAGCTGTCCAGCTGGATGGATTGGTGGAGCATGTCACTTAGGTAAATGACTGCTGACATTTTTTGTTTATCCTTTTCTCTGCTTGTTTGACTTACCAATATAGTGTTCAAATCTTCAGTACCTAACAAAGCTAGGAAGGTATCTTAGAATAGTAAATGAGAGCTGCTTCTGCTCTGGGGATCTTACAAGTATGTATAAGGCTTTTCAATTTGGTCAGAGAGACAGGATCTTTCCACTTCAAGTAAATCCCAGTTCAGATTTTGGTCGTCACCAAATTCATTACTTGATTTATGTTGTCAGTATTTCTGAAATATTTTCCATAAACCATAAAGAATCCAAATAATGAACCCAGATCAGCTAATGTTAGTTCTTCTGCAATACACTTAATCAAACAAATATTAACAAATAATACCTTAACGTCCCATTAGAGCAGCAAAAGGCTTATCCTTTGTTTTCACCAGTGTATTGAGATAAAAGGTGATATTAATAATTAAGTATATGGGAGATGTGGAAAACTTAGAAAATGCTTTGCTCCATTCCCTGCACCAGCAGTAATGGTAGAAGTGTTTAGGTTCTTAATGCCAAAATAAACATTGTTCCCAAACTAACTAGATCTGCATCTAGTCTGACTCCTGTTGGTGTAGCTGCTCATGAGGAAATTGCAGCTTCTGCTTGTTAATGGATGTGTAGCTTGGGGACAACTAAAACTGTGCGGGCTCACTCCTCCTCTGCCCTTGGGGGGGAACAGAAGGGCAGTGTGTGAGCAATAGCTCCTATGTGGCAACTGCTTCCTCATGGATGTGGACCCAAGAACTAGCTTGAAGAAGTTTCAGCAGGAATTTTTATTGTCCCCTCACTTTCCTGGAGGCATCCATCTCAAAAATAGCCCGTGCCTTAAGGAACACTAGAAATGGTTGTGTTTTAAAAGGAGAGTGGAGAATGAATAAGACTAGATGTAGCGTGGCTGTATTCCAGGGAAGGCCACGATGCCATAAATTGAGAGGCGTTGCTTTTCAGTTCTTCCGTTAGACTTTTATTTATACTGTCCCAGTGCGGTCACTGGGGAACAATTCTGCTGGCACTGTGAGACAAAGAAGAAAAATGATCCTGTGCTGTGGTGAGGACAGACTGTGTATCTGGTGTCTCATTGCAGCTGTATGTAAACTGCCTTGTCAACACGGGGGAAAATGCATCGCTCCAAACATGTGCAGGTGTCGACCGCCGTACTCTGGTCTACAGTGTACAAAGAAAAGGAAGGAATGAAGCAACTTCAGCAAAGATAAGCTGCATTTTCTTCATGTCACTCTTCATAGAAAGGTGAAGCCTGCAGCACTGAGGGACCTTCAAATAAACCTGGTAACTAATTGATTTCAGGTAGCTTTTTGTCTTCAGTATATTAAGGAAATGCTTTTCTGTATGAAAGAAAAATGTTACTGATTAGAAGTATCCAAGTGTGCGTAGTGTGTGGCACGTGTCTTCTTCTGTTGTCATTTTTATTTGTGAGCAAATGTATTCTGTCTTGGTTGATACAGCTGACCTTGAAATAAAATTCAATTGGCAAATAAAGTACTTCAGGATAGATCTATGCTCTTTGATTTCCACCACCCCTCCTAGACTGGAAGTATTGCATTATATTAATGATGTGTTTCTAAAAGGCACATGAAACAAAATTCTCTCAATTCAGATCATCAGAAGTGGATGTTAGTTCAAATAGAGTTTACCTTCAGTAAGACTGCACAGTTCCAAGAGAAGACTTGCAGAATTTACATCTTTTGGGAACATCAGCAAACTGCAAAGCATCTTACTAAAATGCTGGTTATTGCTTTCTGTGTGCTTCCTGCCCCTACTCTCCAATCAGATTTGGATCTTGATCAGTTAAGCAGTATTAAAAAAAAAAAACACCCCAAAACACAGTACTTGTTCAAGCGGTTCTACTGTTGCTTCCTAAAAGCTTAATCCATACTGATACTCTAAAAAAGCCCTTATCTTGGCTATTTCTACAATCATATTATCCCATCAGCTCTCAACTTCCAATTATTTCCTTATCCCAGTAAGACAGGGAAATGTGTGTGTTTATCTGTCTCCTTTCTGGAGAGGTGGACAGTGGTGATTCATTCCTATTTAAGATTGTGTTGTTACAGGAGCAATATAATGGGAGGCGACAGACTGGCAGTGAAGGAGAACCCCGTCTGTCGCAAATCACCTGCATGGAGGTTGGAGAGACTTGTATTCTGGGCGTGTTCCAGTTTGGCCTTATTTAGGTTTTCTAGTCTTTTGAACAGGCTCCATGCTGGACTGAGACTCCTGTGGAGTCAGTGCTCCATGTCTCATTTGTGCTGTTTCTTGAAGGAGGGGTTACAGCTGAGGAAGGTTTTGCCAAAAACATGCAAGTTGAATCATTGAGCTTTCTGAATGATGCCCCAATCAAATTTGTTTTTTTGAGAGACAGATTGATTTGCATAGTCTTGTAGGTGAAACTGGAATTTTGGGTGGGATAATTTTAACTATACATTATTTTAATCCTTTTGCTGGAATAACATTGTATCTGTGGATAATCTCTGTTCCCAGAAGGCACAGCTTTCATAGGCAGAGTGACTTAAAATGGCCACGTTTCTCCAGGGATTAGAAGCCACCGAGTATTGACAAGAAGCAAAGGAAACAGGGGTCTTCTCAGTCGCCAACCCTCTCTAAAAGAGAGAACCTGAGCAAACAGCAAATGAAAGACAGTGGTCTAGTCTATGAGACTCCTGGTTTGTGTTTCAAGCAATTGCTGTGCTGTGGATTTTAGAAGCCTTCCTCTGCCCTGGCTTTGCAGGCTGTTGCGTTTGGTTCAGATGAAACCTGCTACAGACTTGTGCAGATTTTTGCCAGGTGTAGGGGACAGAGTAAGAGGAGTGTATGTTTTTTGTGCCCCTTTTGCCATGGTACGCTGGGTATTTCAGACATGCTGGTGAAAAATGTGGTTTTCATGCACAAACAAAATGATTTCATCAACAGTTCTGGAGTAGGCTTTAGGATGATGGAATTCCATGTCTGTGTCGCAGCTCACTACAATAACCATGCCATAATTTAGAAACTCAGAATGGAAGTTGGACACCTTAAATGACATACTGGTTGCGGGGAAGTGAATGGGAAAAAACCCTAATTGCCTCAGATCCAAGACTGCAGAGTAACTGAGCCAAAAGTATGTAAATGCAAAGAGACACAGTATCTGAGTATTGGTCTTGAAAAGACTGATTTTGACTAATAAAAGCCACAATTGTGACAATAACGATGATTAGAGGCCAAAAGAGATCTTAGCATCATGACAAGGAGCAGAGAGAGACCTGGAACTGGTGTTTTTGAGCAGGCCAGAACGAAGTCAAATAGCTCCCTGTTTAGAGATGAGTAAGGAGCTAAACAGTAATCTGATGGCACACAGAATGGGATGGCGTAGTTTAGAAATACCGCTTGAATGCAGCACCATCTACTGGCTACAGGGTTTTCCAGGTTTGTTTTTAAGAATTAATCATTTCAATATCTGCAATATTTTAAGTGAGTTTAAAATTTAATTTTCTAGTAGTTAAAGGAGATCAGTCTCAGGAGGCATTATTAATATCAGGTCCCCAAATTATTATTTCCACAGTTCCACATATATTTACTACAAGAGCTGTCAGTATTCCCTGTATTTTGTTTCCCACTCACCGGAGGATTGATCATCCTAGTTACAGCGTGTAATTTTTGGAGTTGGATGTGTCTTCTTGTGAAAAGCTAGTTACACATGCAGCTCAAAGGTCAAGAAAAATAATGCAGAATGTGTTACTCCCCCTTATTTATTCGAGCTAACTGCAATACCTTAGACACAGGCTCTGATTTTTCACTAAAAACAACCAGAAAAAAATGTATGGCTAATGCACCGGTTGTGAATTTTTTTAAAAATTCTTTCTCTTGAAAGGTGAGAAGTATTCTTCTTTTGAATGTACTTAGACATTTTACCATTTATAGTTTCTCTTCTACTGTAAGTGGTTGTAGCAAGAATGGTTAGGGGGCTTGTCTCTAAAAATACCCTTTCTTGACTAAACTGAACGCTTTCTGATACCGATGTTTGGTTTTGTGTATGTAGGCAGGTGGTGTGTTTCAGTGAAGATTTAATTTTTGGATTTTCCCATTTGGGCAAGTGATAGAGTGGACATAGCCACTTTGTCAAGTAGTTTAAGCCTGTACGCTGATGCTTCTTCATGGGTTTGCTTTTGGTAGATGGAAATGTTAGCTCTCTGTTCTCAGCAATGAGAATATATAATGAACTTTTGTAAAAAGAAAGGGCCCATATTTTATTTATTTATTTTTTTTTTCAATCACAGCCAATATGGATATAAATGCAGGAAACTAAATTCTTGCTAAGAGCTGTGGTGTCTTCTGTGATACGAGCCCTTCCTTCAGAGAACAATAATTATACCGCATTTTAAACATCTTTTCAAAATCACGGGCAGAAGACAATCTGCAATTGGGAGAATTTCCGCTGGCCTGCACATGCACAATGCACATAGCTACCTACCAGCACTGGTTAGTATTTAAGGAAATAACACAAGAAAAGTCAAGGAAGATACCTGTCTTCCGTCTGATGTGCTTCAAGATTTTCAGTTTGGCACAAGTTGCCCCGCGTTCCATCAGAGCGGAACTGTGGCAACTCCTGCCGTACACAACCCTTCTCCCCGCTTCCAAATCCCCAAACTGTTCTGGGCTTAATTTCAGGTTGCATTATGCAATTTTAGAACAATTTTGGTAACCTGCGTAGGCAAGCCCTCTATATGCTTCCGCCTCTTGTCAAGCTGAGTCGTTTTCACTGCATTGTTGCCGTGTGCTTTCTAATGACAGCGGAGTCTGTTTCCTATGTGATGGACAACCTAGGAACAGAACAGTCTCAACTAATTACATAATTACTGGGCCATTTTGAAGGACCTGGCTGTCTTTAGGCAGGTACTGGTAATTTTTTCTGCATTATGCGCTTGCTGGAAAAGAGCACAGCTTAGCACTGCGCCTTTTTTAACTACTGTAGCAAAACTCTGGCTGTGCTTTTGTTCACACAGCTTGCGTTTGGAAAACATAGAAGAAATCATTTCTGCCTTTTTGAACCACTGAAAATAAATGGAAAATACTAAAAGTTATGATTTTAAAAACAACCCAAACCCTTTATTCAGCCAGAAATCCTAGGAAGGCACATCTATATTGATTCAGTTTTGCGAAGGGTTGCACAAACTCATTAACCAAAGTCCTATTACCGGTGTTCCTGGCAGATGTTACCTCTTATCTCTCTCTTCAGCACAACACTTCTGTAACTGACAGGTGGAAGGGGGGTTAGTAGAAGATGAGGTTATGTGATAGTGGTGTGTTTGCATTTGAAAACATTTTCAGTGTCCTCTGTATTCAAAGCATCTTCCTTGAGGCATCAATTCCAAGAGGCAGTCAGGTTTTGTTCACAGTGATCTTTGCGAGTTGTGAAGAAGGAAGGGGCTCAAGTGGAGTAGGTTTTAAATAACAGTTCCCAGGAGATCAGGAATCAGCCATTTGGATGCTTGATTGAAAGAAACTATGGAAACACTGATGCTTAAAATGCAAGTGGAAAATTGAAAACATTTTTTAAATACACCAGTCAGGCCCTTGGAAATCCATCTGGAATGACAGCTCACTTTACAAAAGGGCTTAAGAGGACTATGAAAAGGTGAGAACTCCAGGCACGGAGCTGCTAACAGCTATGATTTGGCAATCAGCATCCCACAGCGGCAGCAAATGGCAAAAGGAGCTCTGTTTTCTCCCCATTCAGAATCACTGTCTGTAAATTGAATATTGCTCAGGAGAACAGGAAGTCATGGTGTTTATTTTTGGTTAAAAAAACCAAACCAATAAACTCCAACGGTTTAGCTAAGGAGACATTTGTATCTATTACCAGAGCCCAGCTGGTTGTGGCAGGAACTGAAACGTCTTTTGCAGCTCTAGGGGAAGATGATGGTGGTCCTCTGGAGGAAACTTCAGAAAAACTGGAATTCTATTTGTTCAAAAACTATCTGGCAGCTGGCAGCACTGGAAAAAAACTCCTCTCTGACATTTTTACAACTACTTTCTGGTTTTCTGTTCCTGGATGGCATGATGGCCAGCAAACTCATCCTCTTACTACCTTTTAAGATTCAGCATGGCTAAAAGCATTGTCAAATTTCTCTAAGAGATTCAGGGACAAAAATTCCTCGTATTACTGAATGTCATCTCAAAACAAGGGCATAAAAGTCTTAGACACAGAAATCATTCCATAGCTGGACACTCCACTCCGTGAGTATCGGTAATAGTCAAGACGTTGTTAGAAGCCAAGCCTTGGTTTAGGTTCCCCCTCCTTCCTTACTCCTAGCAAGTCATTATAACAGAGTGACACAAAATACAAGGTGAAAAAAAACAGTTCTCCTTTTTCTTCTCTACTTTGCCAAATAATATGTTTGTAAACAGTGTTTAAAAACCAAAGGTACCACTCACAGGTGATGAAGTGCTGCCCCTGCTTTCCTGGAGACACTCAGAGGCTATAATCTTGTTCCCACAAAGGAAATCTCATCGTCCAGGTGACTACGTCATCAAACTGCAGAATTTTCGGGTTGCGACCTTCATCAAATTTGTGAGCCCAGGGAAGAAGTGGAGGCTGTGGGGTTTGTGCATGAGGTAGCAAAATCTTATAGAAATATAGATCTAGTTTATTGAGTACAAAATTGTTGTTCTGAAGCTCACCAAAATTCACCACTAACACGAATCTTTTAAAATAATGCTTCTGGTATTCCTTTCATTTAAATAAACTCTGTCATTGCCTTCAACTCTATTGTTATTTTCAAGTCTCACATCCATGCAGCATCACAATTTCATGGACACACTTCTTCTCTTCAACCATGATGCCTTTGTACCTTGGTGAGAAAAATCAATCAACCAAACAATAAGTAAAATAAGAAAAAAAAAAAAGAGAGACTTTAATGATGCAGCCTGGTTTTATGTTAAACTTTAAGAAACTATTTTAATGAATCTCTGCTTTCCTGATATGCAGGAACATGACATTAAATTAAACTTATGCATATCTCTTGTTTTATTTATTTAATAAAAGATGCCATTTTGGTCTGTGTATGATACACACTGTCTGACTGCTCAGCAATGTATTTTCTAGATTAAAAATATACTAATGTTTTGCAGGATATATTTATGTAAACATTTAAATCAGAATTGTTTCTTTTTTAGGCCACACTTTGGAAATCTGTATTGCAAACTTTATAGTCTTATCTTTATAGGACGCATAAATTTATATTTTCAAAATGTGTATGAGCATTTATTAATTGTTTCAGTTTTTTTCAACCTATTTGTCCCACCTCTAGATCTGCTATCTGACCACAAATGCTATTGGCATTGTACATTGGACTTGATAAGGTAGAAAAAAGATCTGAACTCCCAGTAGTTTCAACTGGGAGAAACTGAGGGTGGATGAAAGCTAAACTATTGCTGTCTTCCCTGTTTTTTACCCATTTCTCACTAAAATGGCTGCACGGCTAGAAGTCACTAGAAAGACATTATGTCATTAAAATCATGTTATTAAAAGATGTAATGTGGCAAAGTACTAAAAAGAAATGAAAGATGGGGAGGGTAGACTGTGCTGGTTTGGCTGCAGCAGGAGACCACTGAACTAAATTGTTTTTAAAAGACAACACAGTAGAGATGTGAACAGTGACTTGTAGTTAAAGATAAACATAAAGAAAAAGCCCCATCTTGCAGTGCTAAAATCAACTCCCAGCTCCACCAAGTGGATCCTGCTGGCACCAGAAAAGCATCTAAATACGTTGAAATTAAAAGAAGAGAAACATCACAGAAGATGCAAGAAGAGAAGAATGCTTTCTACCTCAGATGTCACACACAAAAAAAGTGAGTTATAATGACATATTTCATTAAATTATTCTAGTGAGTGACTGTCAGCACTCCAGCAAAGGAATAAAACAGAAGATGATGAGACAAACCAGAGAAATCGTCATCGTTCACTATAATGCAAAAAAAAAAGTAAAGCTGTTCCCAAAGTTACACTTGGGGATAAGGAACATTTGTATAAAACAGATGAACTGAGTGATACTGCAGTTAGTTAGTTAGTCAGTTGGAAAAGATCAGGGCCTGACTTGTCAGAAGCTAAGGAAGTCAACAGTGGGATACTCCTTGCCAAAATGGAGCCAGATGCTGGAAAAGAGAACAGCAGTAGTTATGGAGAGAACAGTGGTCAATTCCTGCTGCAGCCACTTAAGGAATGACAAGAGATAATCAGCTTCATTTGGAATGAAGGAAATTTAGGTGTTGCTAACAATGCTGTAAGTATTACAGTCTATAAATTATGGGAATAGCTCTTAGGAATTTGATGAATTTTCCCTCACTGGAGACTGGAAGGAAGAAATTAAGACAAACAATTTTAGTGTATTTTGTGCTGCTTCACTGGACAAGGGTGGACCAGGTCGTGATTCCCAATCGTATCTGTGAGGGTGTCTTGACTCTCCGTGTACCTGAATTTTCTTTCCACAGAGCACTCCAGTATAACCGGGACGACAAGAGCATACGTTTGGCAAGACACACTTGCCTCCAAACAGGCACTTCTGGTTGCACACAGCTGAAACAAGAGAGGCACATACACGGCTTTACTCCCGAAAACAACTTGGTGAAGGAAACGCAACTACCTTCATATACTGATTCTGCCTGCCTATAGGAGCTGAGAACTTGGTAGGTATTTTTACAGGGAAACACCCCTCAGTGTAAGGAGACCTCACACAGTCTGGTGGGCTTCAGAATGGGCAGAGGAATCTGTATCCTGCCTTGCACACAGATTTGGGTTAAAACAAAATCAGAGTATAGGACTTCTAAGCACTATATGAAGCATTCTTAACGGCGCTGAAGCAAGAGGTTTCAGGTCACATCATCCTTACGTGTTTGACACCGGATTCCTTCCCACTGCGGAGGACAGTGACACGTACTCGGTCCAATACACTCCCCACCGTTCTTACATTCCTGAAGACAGATTGCTGCACAAACAACATCACAAAGTTTGGTTATATCCCAAGTGATTACTTATTATTTACATTTCAAGATGCCCACGAGACGTGAAGTGCTTTCCATACAGGAGAGTCACATCATCTTAACTGAAAATCCATCCAAGATCAACAGGATATTAAAGAAACAAAAAGCCCTACAGCCAAAGCATGCACTGAGATGTTCTGATGCATCACAGATTGCTACAAAAGCCTGAAATACTGAAGTAAGTCAGCACCACTAAATAGCTTTGTTTTTTTCCAAATGTACCTTCCGAGAATCCACACCTTAGTGAGAGATCTTTTACTTGTCATGCGACTTAACACAGGGTTAATCAACTCACGAACATTTGACCCAAGTTATTTTCTATGACCCATTATTTCTGCACGTTTGTCCCTGCTTACTAAGCCATAATCTAAACCACGATTATTTCTCAGTGTTTAACTGACTGTTTGATAATCAAATCTCTCTTCCACGGTGTCCAAGACCCCTGTCAATATAAGTAATACTTTTTCCAATAAACTTTCCAATAATTACAGAAAGTAATCCAGGGAAAATTGTTTTTCTTCCATGCCATTAGAGAGCTCATTGGCCATATCAGTGTATGAGCCTCAGGCAGGTGCTATGACAGGCATTAACCCTTTTTCTGTTGTATTTCTACCACCCATCCTCATGCTGATTTTCCTGCAGACTGTGCTTTTATCCACACTGACACATTTTATTTAGGCACCATCAATAGCTTCATTATGAAAAAATGTGGCCCACAGCTGTGCTACCATCGCAGTCCTATTTCTACCTTTCCAAAAGAGCTTGTGTCCATTGCATCTTCTATTCCAATCATTTCCCACTATATTTCTACCATTTTCCAATATTTCACTGTACTTTTTTTTCTATTATATCTGCTTTTATGTCCTACAGCATAAATTGAAATTCTTTCACTTCACTGACTTTCTGCATTGCTCTTTGCAGAAATACAGGTGTTTCTTATTTAGGCAAGAATTAAGAAACAAGTATTATTTGCTATAGAAGAATTTAAAAAATATTTTGGTCTCATGACTTAGACTAAGAACTGCACCGTTATTAGTTCTTCGTCCTAAATTTTGCTGCCAAGTTATAGACGGTTATTTTTTCAATGTGTGTGTATTCTTCAGTTCTTTGGTACTGACATCATATTACTCGTATGGACAGAGTGCCCTTTAGGCATGTATTATTTTTAAGGTCTGGTTCTCCTGATACTTACGAGTGTTACATATTTTTCCTCTCCATCCTGAAGGACAAGAGCAAACATTTGGCCCTACGCACCTTCCTCCATTCATGCACCTTGGCTCACAGACACCTTAAAATCAAAACCAACAGCTGTTTAATGCATTTTAACTGAGTACAGAATAATTTATTGGTTCATTTGGGATCCTGGAAGGGTTTTAATACTGTCTTACTTTTCTCACATCTTCTGCCTGTGTACCCATCAGGGCAAGAACAGACATTATTTCTCATGCAATGACCACCATTCTTACAAGGCGGGCTGCAGACAGCTAAAAAGAGACCAAAAAAAGAGAGGAAAAAAGCTGTAGTTTGCATTTTGTTTACCTTAGTAATATAATTCTAGGAAACAAGAGAGCAACTCTAAAATTCTGAGACCTTATACAAACATTCAACACTATCAGGTCTGTCTCATAAAAACCATATTAATCTGGATTGATGCAGACAAAATCAGATAAAAAGGGGGCAAGGCTGTAGGTGTCTATGAGTAACCAGACTACATTGTATACAACAGAACTGGTTAAACACAGCTCAAAAGCTGAGTGGCAGACAAGGCAAACTTGGAGGCTCCCTTCTCCTTGGACATTCACTGGATTAGCCATAAGCTCTAAAAAATAATGTAATCTCCATTTTCCACCACTCCTCTGGTACATGACTTGAATGTGAACTTTGTGTCTTAAGATCACAGTGTTTTCCCACAGATTTCCTCATAAGGGCAGCTAAGAGGGGAGGGGAAAAAAATAAATCTTAAAGTTACCATTCTGACACTGCGCACCAAAAAATCCACGTGGACAGAGGCAAACATCTGGCTTAGTACAGGAACCACCGTTGAGACACACAGGGTTACACATTGCTGCAGAAACAAGGTTGGGAAGAGTGGGAAGCATGGTACCCAAATATAAAATAAGTGCTTCTGTTGCAAGGATAGGAATTAAACATCTAAGATAACTGCTGATAACACCATTCACATTCTTTACCCAAAATTTTAGGATTGGTATTAAGCTTTCTAGAGGTGCTGCTGGGAGCAGAACTAACATGCAGAGACAAGAGGGAGTGAGGGGGCTCTGCAGTGCCATGCGGTTCTAAATTTCAAGCTCTGGAAGGTCCTGCAGATGCTCTCCCAGGACCATGGGAGCTGCAGGAGTGTTACCTGTACTGCACGTAGGTCCGTACCACCCAGCTTTACACTGGCAGATGTCTGGAGTAAGACATTCACCACCGTTCTCACAGTGTCTGTTGCAAACCACTACCATCCAAGAAGTTGAGCAAAAACAAAGGAGAAGGGCAGGGAGGAGATGGAGAAAGAGACAGGTTACAATTTATGCTCGATTCATTTTTCATTTTTTATCCCCCAATATTAACACTGGACATAATATATAACTCCACTAGTTAAAGCGGAATTGCTGAATAGATTAAACCAGTCTCAAAGTCATAAAGTGCACCAGACTATAAAGGTAAATAAAATTTCTTTCCATGTAATCATCCATGGTCTGGTGCTAAAATCTAGCACATTTCAAAGAAATTCTAAAACAAATGGGACATTCAGTATTAAGAGAGAAATGGACCATGTTACATGATGGATTTGATGGACTCCAAGAAAGTTCACTCAAGTGTCCTCCATCACTTCAGCAAGTGCAGGTGCATGCATAGAGTGACATGGGACTAACAAGCAAAGACATTAAAATATTATGGCTGTACAAAACCATGAATCGCTTCTTCAGAACAACACCCCATTCTCTTTAGTATTGCTTAACAAAGAGCAGCATTTTTAATTATTTTTTTTTAACACAATTGGTACTAGAACGAGAAAAACTGAGAATGAAGAGTCCTGGGATTTGAGGAGGACATGAACAAAAGACTTTCTCCATTTGAGGTCAGTAATGCAGTGGCGCTTTCAAGTGAATGATATATAAATAACACATCTAATTTTGGACTCTAAATGATAAAAATTACCTGTATGAAAGCTACCCAAAATTTTGAGTTGCCAAATTGCAGCATGTAGAATTTGACATGTAAAAGGCATTTTATGCGAGACTAACTAATCCAAATCTTTCAGCTATGATCACAGCAACTTTTCCAAGTTTCATAACAGGTAAAAAGAAATTAAAAAAAATAAAAATTAAAAAGAGCCAATAATGTTGTTCTGAATTCAGTTTTCCCATATCCCAGTTTTTCTGACCCACCATTCATTGATACCAACTTCTGAATGTACTACAGTTCTAAACAATTTAAGATGATAGAAGTTAAAAAGCTGCGAGGACGTACTAAACAGCTATGTTTGTTTTGAAGGTATTATCATACACATGCATTTCCATAGTCGTGAATGATAAAAAATAAACTATTTGAAATTTTTATAGTACATTATGTGTTCAAATACTATCTAACTAATGTTCAAAAAGCCCAAGTACAGAAGCCTTCAAACAGGCACAGGCATTCTGTCATTTCCTAGCATATAGACACAGTGCATAAAAAATTTAAACCATCGTTTGCTTTCTTGCTCCTGAAGAACAGGAGGAATGTTCTGTATTCTTCTTTTATGCTTTTTTGCTTACTTGTATCACATCTGGGTCCCACAAAACCATATGGGCAGGTGCAGAGATTTCCAGCCAAGCACGTGCCTCCGTTTTGACAAGGTGGCCGACAATGTGCTGCAGGTAAAGAGTTATGTAGTTCAAGAAATCACGTCTAAAAAGATCCATGGATTGGTTATGCTTTAGAAAAAGGGAAATGCTAGTAATTGGCAGGGAACAAAGAATTGGAAAGAAAATAAGGAGATGTACACAATGCATTTGGACAAGAGCAAGCATCAAGAACAACTTAATTCTAACAGAGTACACAGAGTCCAAACCATGGTGGTTAACCTGAAGAAAAGAAATCTGAGAGAATTTCCAAACAGGAATTCCCACTCTTTCGGATTGTTCAGCTACAGAGGAATCTACATTCACTGGTGATCTCCTCTACTTACTGCGAAAGCTAAATTTAAGGATATCCAATCGCAACATTTACAGCGCATATCAAAAAAAAGTAGGGTATATAGCAGCATGTACTTGAAGAGTTCTGTAAAGGTAAAATGAATGTACCTCTTAGCTGTCAGAATGAACAGTCATGGAAGTTATTTACAGCATCCTTTGAGTATTTATGGATTCAAAAGCGAAAAAATACTTTATTTACCTTCTTCACACGTGGAGCCACTGTATCCTGGTAGACATTCACAGACGTTGGGCTTAATGCACTTTCCATGGTTTTTGCAATCAGGTCTGCATAGAGCTGTGCAAAAAAAATCAACAGTGATCTTCAAATCATTAATTTGTGAATATGAGTTACCACAGACTAAATCAAAATGCCATACTCACCAGCCTGACAATTATAACCAGCATAACCAGCCTTGCATTTGCAAACATTGGGTGCCACACACTCCATATTTTTGCCACATGTTTGTCTACATCTTGCTGAAAGGCGGTAAAGAAAACAAAGAGAGGAATAAGGAACATGAAAGCACATTTCAGCCAGACTGTGGCTTGCCTAACGTAACAAACGGTTCCCACCAAATCCATTAGGGCCCTGCCTGTACGTGAGGAGCCTGAGAGCCGGCAAAGCGCACCCGTACAGCTAAAAGCCAGTAGGCTGTGCCAATATTAATAATGAAAATGAGAAAATTCAATACTCTAAGCATTTCACTGATCACACAGCCAGAGTGTACTTTCAAGTTATTAAGATGTCACAAGATCCTTTTCTGCAAAGCGTTTAGCGTAGTTCTTTGCATTACCTCTGCAAGTGAAGCCATCTCCATAATAACCATAAGGACAACGACCGCACTTGACCCTTCCATCCTGAGTTGGCTCACAAGGTACGCCAGGAAAACAGGGTAAATCAGTACAGGTTACTGGTTTAGGAATCACTAGTTCACTCAGTTCTTCAGGAAGCATTTTTGGTGGAACAGTGACTTCAACAAGGACAAAAGGTAAAGGACTGGCTTTATGTTTGGCTAACAGTTGCTGAACTCTGTGAGCACTTCCACTTTTTAATACTTTGCTTGTCAAAGAAAGCCCCTTGCTTGTATTTGTTCTGGTGCTAGGAGAAGTCTTCCTGCCGGTCTCAAAATAGCTATAGGCCTCAACTTGTGCCCTTGTTTCCTTCTCAGGTGATGCAGCAGGGCTCCTTGAAGAGGCAGTCATCACAGCACGCACTGAAGAACCCTCCTCTGTGTTAGCAAGGTGACCACTGATGCCACTGAGAGCATGAGCAATGTTTCCAGTAAGAGCAGGTTGTACAGAAGCACTTCTCTGAGAACTCAGGGACTTCCAAGCAGTAACTGTTTTTACTGTGGAGGCTGTTGGAGTGCTGCTTCTGACCAGTTCTGCAGAAATAAATCTCTCAGGGACACATGTAGAACTGGGAATATAGCTTGAGATGCTTAAAATCTTCTCAAAGGATGACTGTTGAAAACCTGCAGCATGTTAGAGAGAAAGGGGCGGGGAAAGTATGGGAATATTATGAGACTTCTTTTTCCTCTTGAAAGTGAGGAATGTCTTCTGAACAGAAAAACATACAGCCCACTCAGACTGTTCTTCAGGAAACCTCTCCGTGTGCTACACCAGAAAACTGTATGTTACAAAACATAACTCCTAACTGGCAGAATTGGAGAAGATCAAAGTGTTCTGGCTACATCTTTTCCCTTCCTCACCATGGCCTTTTCTTGGCTGGAAGAGAAGGAGAAAGCACAACCTAGATAAGGCAGATCGCAGAGATTTTCCCGTACTGGGTGAATAAACAGCTTTACTGTCAAAGCAAATTACCAGCTCCATATGCTCCTTCCAACCAGATAACTGAAACAAGAGTTTAAAGAAAAGAGGCTGCTCATGGCTCACTAGTTTCTCTAAGCACTAGTAATAAGCCTGGGGTCTAGAAGCAGATTCTTTAATCACAGGTAAGTATATGCTTATACTTCCAGATGCACCACAGACAGTATTTTAGGTGAATAATCCATCACCTCTTAGAAAAAGTTATTACAATGTTTTACCCTCCAAACTTTTTAATCATTAATTTAATTAACTTTAATTATTTTAATTATCTTTCTTAATGTTTCTGCATGGGTTTTACTAGTGGGATGTTTCCTGTGTTTTATAAAAAGTTGAAACTGACTCAGCCTCCTCTTTGAAAGGAGTGCAAAGTGAATGGAAAAGTTCTTCATCTTCTGTCCAGGAAAAGCAAGTGGTCTGGTGAGCTGTGGAAAGGAGTACGGATGGCTCTGTAACCCCAGAATGGCAGAATGCTCATTATGGGCTTTCAGCATTACGGGACTGTTCATAATCTAACAGTGAGGAGATTATTCAAATTTAACTTCAGTTCTGTCTCTAATCCCATTTTGAATGGTACTAGAAAATGGTCTATGAGAGGTTAAACTTTATTGAATCTTATTAGAACGCCATCTCTCACTGCTGACAAGCAAACCACTTGGCAGCCAAGGACGAATCATCCAGCACTGGCAGTGGAGCGAGAGAGTTTTCCTCCTTCTCCACTAACAATTCAGAGATAAAGGGAAAAGACACACAAGAATTTCCTGCAAAGAAAGCCCCAGCAGGCACAGAGCTGGAAATGCCAGCAACAACGTTCATGAAATTTTGGAATTAAGACATTCACTTGCCATATCCTTCACCTTTCCTTTCAGTTAAAGTAGGATAATGGCATTCAACATAACGCCGTAAACTTTTGCTTATCTCACATAACAGATGTCTCTATCCCCATGCTACCTATTTTATGTCAGTGGTTAGTCACAAGAACAAAAGGCAACAGTAAGAATGTCATACATCACACTGTCACTAACATTACTTGACTGACCCAAGGGATTTGTTGTTATTGACATTTCGATCTCATTTTTCACA
Source organism: Baryphthengus martii (assembly GCA_013396935.1). Taxonomy (NCBI): domain Eukaryota; kingdom Metazoa; phylum Chordata; class Aves; order Coraciiformes; family Momotidae; genus Baryphthengus; species Baryphthengus martii. The sequence continues at coordinate 67,255 of VWZK01002841.1, forward strand.
TTACAGCACAACCCCGCTAATGAATTAAATTGAGTCAAACTGAAAAATTAAAGTGAGTAACATAAAACTGACTAGAACCTTTATTTGCCAGCTATATTCTTATCAGCATGTGAATCACAAATTCCATTTTCTTCATGAGAAAATCACCTTTATTCCCTCCAATGTCTCCTCTAGGATCCTTTCTTTCAACATTAGGGTCTTCAAAGCTTTCTAAAACCAACAAAATGTAAAGGCATCTTAGTAGTTACTTTGTTTCAATTGCAAATAAATTACAGAATTAAAGTTTTAGTACATATGATTAATACATATTAGTACAAATAATTCAAATAATTCAAAATTCAGAAAACAGATAAAGAGTGAAATTTTTTTCTTCAAAGTTTTCAACAGAGTGTTTTAAAAATGCAAGTTATTCAGTAATTACACTGTAAATAAACGTTGGGGCACCATATTTGGCAAGTGCCTTGATGTGGGTAAATAATTCTATGTTAAGTGATCTAATAGAAAAAATATTTTGTCAATAATTGGTCATATTATGAAAATAATGTTACTGTTAGAAAAATGAAGCACAACCGAAGATATTTTATCTGAATGACAATGAGATAATAGCATTCTTCTGAAAATCAAATCACTTTACCATAACATGACTTCCCATCTCCTTGCAGATTATTTGGGCATGGACCACAATAGTAAGAACCAAAAGTATTGAAGCAAAAGACTCCAGGGAAGCAAGGACTGGATACACATTCATCTACATCATCTTGACAGTTTTTACCTGCATTGAAATACAGATATATATACTTATTTTTGTAATAATATTGTGTCACTAGATTTTTGCAGTGTGTTTATAACAGATAAACATAGAACGTAAGCAGGTGCTGAAATATAAATATATATCAAGTACAACAAAATATCTCAGTGCATCTAGTAAGTATAGCTGACTAGGTTTGCTGTTCCCATTTTTATCACCTTCTATGAAATACCTTGCTTATTGCAGAATATGTAAAAAATTGACTGTGGGAACTACATGTCTATCTGCAGGCATGGGAGCAATCAAACTCATGACTCCTAGATTTCACCACGGGGCTGAGATTACCTCTGTGGAGGAAAACAACGGAAATTTGCTCTCATAATAGAAACAACCGCTGTATTCATGCAAGAAAAATCTTGTCGCATATCATATAACTTTATCACAAGACCATAAAAAACTGTTCATAATCTAACAGTGAGATATTTACAGTCAAAAATTAAACTTCACCATGTAGACGCACAACTAGAAACTCCCATTTATCACTAAACATGATCAATGTGCGTAAATAAAGTAACGATTTACCTTGAAGTTCAGGCGGGCATTCACAGTAATAGCTGTTGATTCCATCCACACATCTGCCAATACCACACTGGTTAAGTTTACAATCATCAGTGTTCACTTGACAGAGATCACCTTCAAATCCAGCCACACACATACAAAGATATCTTCCACTTCCAGGTGGGAAATTAATGTTTGTCACACATGAGCCACTATTTAGGCAATCGCACGATTTTACACTGACCTACAAGACATGCCCAATAAGACAGTTTTCTCTTTTTAATGAACTAGCAATGAGTTTTGTAATTAGACAGCTTAAGCATCTTACTAGTAGGTGTAATTTTACTGTAATATTCATTACCTCTATTTCTACCTTAGTCTTTGCATTGCAGTCATCTGTCAAAGAAAATATTAATTTATGGACATTCATTGACACTGCTTTCCACAAAAGGAGACCTGATGGGGAAAGACTGGCACCTTCTGGACCAGAATCCAATGTGAAATGAACAGCAGAGCCCTCTGGATCTGAAGCCAAAAACTGATACACAAAATCTTCTCCATAAAAAGTCTGTAGCATACCCTGAACATTTTCAAGGACTGGAGGCTGGTTGTCTGCAACACAGGAGATATTTTGCTGTTTTAAGCAAAAGTTGCAATATACTTATAATAGAAAGATACGCTCCTTTTAATTTTTAAGGAAGTCACATGTAATTGTTTCTCTTAAATCCTAATGCCATTTGAATGCAACAGGAAAAACACTTGATATTTTTATTATATCTGTAACAGCATAATCAAGAAATTACTTACACTAAGCAAGAGCTTGTAAGGATGCAGGGCATGTATACATAGAAAGAACTCTGAATTTATCAAATTTAACCACTATATTTTAACTACACAGAGCCAAGATAGTTTGCAGATGAAAGTACAGGAAGCCATAAAACTCAGAGGTGATTGATTGGTGTTTCATAGAATTATAGAGTAACTTGAGTAGGAAGGGACCTTCGAGATCCTCTAGTTCCAATCCCCCTGCCATGGGCAGAGACACCTCCCACTGGACCAGGTTGCTCAGAGCCTCATCCAGCCTGGGCTCAAACACGTCCAGGGATGAGGCTCCACAGCTTCTCCGGGCAACCCGTTCCAGTATCTCACCACACCCATAGTAAAGAACTTCTTACTAATATCTAATCTAAATCTACTCTGCTCCAGTTGCCCCTTTAATAAAGTTTTCCTTTAACAAATGTTTCCTTTAACAAACGAATAGACATTGTTGAACAATACTTGGGAATGGGTTGCAGTGACTATCGTGGCAAAACTGAGCATGAAGTGATGGAATAAGTTATTCACTCATTGTTCTTAGGAAGGATTTCAACCACGCAACTTACTTGCCAGTAAGTCTTAGTCTACTTAGGTGTCGGCACTGTTGAGTTCTAACCTGTGGCAGGAATAACTAGATTTCTAGGGATACCAGGTGAAAACAAACAAACAAAATCCCAGCACCAGAACAAGTTCTGCGAAAGAGAAAAGCAGAAGTCCTGGGGAGAGTGTAGGTTTTTGAAGCTGGAACATAGGAAGGTGATTAAGATGGTTAAGTTTGGGGTTACAGCAAAGCGACCAC
>VWZK01002843.1:0-151875 GCA_013396935.1 Baryphthengus martii
CCTCGTTTTCCCCTTTAGCAATTCCAGCAGAAATTTTGTTGTTTGTATGCTTTTTCTGGCTGTTTTTGTTGAGTTGCAATTGGTTCTTTCACTCTGATTTTTGGCCTTTGTTTGAGGAGGAGTAAGAAGATGGAGATAAAGGGGAAAGGAGTTCCTGTCTTACTGGAGAAGAGAATGGGGAATTTTTCCTAGGCATAACCGCAGCCTAGGTCTCTGCAGAAGCTTCTAAACTTTGAGAAGGAGCTGTGAGAAAATCTGTAGAGTATATCCAGGCAAGATAAGAAAAATAAAACTGCAGGCAGAGGCAAGATTATCAAGACAGGGATCATCGAGGGTTTGGGAAGAGGAACTGCAATGAGGAAACATACAAATACTGGATGGAAAAGAGCAGAGTCAGCATTATTAAGGCACTGTTCCAGGGAGCAGCAGAAGCAAACCCTTGCTCATATTAATCCTAGAAGCTCATGAATCCTATCATCTGCATGTACTAAATAATTAATAACTACTTTGTGCTTACAAGGTGTGTGTCTTCTGCTTACACAGTCTTTTTGTGCCAAACTAAAGATGCCAGATGAAGTGACCAGTGAGGAAAGGTTACACCTGAGCAGCATTATACTTCTGTCCCTTCTTCCATCCAGCAAAGTAGAGATCAAGCAAATTCCCTTTTATCTGTTCTCACCTTCTCTCAAATCACATGATGCTGTTATTTGCCAGTTACATTTTTCCCATGCTAAGCGTGGAAGTCTGGGCCCATGAGTTTCCCTGAAGGCTGCTAACATGGGAGCCAGAGTTACACAGTACAGGAAAAGTCAGAAAGACCACAGAGTACATGGTAACATATAGCAGGAGTAATCATACTTGTCCAATACCTGTAATGTCAGTGATTTTGCGCAGAGAGAGGATTAGACAGATGACATAGACTGATATTGAAAATTTATCATTCCTTATCATCACATGGGACTTGGTTCACTCCAAAAGTCATATTGCATTTACCAACAACAGTCTTGGTCTGCTCCTGGATGTTCACCATGTCCAGTCTTCAGCATATGCCTCAGCACACAGTTTGGAGGACACTGACAGTATTGCCATGCAGCCTCCTGAACAGATGTCACTATTCTGTCACCCGGCAACAGGCTGGAGTTTGCACCCCACAAAAGCCTCCATAATTCAGAAGCCACAAAAAATGAAGGTCCAGATGTGTTTTTCAGCATCTGCTGCCTGTACTGCTAAAAAGTGAGGGTTCAATGGATATTCTTTGAAACCTCAGTCACAACATTGCATGCCCAGGAATGGTTAGCTACTGGTAAGTAATAAGGTTCCAGAAGCCGTTAGTCACTATCTTGTTTATGAATAGGGGCTCCTGAAATTTTGACTGGCAAGCCATGGTGTCAGTTGGTAACAGAGAGCCTTGGTGACTCTTCACTTCCAGAAGTTTATTATCCGTTGTTGGCTGTTCCATTTCCCAAGCATAATGCCATCCCACCAGCCTTAGCTGAACTTCTGGGCATAAAAGCTGCGGCTTTCACAGCACTGTAGTTTCTCAGAAGTCATACCTTCTGTCAGGCAAAAAGAAGTCCAGGAGGGGAGGAGTCATATCATTTAAAGTATCCTCCCAGAGTAGCTGCCTCAGAGGACTAAGAACACACCATTTTCCTCCTACCGAGCTTTTGTTCAGCCAGTGGAGGTTTGGGCAGCAGGCAATGGGAGATCACCAATAAGCAATGATCTATAGATAGAGTAGACACAAAAATAAGGCTTGCTTCCACAAATGAGTTTTATATAAGCCATGGGGCTAGGAAAAATGACACATGACCATCATCTCCAGGGTACTTCCCAGCAGAATAATCCATACTCCAGAAGACAAATATTTGTGGACATCTTTCCTGCAAGAGCTTTGTACATGAGCAGTAGCGACATGCAGTCCATGTAGGTAAACATCTCTATGCAAAGCAAACCTTCCGAAATACACACTATAAATGTAGCGACTGCAGCAGCACCTGCTTTAATACAACCCTATGGAAGTACATTACCTGCTAATACGGCTCCATTGTCACTGAGAGCCAGAAGGGAGAAGCATAAATTATTAGCATTAAACAGCTTTTAAAACTACTTGCAAGAAGAGTAAAACTTATCACCATTCTTATCAGGAATTATAACATTAAAAATGTGCGTTTCACCTTGACTTCTACAGTCTTTGTGGTTCACCATTTATCCCTGATAATGGAATACAAAATATTTATTACTTTGAGGTAGAAGGAAGCTATCAGATTTCCAAAGAAGTAACTGTATGGCCTATTTCAATGTATCTCTGATTGAATCATGAATTGGCAAGAAAGTTTCAAGACTAAAATGGAAAAATTATCATCTCTATTAGTGGACATTGTTAACGTGCCCATTTATTAGAAAAGACAAGTGGAATTAAATAAAAATGGTTTGCCCTTGGGTGAAAATTAAAGTGAGTGTTGGGAGGAATTAGAATAAAGGAAAGTGATTTTTTTTTTTTCTCTCCCAACATCAATTGAATTTTCTAGTGGTTCCAAGGTGCTAGACAGGTTATGCTGTAAAGATCAACTATTGCTTCAGGCAGGAAAAAAATTGATAGATTCATTAATTCACAAAGAAAACTCAAAATCCTCCTAAGTAGTCCAAGAGGGGTCTAAAATCGTCATAACTTCTAAGGCGATATACCTCAAATTTAAACACTTATTCTCAACCTCTTAAATGATTTGATATGTTTTAAAGCATAACTTGTAAAACTCTCTAGTATGTCTTTAGAAGAGTGATTAAGTCACGCAAAATCTCTCTTTTAAAAGAAAAAAAAAAAAAGACAACATGCCATGAAAAACTAAGAGATTAATATATATGCAATGAAAGGAGACTTCATTTGATGGATATAAATCTTCTGAGAAGTATTGAGATTTATTAACATGCTAGAAATAACATGATTTCCTAGAAAATTACTACGCAGTTAGAGCCAATAGTATCTCACTCAGGAAGCCCTTATGCCGATAGATTGTAGAGCAATTGGTAATGAGAAAGACATTTCAGGCACTTGCCTAGAAGGGAACAATCCAATTTTTAAGGTTTCCAAAGTAAGGAGTTCATGTTTTTAAGAACAACATGCACAGAAGCAATGCCACTAAGCCATCATTCCAAATCTTGATTTTCATGGCTACCTGAAAAGGGTCACTGCACAGAGAATGGATCAGGCAGAGAGCACTGGTTCTAGTCCAGCCCTTCTCCCATTACTACACTTCCAGAAAAGATGGAAAGGACAGAAGTCCTACAGCTGGAATAGCTGCACAAATATACTTCTTCTTATGTAAGTGTATGGAACCTGACGGTGAGAAGAAGAAATCTGCGAGTTTCTAACCTAATAATTTAGTGTCAGATGAAAGAGCTGAAACACCCTAGGCTAGTGCAAAGCAAGGTCAAGAATGTTTTGCTAAAGTTTGATCTCAGGTGCAAGATGGTCTTTATATAGAGAGAGATGAAAGAAGGTTAAAACTATTTGTTTATGTGTTTTAATGAAGAAAAAAAAAAATCCTCAGTGTTTCCATTGCCAAGCATGTCACTGAGGCCTGTAAGAAGAATGAAAATCTAGTAAGACAAACAGGGCTTCATGGAGTTAAGGATCACAAGATGTAGCATCCATTGCAACCACTTTACAAACATCCCTCACAAGGAGTTAATACTTGTAACGGTTTATAAAAAGTATTACTTATTTACTCGCTGATTATGTGCATCCAAAGCTAAAATATGGTCATTATTCGCATATATCACACCAAGACCCACAACATCCACTCTTCCCAGCAAAGAGAAACTGAAAAAAAAAAAGTTTCAGAGCTCTAATCTTTCATGTATATATTTAGCTTATGCTATTTAACAGCATGACAACACAGAAAATATGCCAGCTGGGCTCCAATTACTCACAAACCCAAGGCAATGCACATTGGAAAGAGATGAAATATGAAGAGTTCAAACACACTATAGGGCTCTAATGTAACTGCAGACCTACAGAACCCCATCATCACTATCAATAGTTCATTGAAAACTTCAAGTCAATGTTCATCTTGGCTAGAGAAAGAAATATTAGGTGGTATACAGAGCAAGATAAAATATCCTCAAATTACTAGCACATAATAATATAAATGAATAGCAGTTTTTTGTCTGGAGTATTGCACTTGATTCTGGTCATTTCTTCTCAAGGAAAAGGTAATAAAATATGAGGAAAAGGTGAGGAAGTACAATTTTACGTATCATACTTCAATCCTTGGGAAACAATAGAACATATCCTCCTAGAAAGTATTAGAAGCCAAATGAAGTAGATGATTGGGAAAAGCCAGCACAGATTTATCAAATCATAACTGACTAAACAGATCATATTCTACAAGAAAACAGCATCTTCTGTCAACATCAAAAGAGCAGTAGGTATTGTTTAACTGGACCTCAGCAAATTATTTGACACTGTTTCCCAAAGCCTTCTTCTGGACAATTTGGCAAGGTACAGATTGAGTGGGTAGTCTGTGAGATGGCTTGAAAATTGGTTAATGGGCCACACTCAGAGAGTGGTGGTCAATGTTTTTTACTCAGTCTGGCAGTCTATCATAAGTGGTGTCCCCCAGGGATTGATTCTGGGCCCCACACTGTTCAACATCTTCATAAATGATCTGGACAATGGGATTCAAAGCACTCTCATCAAGCCTGCAGACAATAAACTGGTTGGTGAGGTGGACATGTCAGAAGGGAGAGTCATCTTACAGAGAGATCTGGACAAGCTGAAAAGAGTGGGCAAGCAAGAACTACATGAAGTTGAATAAAGACAAGAGTACCTGGGAAATACTTTACAGTGAGAATTGACATTCAACGGAAAAACCTCCCCAGGGATGTAGTAGAGTTCTCAACGCTGTAGGTTTTCAAGATGCAATTGGACAGGGCACTAGATAATCTCATCTAGACTTCTTTCCCACAAGCGCTGGACTAGATAATCTACTGAGGTCCCTTCCAACTGGGGCTTCTCTTTGATTCTCCAGATTTTGTATTACAGCCTATGCAAGTAATGTAAGAAATGTATCTGTGGTCTGAGGGACTTGGACATTCCTCACAAGCAGATGGCTTATGTTCCTATGTAGACTAGAATGATTAGCAGGTGGAAGCCACGTTCTTGAGCAAGAGAAGGGCTAAATGTTATCCTAGACCTTGCTTTTTGGAGCCCGAGGAGGTTACATTAGACCTTCACTGCAATAACTGGATAAAACTCTAGACATATTTATGGAATCACAGATTAGAAACACAGATCTTCCACATTTCTGTCTCAAACACTGTGTGTAAGGTCAAGTTCTGTCTTGTCTACTCTGCTGTTTCTGTAACTCCTGTGTCCTTGACTATATGTAGCTCAATTTCAATAGGAAAATGAAAGGTGCACCTGCTGGAGTACGCTAAAGCCCAGTAGGTCGACCATATGCTTAGAATGACAAGACACAAGGCTCAGCATATGTATGACTGGCATGATCTTAAAATCAAAACTTCCTTATTTTTGGAAAAGCAGTCTGAACCATTGACTGCTATACAGAAAACAAAAATCACAGTCAACTTACATGACTTACATGACTATTGTGTAGTTTCAGTGAAGAGTTCTGATTTATATTGGCTAAACAAGAGTTTAACAAAGATATAAGGAATAATGAATATAACCTGGAGAAGATAAATGCCCTTAATAAAATTATTTTATAAAACAGAGGAACAGGAGAATAAAATAAAGAGCAAAGTAATAAAAGCAAAAGAATAAAAGGAACGTAACAAGTAACTCTGAAGTCACAAGAGACAGGACAAGAGGAAATGGCGTCAAGTTGTGCCAGAGGAGGTTTAGACTGGATTCTAGGAAAAATTTCTTCACTGTAAGGGTTTTAAAGCACTGGAACATGCTGTCCAGGGAAGTGACTGAGTCACTGTCCCTGGAGGTATTTAAAAGATGTGTACATGTGATGCTTAGGGCATGGTTTAGTGGTGGATTCGGTAGTGGTAGGTTAATGGTGTGACTTGATGTTCTTAAAGGTCTTTTCCAGCCTAAATGATTCTATGATTCTATGACTCTATGAAAGCTTCCTCAGTCTTTTCACTGAATGACACAAGGTTGGTTTTTTTTATGTTATCTCTATAAAGCTGTTACAAGTTGCATTTTCTTCCTGTTGACTCCAAACCCCCTGCTGCTGCAGTCACAGTTCAAACTGAAATTTGGAATCATCAGAACAAGTATTATTTTAAATGTGTCATCTCCGTGAAAGGTTCTAGAGAACTGACTTTGTAACACAAAATGAGAAAGAAACAAGCATTGCCATAACTGCACTTGTCTGCCTTTGCTGTTATTTGAATACGAGCATCACCCCATAATGTTCTCAACAAGCATGGCTATGAGCTGTCAAGAGAAAGGAATATTACTTCTTCTATGTGCTAGAATCACTCTTTCTGGCACAACAAGGTGAAAACTGCACTGCTTTCCCCTAATAGGACTTGTCACATGAAGAAAGAAACTAACTCTAGTTCTGTCAGGAAAGCAGCTTTAATTTCCATCTTGAACTCTTGATGGGAAGAGTGCCAAAGGGATATCCTGACTCAGAGCACAATTCTCTTTCCCAGCATATCCATGCTACTGTTACTTTGAGGTGCAATGCTGGCTTTTCTGTAGAAGATGACACCTATTCTACTGCGGAAAGTTTGTGTATCATGAACAATATAAGGGTAAAACACCTTTACTTTTCATCTTTTTCCTTATGTATCTGCAAATGTTGCCTGACAGCATGATCCTTTAGCCTTTATCTCATAAAGACATATGTGTTCCAACCTGTTCTCTGTACTGCGGTTAGGACAAGTATGAGTAGAAAAGTAGCGGAAGAGGAGAAGATAATCTGAAAGAATATGGGCAGGGAAAATGTTTGTTTTCTTATTGTAACTATAGTTTTACACAGTCCCCACTTGTAGAATAGTTATAGTTCTCTGCAGCTAATCATTCATATTTTCCTTCTTGCTTGAAGACAGATTCATTCACAACACACAAGATGATCATTGCATCAGAGAGAAATATTCATAGTCTTGAAGGGCTCATCTTTTGAGGTATCCACACAGACATCATCCAAGATCCCACCAAAACTAGACTGGTGACAAGTAAATCAGAGAATAGAGAACAAAACAAACTTGTAGTATATGATTAAAAGTCAAATTCATGCAAGTTAATGCTTTATTAAAAATAAATAAAGAAATACTAATTTAGTCCTTTTAAACTCTCACTGTAATGAATAACTATGCAACTCCAGAAAGCAGTGTAGACTGAGTAAATTCTGAATCCAACTGAATGTGTCCAAGGAATACAAAAATATTTATACCACAGTGGAAGACTGGGTAGTCCTCAGCCCAGATGTTCAGATGAGCTTCCTAGTTTATGGATTACAAAAAATATACAATATCAATGGAAACAGCAGAGATTTTTAGCCTCCGAAACATCAAATCATGGGTTTTTATGGTTATTCACTACAATATTAAATTTTCATATTCACTAATGAAAAACTTATTCACAAGCCTGGCCAGTAACTTATTGTTATTGTTGTCTAGATCACAGCCAATATTAAATTATATTAAAAGAGCGGGAACCCTAACACAGGCCCACATCTCTGTGTATGACTGTGGAGTCAACATTAGTTGCTGTTAGGTGGCAGTTATTATCATTATAACTGCAGTATCAGGGAAAAATTTAGTAAGCAAGTTCATAAAACAGCCTTCCTCCAACACTTCTGTTTCTTTGTCTCCTTATTATGTAGGAACAGGAAACAAAGAGACAAAAGATGTGATGTATATTTGACAGTTATATTAAATAGCACATATTTTTGTCTTTATGAGGTATTCTATTGTAAATTTATATCTTGATGCTATGTTATTAGTGACATCAGCACAGAAGCAATGTCTCTTTCCTTTAATCACGTACTTCTCAGCATTTGGGACCAAACTTTTTTGTTGTACACAATTCAGAGGGAGAAAAAAAACAAACCACCATACTTAAGAACAAATCTAAGAACTAATTTGAATCTGCTGATAGTGTGGTTGCTGCCCTTAGCCTGATCCATAACTGAAGGAGCTGTAACAGAATGGGAGAATACCATTCCTTGACAATATGTGGAAGTGTGGTGTCAAGAAGGTGAAGAACAGCCAAACAAAAGGATTTGTTTTGTCTAATGTATGCCACCAGTGTGCTTTCCACAATGGCTCTTGTGGTCATTGGAAATTAGGAAAATCTTATTCTGGAAGGCACAAGCAGACTGTGTTCAGGACGTAAAATCTCATCTCCCAGAGGATGGAAAATATCTGTATCCCATTCCTCAGTACACATATTATTAAAAATTAAACAGTTCCAGTACTGCTATGAATTCATTAGAACCAAGAAGTCTCTCTCTAACTACATATCCAGCATATGGAAATGAGTACTTGGTTCACAAAGGGCTTGATCCTGAACCTGTTTAAGTCAGTGAGGACTCTTACAACTTAATTTAATTTGACATCATCTACATATTGGGTTGATGGAATACATATAGCGAAGTTTGCTGTGAGTTTTTAATTTGAGACTTGCCTCTGTCTCATATACTTTAAAATACTATAATTTAGGGCTGAGACTTCCAACCGCTTTGGAGTTGTGATCTGAATTATCACTCAGAAAAAAAAATAATCTTGTGACCTTCATCCCCTCAATTTCAATGAGCAAATTAAAAGTATATATCACTCCTGTTTGTTCCTGTTACTTCATAAGTGTCACCATTTTCAAGGTAGAAATGTACTGTTGTAAATTTTACTTTTCTGAATGTATACTGCAATTATGAACTGATTAGATATGAAACCCAATTATTAGAAGTAGATTTAAAAGATACTAATACTAATATTGTAAGAAGGATAGTGGTACTTGCCAGGCAAAGGTAAATGATTTGATAATTATAATTGCTAAACTCAATATATCAGATGTACAAAGCAAAGTTCTTAAGCAACGAAATGGGTCAGCTATCTTTTTGCAGGTAAATCATCTGACAATCCACCTCTAGGCCAAAGAAAGTATCTGTATTACACTAATGATTCATTTAGTAGCTCAATATTTGTTCTATAAAACCTGAATTCTTTAAAGCTTTGTCAGGGAAAAAAAAATAAAAAAATTACATAGTCTCATAATTTCATCAAATATATGTACCAAAAACAGACATATTTTCATCTTCTTCAGGACTCATTGTAGAGTTGCTGTATCAAACCTTACAGACATGGGCCAGTGGGTTACTTACTGTCTTCAGACACCAAATCGCTTTTTAATTTCAAAAGTTTGTATACCAGAAACAGTGTTTTAATCTGGATATTTTTTATAACACAGTCCTGAAATCATGGTTCTCCACTTCCAGAGAGAATCATCATATATGAGATCACTGAAACAAAACATATACTTATCAGAGAGAGATGTGTCAAGGAAAGGAACAAGCGGCCACGTCAACTCCAATGGATGCTGGACCAGAACTCCCCACAACTCTTCCAGAACGAGATAAGAAGCCTGCAAGGTGTACTGACCAGTGCTTTTAAAAGATTCGTATGCACCAACTTCATTTCTCCAAACATGCTTTAGGAGAAAAGCCTAAGTATATAAGCATAAGTACAAGAAATATGTATATATAAGTTTTTCCGAAATGAAACATTGATAAATTTATGTTATGTAACTGAAAGCACCGTTTCCATCCTCAAAGCAGAACACTAGAGCTTAGATTCTCCTCCATGCAAGATGCACTGGACCTGCACTTCCTGCATGTGAGAGAAGAGCCTCATCTACCAGTTCACAGAGAGATCAGGAAAGAGAGATCTCTGCCCCAGACAGGAAGCAGAAGGAGCATCAGGCTTTGCTAGCAATTGGAGAACTTACTAGGAGAGCAACTATTGCAGATGCTTTTGGCCTTATAAACCTAGAAAGAATTTTACTTGTCTCTCTTGTCACAGCCGTGTGAAATGCATATGTATTATTAATAGTCTGAATTCCTAAAGTATCTCCTAGGTAAATAAATGGCTCGGTTACAAAAAATAAAAGCCAAAACCAAGAAACCACCAGATGCCATTTATCAAAAGATTCAACCATTGTTTTATCTGGCTTTCACAAATATGTCCTATTTTGTATTTCAGTGATATACCCTCTATCATACACATTGTTGCTCTGACTTGCCAACTTGAAGAATTTTTCTTCCAATTTAGTCTAATTCTCTTTAATCATTTTGTGTTCATTTGTTTTCCTAGTGCAACAGTAAAAAGATGAGTTGTGAGGAAGCAGAGAAGAAGGTGGGAGTAATATCAAAACAGTACCCCACATTTGGCACCTTTGATTCTGAGAGTAGATTTTCTTCATGAGGTTTATTTCCTCAGTGGATGTTCCAGGTTAACTATTTGAACTCACTCTGTATTTGCTCAATGAAAAGAAATAATATCTTAATATTTCTAAGCAAGGTCAAAATTCAGATTCTCTTTCAATATCACATTCCTAAGGAAAATCATAGAATCATAGAATGTTAGGGGTTGGAAGGGACCTCTAGGGATCATCTAGTCCAATCCCCTTGCCAAAGCAAGATCACATAGGGCATGCCACACAGGAATGCATCCAGGCAAGTTTTGAAAGTTTCCAGAAAAAGAGACTCCATAACTTCTCTGGGTAGCCTATTCCAGTGCTCTGTCACCCTCACAGTAATTTCTCCTCATGTTGAGGTGGAAACGCCTATGTCCTAGCTTGTACCCGTTATTTCTTGTCCTATTACTGAGCACCACAGAAAAAAGACTGGCTCCTTCCACTTGAGACCCATCCCTTAGATATTTATAGCCTTCTCTTCTCCAGACTAAACAGCCCCAGTTCTCTCAGCCTTTCCTCATAGATGAGATGTTCAAGTCCCTTAATCATCCTCGTAGCTCTCTGTTGAACTCTTTCCAGTAGATCCCTGTCTCCTGGCTCTCTTGAATTGGGGAGCCCCCAAGCCCCCAAGCCCCTGAGCTGCCTGACATAGACAAGTACAAGGCACTATAATGACAAGGTTTACAAGAATCAGCACTTAATGCTCCCAGATTCTCTAAGAATTAGGAAAAGACACATGTCCTATGGAAGAGTTATACACACCCACTCAGACATATACTATTTTTGAAATTTGCTGCATTTTAGAAACAAATAGGACATCGAATGATCTGAATGTCTTTTTACTTTTTTTCTCCCTACAGTATGCCTAAGGGAAGAACTTGTGATAATGTGGAAAGGAACTTGTGTCATCACTGCAGGAGTGTTTGTTTAATGTCATTCATTTACTTAGAAGTATGCACACCAGTAGGAACAATTCAGAAATTCAGCGAACAGCTTGTGATTTCAAGAAACTGTTGACAATGCTAACAATTTGCAATGGTAAAATACCTTCTGAGTAGTGTAAATTATTATTTGTTTACATAATTATCATGTTGAATCATTCCCTACCCAATATTCTCCTACTTTCTGCAGTGGTCATTACCTTGTTTTTATTCACTCATAGACAACCTCTCATTTCCTAAATTGCAAATAAGTTTTTTTAAAAGTTTATTATTAGTTGCTGTAAGAATTGAGAACAAATAATGTTAACTTGGTAAGTTTATGCAAAAGTAGAAGATATTTAGGCTTGGGTGGGAAAATCCTGGAACTTAGTCACGGTCATTGTACTCTCAGACACACATCAGTGCTGTGATGGTCAATATTGCAGTGCGCAGCTCCAGAAGTGCTGAAGCACTTCCTTCTATAAATAGTGATAAAGGTAACATTCATTATTATTGCATGGGATTTAGGCATTTACAAAAGGGCTTCACCATCATCTGTACAAAGCGACACCTAAACCAGTCAGCAGGACATGCCTAAATCCTCCAACAGGAAGTGCTGCTTTGCTCCTGGACCTGGTCACTTCTCTGGAAGCCAGAATGAAGTAACACCTTGAGAGCTGTGTTCAGAACAAGAAACCATTTTCCATACCTGGATTCTTTAAAGGTGTGTTTAGATAATGACAATCGCACACTTCCTTTTCTTGCTTCAGATGACTACACTGCTGATTTCATCATAATGATGATATGACCTATATTGCCTTCCAGGAGGTTAGATACCTGGAGTTCCATTCCTTCCCCAGTCACAGAAGATGCAAAAGCACTTCTTTTATTTCATAAAAGACCCAGTTCCCAAGCCATTAGGCTTCATACTCTTGTTGGAATCAGAAACCTGTTAAGCTGCTTTGGCAGTGAGAACTTACGTTTGGTTCTGGGAAGTAAAATTTTCACTTTTCTTATCTCCTTCACAGCTGGAGTAGGAAACAGCTGAAGAGAAAATGGTTACTCACCTTTTACAGTTCTTGTGGGTACTAGAAAAGCAGGGAGCAGAAAGGCCAACATAACTTTGCAGGGAAGGGGATCTTGCCAATCCTTACTCCCTGATAACATTTATTCTTTTTTATGTTGGAAATAAAATCAGGAGAAAAGACCACACACCACTGCTAAAATGTTAAAAGCTTAACAGGAAACCAGTATATTGTAAAATACCAGCTAGATTCACTACAAAGAAGGATGGGGTTTTTTTTGCATGATAGTAATGAGCTATGATTATTATTACCTATATTATAGCTACAGCAGAGAGTAACATTGAAAAGAGCTTGTTTGACCTTCTTTAAAGAAGCGAACTGCTGGACAAAATGATTAGGCAAGGAAATATTGAGTAGATTAACAAGACAGTTTGCAATAGTAATGAAAATGTAATTTTCCTTGTAATAGCCCTGGTGTCTAGACACAGTGCACACATAACCATGAGTTCAGTACATTTGTTTCTACAAAACGAAACATATTTCCAACTTGTCAAATCAACCTTATGGCGTGCTATTGATCAAAATGACCACAAAAAATATTAGTGAGACATAATTACAGTTTCTTGAATTCTCTGTGTGTTTCAAGGCCTTAAAGTACACTGTATGGCAGCATTATTACATCTTGGCGTTCTACACCAGACCTATGTTAATTATTCTGTTTACTACTGGTTTTATGGCAATAGTTTTACAGCTTGATTTTTGTGGGTTTTGAGCCCAAGACATTGCGCTGTAGTGGGATGGGACTTCTCAAGGTTAAAAACAGTTTTGTCATTGCTTCCCTATATAAACTCATACAATTCACCTCTTCCCTAGTTAAGTTTCCTCTTCTGTAAAACGAAGTTACTATACTTCTTACCTATCTCATTGAGGTGTCATGAAGACCAGCTCACATTTATGCAGTGTGTGGAAAATGTAAAGCACTGTCAGTTACATTGTGACCTGGTCTACATAGCAAAGCTGAAAATCCTCCTCCCATCATTGCATGAGCTACACTGCAAACATGGCCTGGGACAGAAACTGAACTCAGTACAGATGCTTTCTGCCAAATTCTGGCTAAAATTGTGTTACAATTTACTGTTTAAGTTGTTGAACAGCCTGTTCTCAGATGGGAGAGAAAATCTGAGTAACTGCATCATATAAATCCTCCTGTCTCTATGATATACATTTCAGAAAGATGTGGTAAAAGCAGTGGTAAAAGCAGAAGTAGGACTAAAAATAGACAATCTTTTTTGAGAAACTAAACACCACAGAATAATGTGTGTTTAATTCCTCTTTGAGCTTCTCCAGTGTTGTAAAATATTCACAACCTTCTTTTATTTTTATTTTGCTCTTGTTAAGAAAAACATATATGACCATATGCCCAGAATTTTATTTGTGTTTTATTATATTATTATAGATAAACATTTGGGCTGCAATAGATAAAAAAAAAGGATGTTAGCCTTATTCAAAATTATAGAGGATTCATACTAATGAAACACAAAAGAAGACTTTGTAAGATTTTCTCTCACTTGTTTCACCCAATTATCTCTATTGACCTGATCTTGCTGCTTTTATACATGTTGAGTAGCTTTAAATAGATCTTTCTTAAACCAGCATGCAAAACTCTTTGCAATCTTTTATATTCCTCTTCCATGAAAAACACTGTAGGGAGGGAAAAAATATCTTTTTGACCTTTAGTCTTAGAAAGCAGGGAAGGAATTTTCCTACAATTTTTATGCCCAAACATAAAATTATTAGATTAACATGACCTTGAAGTACATTTTCTTCAACTAAGGTTTACAAAAAGAGAGATCCAACCAAAAATTGTACCACAAGGAAGTAGTTCAAGGAGGGGTTGTTAAACTGAACAGTGCTTCACTCTGCTTACAGTGCCATTCACTACTAAATAATGGCCATCATATAACAGTGATACACACCAAACAATGCATGCACCTTTATAGCAGTGCTCATCAGATAACAACTTTGAGAAAAAAAGCTGCTCTCCTTCTTCCTCATAACATACAGGGAATACTGCATGAATACAGTGGAAGTCAAAGATGAACATTTCCTTCCAGATCTAAGATGATCTAGTTTATTCTAATGAGCCATACATTTCTATATCATCAATCACTGTGTGAAAATGCACAGCCATTTTTTCTGTTTTCTGCATCACTGTCAACATATGGCCTCCAATATGAAGAAACAACAGAGTTAAACGGAACATTTTACGAATTTCACTCCCAGTACAAATCACTGAGTGTTGTTGAAATAATAGTTCACTGTAATCTTCCCTAAAAATAATACAATTAAAATGTACATGTAACAAGCATATTTGATAAAATTTCAGAAATCTCAATGATACAGGATATTACTTCTTGGTATTTATAAAAGAGCGTAATGTAAGATGTAGTATTTCTGAGATATGTGTTTAAAAGATTACTTTATCTATGGGAACAAATGTCCAGAGAAAACTAATATATAAAAACCCCACTGTACTGGGAAAGCAGATATGTATCTCTGATACTAAAATACTACTTTTATGCATTGTTTGGCTAACTGAGAATGGAATGATTCTGGTGACCACTACTTAGCTCAAAATATAAGCTCCATCCTAGTGCTCTTTATGCTCTTCAGGTGTGCATATTTCTAGAACTTTCACTGACTTAAATTATTCTGGGGAACAAAATAAGAATATCTCTGTGTATTTGCAAGTTCAGTGAGTAAACTGACAGGGTTTTTTTGGGCTATAATGGCTTGGTGTAATGAAGTGCATTGTACAAATGTTAAGATGCATCAGTACGTCTTCTCTGAGCAATTAGGTATCATAAATCCTGTTTTTATGAACATAGATGTGTCCTTAGACAATAAAGTCCTTTTGCTTCGGAATCCTATGATACCCTGGCACTGCAACAAGCAACTGCTGCTGTACTCGGTGTCAGAGACTGTTTCCCCAAATTGTCCACAGATTCAGTGTATGTGACAATATAGCCTGTGCTTTAAATGCAAACACAGAAGGCCTTGCACAGAACTATGGAAGAACTGAGCTGTAAGAATCTATTCATTCCCTCTTAACATTGGTCAAGTTCTTCATTTGTGCAAGAGAGGTACCAACGCTACCTACTAACTGATATTAGACCATTTGACAATGTCTCATGTCATATAAAGATAAGACACCTTCATAAAATCAGCAAAAATAAACCAAAAAGTTTTCTAATGTAGGCCAGACCAAAATTGCTTCTTGATGCCTGGGACTTGAGAGCAGTTTTGCATATAATAAACACTGAAAATGCTCACTGTATTTGTACTCACACCACTTTCTGTTTTGCGAAAATGAATGTCTCCATGCCCGTCAAAAATGATCCTTCTTTTAGGACCGTAAGAGCCATTGCTCTTTAGGAATGTCAGACATTAGATTACTGGATTTACAGAGATGTTGTGCTGTTTTGGAACCATTGCATTGCATCAGAAGTAAAGGTTTAGTTCCAACTTACTGGGTATCTGTCTCATCAGCTCTGACAAACCAGCCACTTGAAAAAGCCACATATCCTGATTGTTATTGCTTAAAAGGGCTCACAGGCATAAGTATTATGCATTTTTCAAGCTTTCTATATGCAGAGGTTTTAACTGGACACTATTCATTATCAGCCTTTAAATGCTGCAGTTATTAGCTTGTGAGTATTAGCTTGTGAGGCTTGTATTATTGGCAAACAGATGCATATAAACCACTCTAATTAAGAAGAAAAAAAAGCACTTTTTTTTTTTCTTTAGACATTTAGCAATCATTGTCTACTGGGAAAGGTATTTTTTCCTGTTTCCTTCAGTTTTGTGTGATGGTTGAGAACAAAGCCTTCCCTTCCCATGCACCTGGAGCTCCCTCTAGTGATTCAGCAGGCAAAGTGAAACCTCTTTGTGACTTCCCAAACTCTCACGAACACATGCATTTCTAAGCAGCTCGCCTCTTCAGAAAATGGAAGTCATTTACAACGTGAAGCCCAAACTATTATCAAGGAATATGTGTTAATTGCAGCTGAGAATAGATTTAATTGGGGAAATGTAGTCACAGAAAAAAAATATAAGAGAAAGGGCTATACAAATAAAAACTGATACATGAACAAGAAGTCATCAGATTCATGACAGTTAGGAGAGAGGACCAATACAGCTAATAGCTTTAATGGTTTGTTGGTTGGGCATTTTTTTACTTCAAAGGAGATAATCAGGTACTAGAATCATTAACTTACTAAAGGTTAAATTTTCACAGACTGCAATCATCCAACTATGTTCCAGAATGTTTTCTGTAACATGGAATAACTTTTTGATTTACTATACCTAGTCTCCCAGTTCTTTTCCTCCTAAATCTGTTGGCTTCTTATACAATCAACATCAGTGCTGCCGCATAACTAGAAAAGCTGAAATACCTCCCAGGAGATCCATTGCACTAGATTTGAAACTCTTGCACAGCCTGCCAGTTCTAATTCACAAACTGGAACTCATGATTAATCCTCAACCAACCTTAGAGCCACATCAGCCTTGTTTATTTACTACTATATTTTGTAATATTGCAAATTGCAACCTCTTTTTACAAGGTATGAATTAATCACATTTCAGAACTGAGACCTGACCCAGCAAACTTTTATTCTGTTGATTAATGCTTATTCATGCCAGAAGTCCCTTTAGAGCAGTAAGAGGAACAAACACACAACTGACAGCTGCACAACTGGGCTCTCAATTCCATCTGGAAATGTGGCCCTCTAGGAAGCACTGATTCTTGCAGCTGAATGCACACCAACAAGGCTTTTGACAAAAAGAGCCATGGGGCTTCCCTGCAGATACAGAAGTCTGACGACACCGAACTACAAGGTCTTATAATAAGAGATTTCTAAGGAAGAACTACTAGTCATATCAATCTGAGTATTGGGCAGCTGAATGATTTCTGTGTTAGAATCTCAGACTTTTAGAGAAAAATGATTTTTCAATATATAATACACTTCTTCAATGCAGCATATTCAAACTATTTTTCTAACAGCATTCAGGTGCAAGGCACCTTAACATTAACTTAATTCTAATGTCGCATTTCACATTTAGAAATAAATGACACCTGCTATGGTTCCCATTCAGTCTCATAACAACTCAGTATAGCCTTATAATAGAGGTCATTGGTTAGCATTGTATACATAATGTCATAAAGGATATATGGCATTGTCTCCATTTAAGATTCAGGGCAAAACCTGCAGAGCAGGATTCCTATTGACCCTCTCTCCCCGCTCCCCCTTCCCTTCCAAGGGAGGATACAAAGGGATATGAGGAAGGAAGTGCCTCACACGAAATTGGAAGTTAAGACTATGAATAAAATTTAGTAGGTAACAGAGATAAACAGGGAAAAGGAAATATGAAGGGAAGAGGGATATACAAATATATACAAAACCAGTTCTAGGATGGTGATGGATTGTGCAGAGCACGCGGAGCCAAGCCTGGCTGTGCTAGGTTGTGGTCCCAGCAGCAGCACAGCCCAAGGGAGAAAGAAAATTAAGTTGAAACTCAAACTTCTTGTCCTTTTATAGAGTGTGGCAGGGAAGAGGAGGGAATACCAGTTGCCCTCTGACCCCTCAAGGTCCTACAGTTACCAGGTGTTCATCTGCCCCCTCAATTTGTTAACTCTTAAACCACAACAAGCATGCTTTAAACCGCACTGGAGGATAATGTCAGGGGAATAACACTGGTTATTCGGTATAGTAAATTGTCTAGGTAAGTGATCAACAGCCTTGAAACAGCCTTTCTTATGTATCTCGCATGTTTTATCATTACTTTTCAACACATCAGTGGCTGAAATATTTAAAATCTTACATAGTCCAGGCATATTTCAAGAAGTAAAACCATTTTAAAACAAACCACTTTATAAATCAAAATAGTTCTCCAACATGCCTGTCTATGCAACCGCTATCCTTGCAAATCTCAGGAAACTGAGCCAGATATACAATGACTCTTAAGTGAGTTTGTCCTTTGATAACTTGACTGATAGTACCTAATTTTAAGTGGTCATTAGCAATAATACAAGAAGTAAGAGAAGTTCTGAATTGTGGACAAACCCTAGCATAAACTATGCTGAGTTTTTGAAAGGACTTCGGACATTTCTTGGTGCTTACAGGCTTTATTTAAGCCTTTCTCAGGAACGTTAGATGGAGCTGGTTCATGCCACATACAGAATGGCAAAAGCACTCAGACTAAGTAATACCTGTTTTAATGAGTCGTAGTGGCAAAGCGGTCTTGGACTTTGCCCTCAGCTAATCTGAAACAGCCCTGTGCTGGATGATCTAAAGGGCAGAATAACACTCTGAGCTATATTCTCTTGTGTCTTGAGGAAGTTATGAGCCAAAAGAAAATTTTGTGTTATCTCATCTTTTACAGCAGTGCAGAGCAGATTGGCCATGGTTTGGAGCAGATTTCAGGTTTCGTGGTTTTTATTTTATTATGTTATTTGTCCTTTCTTTTGCATTATTTATAGAAGCTCCCATGACAATTTGGATATTTTATTTTAAGCAACTAAAACAAATGTCTTCATATAGCCCACAATAGAATATTGCTTTGTAATTGCACTGTGCTGTAAAATACAGCAGATATGAAAGGAAAAGGATGACATAAAATCTTTGCTGATAAACTGCAAATGACACAAAATTTGGTGAAACAGTAAATAATGAGGAAGCCAATCTACTGCTTCAAAGTAATGTATTCTCTAGTTAAATGCTTATAATCCACTGAAAGTTTTAATACAGTTGGCATCAAAACTACAATTATCTAGATAAGAGTCTGCTACTGTTTCGGAAAGTTGTGACAGTAAACTTGGAGACATCACACGACCACTTCAATGTGACATCTGATTGTAATCAAAAAGAGCTAGGAAAGCCTTTCAGATAAAACAAAAGGAGCATATCCAGGACTGTGCTGGAGGTGGAGGGGGTCCAGCTCACCTGAACAGATGTTGAAATCAGAGCTTTCTAATGTTTGTGTTGATCTAGCAGAGTAGCCCCAGGGTTCTTGGTTTCCAGAATGCTCACGTCTCACCTCCATCCTTGCAGCCATAGACCTGACTGCCTGTCACTGTTCTTTCCTTCCTTCTTCTCACTACAGCTGACTGAGCCATATCACCTTGTTGGCTTGTCAGAAAACTTTTGTCTGCCATAGCTCAGTTTTCTTTGCATGGAAAGAACAAGCACCTGCTCAGATTATTGTCTGGAAACTCCCACATCTACGCATATGAGATAAAGGGTAGAATATCCCTCTTATCAGCATCCTATGCAGGCCCTGTCCCTAATAAGATGATCCTGAAACACCAGTACACTCCCAAGGAGCATTGCAGAAGACTACAAAGTGATCTGATGCTGTACACAGCATAGAAAGGAGCTGGTTTGCACAATGAATGAATACAGATATAGAAATACAAACAAAAGTTCAAAAGAGAGACATAAAAATGGCCCAAGCAGGAAACCATTCTTTTAAATGTTAGGATGAAAGAACTCAACCAGTTTAACAAAGAAACTGTGAAGGCACAGCTAGATGACCACACTTGCATACAGAAAGGCTTGCAGAGGTGGGATCTTTTTCCACCTTGCTAACAAAGCAGTGTGCAGTCCAGCAGAATACAGCTGAAAGTCAGACAATTTCAGTCTTGCAGAAAAAAAAGACATGTGAAGCAATTTAACATCGTAACAGCTTTACCAAGAGAGCTAGTGGGCTCAGTGTGCTTGCACTCTTGAATATTTTTTCAGTCTCTGTGTCTGGGATTTATTTGGCACATCATAGTGGTCCCCATGGAGTCTATGTGTATGTAGATTTTCTGATTCTTTCCTGGCCCACTGGAAGAGCCAGATTCCCTGCATCACCTCAGAAAGCTGATAATATTGGCAGTTGTACATTAACAGAGTGTTCAAACCAAGCCCCAGGTCTCTTAGCTCATGACCTGAAATGGTTAGAAAGAAATTTTCTTTCTATGCTGTTTCCCACGCATATTTTCAGTGCAGTTTTTACCTCAGCGATCACAATGCTGATGCCATGCCCTTTCTGGCTTGGGCCAGATTGATGCTCATATGTATTACTGACATCGCCACCTCTGAGGCTTAATGCCACCCTCAGCATCCCAGCTAGTATTTCCTTTCAGTGTGTGTCATAGAGCTGCTTATATGTGCCAGTTCAAAACCTTTGGGATCCCATGGAAATTCAAGAGTGCTCTTGGGGAGCTCATGAAACACTGTATTTTGGATCATAAACTCAGAACCTGAGTTCAATCTGTGGACCTCCATCAGTTGCTTGCACTGCTCGGATAGATGTGCATAAGTAGTACAAAGATCTTTGTGATGTTCTTATAGTATTAATTATTTTCCAGAAGACTCCTGGGATTAATATTGTCCCTTTGGAATACCACAGTGCTTCTTCTCCAGTGAAATGGTCCCTAAGAAAAATCATAGAATCATAGAATCACTATGGTTGGAAAGGACCTCCAGGATCATCTAGTCCAACCTTCATCCCAGCATCCCTAACCACCAGATCACAGCCTCAAGTGCCACATCTACTTGTCTCTTAAACACCTCCAGGGATGGTGACTCCACCACCTCCCTGGGCAGCCTGTTCCAGTGCCTAACCACTCTCTCAGGAAAGAATTTCTTCCTAATATCCAACCTAAACGTCCCCTGGCACANTGTCATCTGCAAATTTACTGAGGGTGCATTCGATCCCCTCATCCAGGTAATTGATAAAGACATTAAACAAGACTGGTCCCAAAACTGAGCCCTGAGGGACACCACTTGTGACTGGCTGCTAACTGGATTTAACCCCATTCACCACAACTCTCTGGGCTCGGCCAGCCAGCCACTTTCTAATCCAGCGAAGAGTCCACCTGTCTAAGCCATGAGCCGCCAGCTTCTCCAGCAGAAGTGAATGTTCATGACAGTGAATATTCCCAGTTCACCTCCATCTTCCAGTTTGTGGCCCCAAAGGAAGTTTGAGGATTGTGGTTGCGCATTCCTTTCCAGTCCTAATGTTAACAGCGCTCTGTTCACAACGTGACTGCTTGCAAACTGTTCCGTGACATGGAGAGCATCAAACCCAATACTTTCACCAAAGCTAAGCAGAATTCAAAATGGAGCAGGATAAGGGTTTCATTTTTCAGGTTTCACATGGCTCCTTATTCCTCCATATCTTTTTCTATCTAGGCCTGTTTCTCTGAGGGATATGGGAATTCTACCTCAATTTCTATCCTAGTACAGAAAATACATTATCTAAATAAATACACTAGAATAAATGCTGGAAAAGATATTTCTCCTCAGAATATGGGTTAAAAATAAATCTGTTAATAAGGTAAAGCACTGCTTCATGCTTCCTATCTTACACTAAAAAATAATTTTTATGTAATCAAGGAGGTCTCAGCAAGCTAGCATGTTAACTTCAGGTTAAGCTTCAGAGATTTCCTAAATGGAGACAGATGCAAATACATACTTATTAACACTGATGAAGTACTGTGAAAAGTGTGATCTAGTCCTCTATATGCCACCACTGACCATATATGCTGTCTTTTATATTCCATGATTTTTTTATTATAATTTATATCCTCTTTGCAACTAGAATGCTCAACAGGGGTCCTCTTTTTAAAAACTAAAATGTGCCAGCTGTTCCAATGAAGCTGACTGTATCAGAGGCACTGCAGTTATTTTTTATAATAAGTGTGCAGTAAAACCATATTATCAGAACACTTGCTATTGGACAAGGGTTCTGAGGACAGCTGGAGCCTCCTTCCAGTTTTAATAACAAAAAATGAACATACTTCAGAAATCACAAAGCTATTCTTAAATAGAAGGAAATTAGTTCTCCTTTTCCGTCTCCCACCACCTTGCTCTAGCTGAAATTGCACCTGCAGTTTCTGAATATAAAAGTACTTATTTTTCCTTATGTTTATTCCTTATTTTAATGAATAATTAAATTAAAAACTAATTGCATAACCTTAAGATAGGGATCCAAATGCCACCAAGCTTATCTAAATGAAATTTTTGAACCTCCAGAGGTTCATCTAAAACAAGCCATGTATTTTTTTTGTTGCTGTTTTTGCATAGCAGCATTATCAACAAACTGATTCCTCACTTAATACAGGCTATGGTGAATCATAGTCATTGCCATTTGGTAGATCATGGGGTTTTTTTGTATAGGTAATAGGTCTAAATACAACCACTTGCATAATGACGACCAAGAACAAATTTTACTGTTTCTTAAAATTACGTGATTTAAAAAAAAAATCTCAGATAAAACATGTGAGATATGTTTTATTTGGAATGGACTTTATGGGATTTCGTTCTTATAGGCCCAGAATTAGAAGAGGGGATGAGGGATGGGAATAAATACAATAAGAAAACTCTATTAGAGAGTTAAAATCTCTAAATAAATGCATTAGCCACATATTCTACCTCAGTAACACTGTTTTTGTATTGTGCCTTATAAATGTTAAGTTTTATGATCTGCAAGCCAGATCATAGTAAACAGTACCAGTAAAATTACCCAGAAATATATAGTCTCTAAATATATTGCTGTTACACAAGTTGATTTTAGTTAAGAGCAATGGTACAAGAAGCACAGACATTCATCAGGGAAAAACAATGAGAACAATTCCTTGCATTAACCAATATCAAAGGAAAATGTGAGCTCAAATAAAAGCATGACTTATTTCCCAACAACTGTTTCAAAAAAAAAAAGAAAGCATAAGTCAAAACACGAAAAAAGCAAATACAAAGTACTGCTGAAATAAATTTTTAATATATGAAAGCTATAGATAAAAAGAATTATGCAATAGCAAGACTACTATAACTACAGAATGATTCATGTTTCCATGGAAAACTATCCCAAAAAACTAGCTTTCCTGACAACAAAAAAACATTTGCCACTAACTTCAACGAGATGAGCATTTCACCTTGACTTTAGCTGATCCAAGCTCTGAGGACAAATTTGGCTACTCTAAAAGTCAAAGCAGCAGATTAACAACAACCACATAACCAATGTCTGACAGAATTTTTGCAGTTTTCAACTCAGTTAAATGGCTTCACTTTTGTATGACTGCCATTGGAACTGCTCTTCTGGCACACAGGCATCTGATCTAATTCATGTAGTGATTATGAACAAATCACATTTACAAGCTTTTTGGCCAAGATGTTGCTTATAAATTCAGGGAAAAGCATGAAAACTCCATAAGCAGTAAAATGTTGACTTGTTTCCAATAAAAATAATTACTTACAAGCAACTCAAAAGGTAAGTAAACTATGTATCAGATTCATTTTTAGCTATGTGAACTTCCAACTAAAAACTTTGATGTAGCCAGGTACAGCACAGAAAATCACTCATCATCAGTGTGACCTCAAAGCATTAGCGGCATAGTCATATTCGAGTAGTTATTGATGAAGTGTCAAGGTTTACTTTAGTTCTGGATCAAGGATTTAAATTATAGGGAAAATTATGTTTTATTATACTCCTACGGAACTCAAAAACTTTCTTAAAAAGATTTTTGCTATGCTACTTTGTATGCTTTGAAGCTTCCCCATCAGCAAATGTTATAGAAGATAAAGAATTTTCTCATTTTTATGAATACTCAAATAAAATTTGCCTCTACTGCTTTTTCTAATCATGTAATCGTGTCCTTTCTAGCTCATTAGTGCACTTGACATAAAGGTGACCCTGTAAAAAATATAATAATGGTATCAACGAGGTCACATTTTCACAGACCTTGTGTACTTACTGAAATGAGTTTTAAAAACTGTACAAACTGGTCATATCATTCTGTGGACAATCTTTAACTTTTAATTCAAGGCAATATAGCTTATACATCTTACTACAAAAAGCTGCAGTGGTTAAAGTGGAGTTGTTTACAAACTGCTTCAATCAACTTGACTGGGCCACCTGGTGTTAAGTATTCAAGGCAGAACTTTTTCCATTCAAGACAAAGCAAATAACTCACCTAAAACTGCTGGAGAAGGTGGAGTGAACCAACTGATTTAGTCCTGCTTTATGAACTGAGGGCTGCTAGGCAGGGATATGCAAAAAAGTCATTTCACTCCCTTTTCCAATGTAAATCCTGCAATTTACTGGAGATAATCACCCAGGGATTTCTTGAGCTAGAGACCATTGGCTCCATGGTACCTAATAAGCCTGGACAAGTCTGTTCTCTTGAATTTACCTAATCTTTTTACATATGTTTATACTTTGGAAATCACAACATCTTGTGGAAATGAATCTCAATTTAATCTTTAACTAGTTACATTGTAAGGTTTTTGTAGACGTGCTGCCCAATAATTTCAGTTAATGCCCTTGTTTTCTTTCACTGTGGTAATTATTGAATAAATTCTCTTTCCATCATTACATACATTTCAGTTATATTGATATTTGGATGTTTTTTCCCCAATCTCAAAACACTTTTCCTACTCTGCTTCCATACAGAAGATCTTCCATACTTCTGGTGACTTTTGCTGCCTCTCAGTACTTTTTCTATTTCTGCTCTATCTCTTTGAGATATGATGGATGGAAATGCAAATAGTGCTTAAGCAGTAGAAACAGCCTGGATGTATGCAGCCTCATAATGTTGCTTTCTGATTTATTCTGTTATTTCCCAAATACCTAAAATTCTGTTTAGCTTTTTTATCTACCTATTTTGGAGCTAGATACCTCTGAAAGTAACAAATAGGGTAAAGGAGGGAGAAGATGATTTGGACAAAAACTTTTCTCAAGCCTATGTCACTAAGGAATAATGGGTTGTGATGAATAGTCCCTGCCAAAAGGTAGGGTAAAATGAAGATTATTCATTTAATAGAACATATATATAGCTAATACTTGTTATGATATGTATTTTGCAGGAGATTGAAAAGGCTTCCAACTGTAATAACCCAGAAAGTGCTTTAAATAGCAAAGTTAATTTTTTGCCTCTGCTGCTAGATAAGCTATCAGTGCTCTGTTTAGATTGAGCAGCACTGCACTTAGATATGAGAATAAAAGGTGCAGAGGGAAAGGAATGAGGATTCATCTTGAACATAGAAGATATAAAAATAATTTAGAGGAGATCGCCAGAAAGAGAATGCCTATATTCCCACCTTTCTTTAACTGTGTGAAAGACTGGGGTCTGATGAGGTTAGCTACTGGGAGGAGAGAGAGAAGAGGGATATTGTTTGAACTCTGGGACCCTTAGTCCCAGATTCTTAATAAAATTGAACAGAATATTATTACAGGAGAATGTTTTGCTTTATGCAACCTTTTCCCAGCTCTTTAATAAAATACCTGACCTCAAATTCTACTTAATAAATGCTATCCTTTTTATCATTCAGCCTGCTCAGTGATGTTGCAATATATGGGGTGGAATGTAGATGTCAGATTGAGGGTGAACTCTGCCTTCAGAAGAAGAGACTTCAGAGACAGCAATGTGGATGTGTGGATTTGTGTCTTTGGTGGATTTGAGAGAGGTAGGAGCATATGCATGGGTCGTGTTAAACTGCAACGACCTGTTAGCTCACATACTTCAGTGGACTGGGTTTTAGGGCAAACCTTCCTCTTGCATTTACAGACCAGCAATCTTCCTGTAAACCCACATAGCACCACGTTTTCCTCTGCTTTTAAAGCCCTTCACAGACTGTCACCTCATATATAGAGTTCGATTCACAAGATACCTGCAATATTCAGTGTTGTTAAATCTTCAGGCAAATGCTATTTTCCACCTTTTCCCACATGTTGCCTTGTTTCTGAGATGAGTGGTCTTTAAATATTCACCAGTCTTGCCTTTCTCAAGGCTCACTTTTACTATGATACACACAGGGTGCCCTATGTTGGGGCATTATGACTATTCTTATCTTGGATTCATAATCTTATTTATGTTAGCAGAGCTTCATCTGTCTGTCTGAAGGTGTAATACATCCGGTCTGTTGAAGACTTTTACAATGTGTATCTCTATATGTGAGTATGTCAGAGGAGCAAACCAGCTACGTCAGATATAATCCCACCTAAAAATGAAAGATTAAAATATGGCAAAACGAATTATACTCTAAAAGCATCTGCTCATTTCAAATAACTAACTGTACAGGGAGTCCAGAATCACTAGCTCAGGCTTTCACAAGTCCAGTGAAAAGAATCCCAACTCTCCAACTCTTTTCTCATGTGGGAGTATCCAAAAAAAGGAATTATCCTCTTTTCAGTTTCCATATGCACATGAACACTCACAAGCAGTACAGTAATAACATGAAAATAATAGCAGAATTCTATCCTGTGTTTAGATAATTTTTTAATTTTTTTCTTACAGTCTTAATAGCTTCCAATTTCTGCAGTGTCTAGTTTAAGCCGAGGTCCAATTCCATTCTAGTTGTTCTCATAATCAAAACTGCAACATACTTAACTAACAGAAATACATTTCTTGTAAGCTGCTATATGCTGTGGTTGAAAGCCACTCGTACCCCTTGTCACAGCTGCAATCATTGTAATTACGTTGTTAGTGCATTAGTCGGCTTCAATCTGGAGTATAGTGTTTGTTCTCAATAGATGTCGTATGGTTGAAAGGCACCATTTAACTATGAGTCACCCTTTATTGATGTAATCATTCTTCCTTT
Source organism: Baryphthengus martii (assembly GCA_013396935.1). Taxonomy (NCBI): domain Eukaryota; kingdom Metazoa; phylum Chordata; class Aves; order Coraciiformes; family Momotidae; genus Baryphthengus; species Baryphthengus martii. Next base: position 26,990 of record VWZK01002843.1, read on the forward strand.
ATGAACACAGATAATTAATATAAAGCTTGTCTGTATGCAGCATTGGCAGTCTCACTTTGGCAGAATATTTTTTTTGAGCAGAAATTCTTTTCGAAACACTCGTTTTATGTCTTTTTTTTCCTGCACTTATCCAGTACCATTCCATTTATCTCTCTCATCTGAAATAAGAAAACATAAAAAGTTTGTACTCATTTTTATCTGTTCTTATGGAAAATCTTTTGGCCTTTATAGCGACTAGGACCAACATTGTTCTCTTTAGCTGCTAAATGCCTAAGGAAATCCTTATCTTTAAACCCACAGTTGCATCATATCTTTGTGACTGTTCCCTTCATTCTTAGCTCAAAATCAGAGCTGACAGCTAAAATTGTCTTAATGTTGTGGGGTACGTTTAGGCTTTAACACAGCCTATAATCTGTCCGCTGGAGAGAACACTTCTTCATTCTAGAAAACCAAAATTGCCTGCATAATAAAAGTAAGAGATCTGTTAGCATGGGGTACTAGCAGTAGCTTAGGACTTGGAAACTTGTGTTCTGCATTGTTCCAAAATAGCCTGAATAACTTTCAAGAAAAATACAAAAAGCCAGATGTCTAGAGACTCTGTGGCAAACAGGAAGGTAAATAATTGCTGAGAGAGTTAGGTAGAGTGGCTACTCCATCTCAAGGGATAACTTATTGCTTAGCTAGCTAAGATTAATATTTTGTCTCAATTCATTCTTGAATAGAACTGGCCAGTAAAATGTTCACAGATTAGTTTTAATGCCTGTTAGCCAAGTTATCACTTTTTGGAAGGCTTATGTAACATCAACACGCTCAGAACATTTTTTAAAAATGCTAAATCCAAGAAGAGGAAGAAAATTAAATGCACAGTTTATCCCTGCGTGATTCTGTTCTGAGTCTAGGACAGATGTGAACTCTTTCTTCTTTCACGAGGCTTTAGTCAGCTTACCCTAGAGGTGAAATGCAGCAAACAACCTGACTACTCTGGTAGTTTGCTCTTCTTCCTCCTCCTCCTCCTCCTCACATCCCTCTTCTTGCTTCTTTACTTGCTGCTTTACAACTGAATCCGAGACACAGTTTCTCAGGGGAGGAACCTTGTATGTTTCATCTGTTCTATAAAACACGTGCAATTTTGGGAAGATCCTAAGTACTAATAAAAACATATATAACAATAAAATATAATAAGGTTATGCAAGGAAATAACCTGTATCTTCATTTTTATCTGTAGAGTTTGCCTGCTGTCAGGTATTTTACTATGAGTTTGGGTTTAGATTTTGATGTTGGGACTCAACCCTTTTATTATTGTGGTAAAGTAAAAGAAGCAGGAGACAGACTTTTCAAAGCTAGGTGGTTCTTTCTAATTGGCAGACAGTTCATTTTGGTTTACTATTACTACCAAGAAAAAAGCAGAAAAAAAGATGGAAAAAGACTAGAGCAACATTCTACAATAATCATTATCCACACAGAAAAAAAAAATGAGAAAAGAAAGCCTGCAAAAGTAATATTTACTTCCTGTTTTCCTTTGTTCCCTTTTCCTAAGACACAAAAGCAGCATATCCTTTAAAATCTATACAGTGCTTGCAGCTAATTTTTAAACTTGTTTTCTTTGTCCATTCAAAACTAGCATTAACAATTTATTCTTTTCAAATTAATAACATAATATTCATCCCTGATGACTCATCAGTGTGTGATAACAGGTGAAGTTTTTGCAGTATATGAGACATCATATCTCCTCCTACAGCTTCTGTGTTCCATAGGCTTAATTTAATTTACAGTGTTTCCTGATTTCCCATTTTTGTAATTTCTGTCCTCCTTCCCTAGCCTGCAACCTGCCATTAAATCACCTTTTTTTCTTTCTATATTTGCTAAAATGCATATTTTGTTCCCTAGACTTCCAGTTAACTCTAAATTGTCTTGTCTGCACTTCAAACTCTCCCATTACTGCCACTAAGCCATTGCTCTATACTGCAGTGTTGACCATGATACTATCCCCTTTTTCCTATCAGTTCAATTTGAAATTCCAACCCACTGACCTCACTGTGTATCTTTTAAAATTTTTCCTCTGCCAGCCTCTCAGCTTTCAGACCCTACTATTGTCCTTTTCAGAACTGACTGCATGCTCTTTTCTTTTTTTCCTTACATTTCCCTATACGTCATTTTCTACACAACCCTTTGCCAGTTACATGCCAGCCCCAGTCTTTGGATCAGACTCTCCTTACTTTTTCACTTAGTAGATTTGTTTCCTCTTGGTCTTTTTGGAGCCACTTTTCAATGATCAATCTCCATCTACCACCTGACATCCTACTCTGACAGCACACCATCGAAAACTAAAAAGGCAAGATATACAGAAATAGAAGGATCATCATAGCTAAACTGGGAGGGAATTGGAAGGTGCTGGTTTTGAATGAATGCCTTGAGTTCAAAACATATTTAAAATTACATAATATTTTATAAGATTAGGGAAGAAAGGCAGGAAGGGAGGAAGGGAGGAAGGGAGAGAGGGAGGAAGGAAGGTAAGAAGGAAGAGAGGAAGGTAGGAATGAAGGAATGTAATAAGGTTGCTCAGCCACTTGTTTGCAAAGACAATTTCAGCCTAGCACAAGTTAAACAGTGAGGTCCTAATCATATGAAATGAGTAAATGCATTGAATGAGTCAGAGGCAGCATGCTAGAAAAAAAAAAGAGTGTGTTCAAAAAAGTAAAGGTAAAAATACAAGAAGAAAAATAATGAGATGAAATTGGGGAATTTTAAGAAGTATGTTAAGATTTGGACAGTTTACACTGAATGAGAAGTAAGGTATGAGACAAATACATTGATTCTATGGTTGTTTAAATGTTCACTTCCTATTACTTTTTGTTATTACACCCTTTGACTATCTAGTTTCTTTCCAATGTAAATGTTCCTGATTTGTTTGGTTGGTTTTTGAACAAGCTCATGTATCTTTTAATTTCTGTACTGGAATTCAAAGACAGATCAGGCCAAAGAGTATTCCTGAACATGACTGTGAAATACCTCTAAAATAACAGTAAAGCAGAATTTGCTTCGTCTCATGCAATTCTATTTGCCATCTTCAGGATACATTGAAGATAATATATTCATTCCTCAGAGTGCTGATGTTTCTCTATAATGGTAATACATTTGTAACATCTGTCCTGCCATCTGCAATAGCAAAGTGATTCAGCCTCCATGTCTGTTTTGCATATAGAGATTGATATCTGAAGGTACATTCTGACAAGTCAAATACAATACAATTAATTTCAAGGAATTATTTCTTGAAGTGTTGCCAGACTGTGTAAATAAAATCCCAAAGGACGATTTAATTAATTAATTCATGCAAGCAAAAAGTATGAGGATATTGAATTCATCTCCTATTCATGATTGCACAAATTAGCACCCAATAATAATAGGGGCAATGAAACAACAGTTTAAAATTTGCTTCAGTATCCTAAAGGTATTTTCACCCTAGAAAAAGATAAAACAAGTTAAAAGTAGTAGTAGTTTGAGGAAGTAAGATGAAGACTGAAGGGATGGTTAGTGTTAAATGGAAGAAATGCTTGCCAAAAATCCAATTGCCCAAAGGAAAATCTTGACACAATTTAAGAGCAAAATAAAGTTCGGAATGTTCAGAGTTGGAACACATAATTTTCTATGGAAAACTGATGACAAGTTAAAATGGAAGTGTTAAAAAAATATGTAATTAATAACAATAATGAATTCCCATTAATAATAAAGCAGTTTGTTCTGAAAATAATGCAGATTCATTTAATGAAAGCTGTAAATTATCCTTAATCACTCTTTTTTTTTTTTTTCCTGTGTATGCATTTGTGTTATGAGCAAACATTCCCTGGTTTTAGAGTGCAGTCTCATTTGAATAAGAGTATCAGCCATTTCTAGTCTGACACTAAAATGCAGGAAAAAGAAATCTGTGGGATATAAACCCACTTTGAAGAGTGATTTCCACAAATAAATGCTGAAAGTACTCTCTCAGGGATTTTAGACACATTTGTTGTGATATCTAGTGCAAGATTAACCCAGCTTTCAGAACCGAGTATTTTTAACTTCTACTTTTCTAAGAAGCAGGAGGAAAAGAGTAACCTAATGTACTTTAAGTGGATATAACTCCACTGTTTTACACCATATTTTAATGTGGCAAATCCAAGCTTTTATCTACCCTGTTGCTTCCCTGTAGCAGTCAAGAATTTGTACACACGCAACACAGAATGTTCAATTTAGCAGAATTGCCTTTTCAAAACTGTATAGTCAAATGTTTAACTAGAAGTGCTTGGGGAACAGATGGACTATTTAATTGTTGATTTTTTAAAAAGTCCTTAAAACAAATAAAGAGCATATTTGAATGCAGTTTTACTTGAAGTATTCTCGAGGGTATAACTGTTGTATGGATAAATATGTCTACAACCACATTTCTACTGCTTAGGCAAACGTACAAGCAAGTGAAGGAAAGTGTAAATATCGGTGCATTTAACATGGTTTCTTTATGCTACAAGTGGTAAAAGAATATAAATTTTAACGTCTTACTTATCTGTGACTGGTATGTATGCATATCCTTGTATGAAACACTCTGGGCTCTAGACAACTGCAAAGTCTCCCATGTTCCCTGCTGTACTAAGATAGTATAATAGAAAACCACAGGAACATAGAGGAAAACATCCCTACAGCAACACAAAGTCTGTTTTTCTCACAAGTACTGAGGGCTACCATAATCTAGCTCTGAACACCAACTGTAAGACTGAAATAGAGCACTGCATCTAACTTGACCCAAGGTAGATGCCATTTGTGAGATATTTTCATCTGTGTCATGAGTATAAATCAGACTCAAAGTAAAGGAGACCTGGAGTGAGTCATGATGGGCACTACTAGATCTCTGTGCCACATTCATACAACACCTCTTCCAGGGCCTGCAATAAACTTGTAAGAAACTTTGAGCACATTTTATACCCACCTCACTATCAGCAACGAATTTGGGCAAAGGAGAAGAAAATGAGGTTTAGATTGAATAGGGAAGAAGACCACTTTATTTGCATATCAAGAACTAGATTCCTCAACCAATGAGATCAGATTTGTATAAATAACTTTTTTTACAGCACAATTCAGAATGACCCATAACATTTTCACAAGACTAGAGCAGTAACTGCTCCAGGGGATGCAGCCCAGCAAGCACTGGTATTTACAGTGTGAGATAGGGTAAGATGTGTCATTTAGTTGTAGATCAGTTACCTCGTTTGTCCTATTCCCTGTACAGTTGCCTCTGTCATATGCAGCCGCTCATTTCCTAGCTCATAGAAATAGCATTACTAGGTCTCAGGACTTATGGAACTAATGGGATTACACGCTTTCAGTAACTTTATTTTATTTTGTTTCTCCAATACACTTTCCAGGATTTTTATTTTTATTTGAACAATTTTTAAAAACAATTTTCTCAAGAAAGAAGGTTCATTCTTCCAGGGAAGCCATTCTCAGAAATGTAAACATGCTCAGCTGAACCAAATTTTATAACTTCTTTATTTTTATGCTCATTCCTAAAGTTTCTGCAGCATCTCAGAGTCCATTTTTAGAAGAATGTTATTAAGTTAATAACTAGTTTTATTTGTTACTAAAGACAACGCACAAACTATTCTAAACGGACTGATATATAGTCCATAGCTACTGAAACAGAGAAGGACATAAAAAACCCACACGCTACAAGCAGTCGTTGAAGCAAAGCAACATAAAGCATCTGATATTATTCCACTGACTATTGCATGTGTGAAACAAATTAAGTAGCTTTGAGACTCCGAAGTTCCAGAACAACCTTATCCTGATTATGGCTGTGTCTGTATTCTCTTCAGTATTTCTGAGTTTGGCAGAGATTAACTCAGGACCACCACCTCTTTATCCCACATACTTTCATCCCTTATCATGAAAGCATTTCATCAGACCTGTCTCTCCCATGGACATGATGAATCAAGCATGGCCTAAAGTGAGTGTCTTATTAATGTGAGCTTCTTGCCCAACACAACGCATGTGCTGCACAAATAGACTTTCTTCAGCTGCTGGGAAATCAGAGAAGGGCATAACCAGGAGCAAAGACCTGTCAAGACACCATGTGAGAGTCAGGTGCAAAGGAGATGGTGAGCTGAGCATTTCTTTGGCACATACTCTACCCTTGCTACCAGTCTCTAGTCTCCTGTCTGGGAGAGTCTGCACTTCATTAAAATCGTAGATATAGACAAGGTAGGCTGTGTCATTTTCCTTCTCCCCTCCCACTTATCCATGAGGCAGAAGTTTCAGAGAATGAGACCTATCCTCTCTGACTGTAACAGTATTTGTCACATATCACAGTCACTGATGAGCGCAGAGCTCACTCTGATAACACCTGATGCCTAACTTACACCACCAGTCTACATGAGTTCACAACCCCCATGCTCAAGATGGTCATTATTGTTGTTTGTGATACTGCCACCTCTGATTCCTCCCACTAAGTGGTCAGGATTGGCTTTTAAGGCCATCTTCATCTGTGAATGTTTTCTTGTTTGTCTGCCACAACAGAAACCTAAAGAATTGCAACTTATATTTAGTGTCTGTTAGCATGTGGAAAATGATCACTCAGTCTTTGAAACCATTCTTTGCACTTAAATGATTTCGCTTCCCAAAGTATCATCCTGTTTTAAAATAGAATAGAATAGTTCCCTTTCCATAGACCCCATGGAGCTCTAGCCACTTTTCCTGCTCCCACTACTTCCACAAGTCTCATAGAAATGACTTTATGTCCTACAGAGCAATCACTATCTCCACCTGGCCCACTTCTGGAGGCTTTCACACAAAGGCTGGGACACTCTGGGACTCAGTGTGTCTGCACAGAATAAAACTTCATGTTCTTCTCCTGGTCTGGAACCACAGGATAAGGTGCAGTTTGCTACACCCAAACTATCAAAGCATCCTCTTTCCAAGGCCATGCCTTGCTACTTTTTAACCTTCAGGCCACTATTTCTTGTCAGAAATCTGCCTTCCCCGAGAGTCCATGGGAAGGAGTTGTGGATGAGCTAAGTGCCAATGGCTGGGATACCCATGAGGTGGAAATGTCCTGATGCCAGGTCCGGAGACTTCTTCATTTATAACATAGAGTAGTTAGCTGGAAGCAGAAGGGGGCTGGTAACTGTGAAGAAGAGATGAAGGGAAAGGCATTGCTGGTCTTTATCTGTGACTCCAAGCTTACACAACCTCTTGTACACTGCCCTGGAGTGAGATGTTATCCAGACAAACACAGCCTGCTTTACCTCAGCACCTCATTAGCAATATGAAAACAGTTTAACACCATATATTCTGAGTACACACCTTTGCTCAGAATGTGAACTAAGCTTCGCACTGATGCACACACTTATTCAGTACTAGTTGAATTCCTGATACAAAGAAAATGCTGTAATTTATGTAACTAGTCAAAAGCTGTTGAAGAGTCAAAGAAACAAAATTAATTAACAATTAAACAACACAGCCTCAGCATATCAGAGAAGAGTAGTGAAAACTTCATAAAAATAGGAAGGCAATTCAGTAGCTTAGGTATGGTTTCCCACGATTAATCCTAGATACTCTTCAAGAATCCTTGTGGACCAAAAAAAAGAATGTCAAAGATATCAATTAAACAATTAAAACACACAACTTACTAACTGACGAGTTTTCATCTTTCCTCACACCCTATAGGAAGAAAGCAGAGCTCCAAGCAGCACAGAGGTTTTGAAAGCACCTCAGTCTTTGCAAGCTCCCTCTCCTTCGTGCTGCATTTTCAAAGTGTGACAGCAATGAAGCGTGATGCAGGCTGTATTGATGCAAGGCAAACCATGATACCTCTGTCAAATCACCAGAATGAGCTACTGATGTCAACACATTTTGAATTTTTCACCACAGTAGCACAGATATATCTCTATTGTAAGAAAACTTGAAGTTTTATACAACAGTGAGGCAAAGTACACTTCTATAGGGAAGATATAAGCAGGATAATATATATGTCTGTAGGTGTGAGTGCAAATCTTCCTCTCTTTTTCTTTTCAGTCCCCACTTCCCCATTCCACTAAATCTGATATTTCAGTAGAGAAGTGTTAAAGATACCACAAGCAGTCTAACAATTTTGCATAGATTTTGCTGAGAAGACAGGCTCTAAGATTCTTGCCCATGGCAAACTTAAATAAGCATGGTGGCAAAAAAAGAGTAGTAGTCTGTAAAAGTAGGTTTAAATTAAATGGGTGCCTTAATTTAGTTGATTGGATTGACAGAAAAGGTTTTCCATTAGAAATCTCTGATTTCCATTTTTGAAAATCAGCAAAAATAAATTGTTACCTAGGAAGCTGGTGTGAAACAGTGACTCACAAAACAGCAGCCACCCACCGCAAGTTCATGAGCCTGTGTAATAGCCCAGAACACAAGTGCATTACCCCTGCTTTACACAGCAGCAGAAAGGCTGAATTGCTGCCAGAAATGGATGTCAATTCCCAGAAGGATTCTGAGAAAGAGAACTGTTAAGTGCACAAGAAGTCTCTCAACGCTGTATCATTTCTTAGCATCCTGAACAGCAACAATGAAACATCACATACCGGGAGATGTTCAGATCTATTAAAATTGATTCCAGCTATCATCGTCCAAACATGTGACTGTCAGCTCATGATAGGTCCCTGCTGTATTGCTTCTTGTTTGGGAGACCTCTTTCTTCCTACTCTCCATTATGTTTTCCTTTATTTGCTGTGTTTATGATTCTATCATTTCCACTCAATTTTCTTTCCTTGCAGGAGAAGGGGGAAAATTTGCTTTTTGTCCTTCCATTTTCTGTCATTTCAATATAGTCCCTCTGATCTGCTGCATTTGCCTCTTCATTTTAATCAGTGATATTAACTTCAGTTGCTGCTACACTTCTTCTATTGTATAATCCAGTTCCTGACCCAGCGACATCTATCTGCCTTTTGCTGAAAGGAGCTTCCATTTAACTTGTTCTCTGAAGAAATGTCTCTGAATTGTGTGCAATCACTAAGAGGTATTCTGCCATGAACTTAAGATGGTGCTTATCAGGACATCTTTTCTCAAGCAGCAACAATCCAATCTTGTTCTCCTTGACTCCTTTTTTTTTTCTAACTTTTGCTTTATCTCAGCAAGTATCAGATATTTTGTAAATACAAGCAAATTCTACTTGTTCTTTGTTGGAGTTGAAACACTTAGATTTGTATAATGATTCAGTTGATTTAACTAAGGTCTCTTTTTTTGTGTAAATGGTCAAAAGTCCTCTTAAATTTTTAATTCCAAGTCAGTGGACCAGCTCCTGCCTTAGAAAGAAATGCTAAAAAATACCCTGCCTAACAAAAGCTCTCTGATAAACCTTAACAAATTTCTCCTTAAATAACTAGAGAGGACTAGAGAGAAAGAGAGGGAGGAAGCAAATTGCCCTCATTGCCCTTTTCAGGAGGCTGTCAAATTTCACTGCTTTAATGATAAAAAATCTTTGCATTTTCAGACTAAAGTATGCTTGGCTAAACCACAACATTTTTTGCCAGGGCAAAATTCCTACTGATTGCTTGCTATAATGGTTATGTGTGGATACTTCCCATAGGTCTCACTTCCTAATGAATTTCAATAAATAAAATAACCTGATTCTATTACAAATACTAATTTCATACTATCTTATCCAGTTGTTCCGTGAAAACCAGTGGCATAAAATGTTTAAAATACCCAGGTGCATAAATGATTAAGCTCTATAATGAGATCTCTGAAAGAATAGAATAAGATATCAAACTAGAAAGGAGGCCAAGGGAATAAAATGACTTAAAACCTAGATGCATTGTAAGAATATCCAGTCTCTGGTTACACAGATTACTATAGATAGCAATTCAAAAAAAAAGAAGAAAAAAAAAAAAAAAGCTGGGATACAGATTTCATCTTTCAGCATACACATCAGATGCCATAGGAAAAAACTGCTCCTGCAGTAGGTGAGCCTGTATTTGTCCCCAGGTATTTCTTTTTCCTCCCTTTGATATACGCAATATTGAATTCCAAAGGCAAGGGCTGAGGGACCTCTGGAACTTAGCTTCTCTTACAATGGATATACTTCAAGCATTATGTTGTGGATGGAGCGATGCACTTCGCTCAGAAGAGAGAAGTAGCAATACGTTTATTGATATAAACCAGTGATTTAACAAAGTTTGGTAATAGCTGAAACAGTGATTTAACAAGATTTGATGACAATACACACTTGATTATTTACCACGTAGAAAACAGGGTCAGACAAAACTGTCAGATAGATCGTCCCATTGAGTCATGAGGCTCAGAAAGGACCGCCTTGCATTCTAAACTCCTTCTCACGCAGGGGTCTAGATGCAGTTGGATCCAATCCTAGTCCCAGACTTGGTCAAAAGTTTATGTCTACGTGATTATATACACACAATCAATCCTTTACATGATTTAGGATTTCAACGTTTTGCACTCTATTAATCACCTACTGAGAATCTGTTACAGCAAGGACTCTCAATCTCGAGGAATAACCTTGAAAGACATCCTTACTCAAGGGGGGATCTTGGTGTGCAGCCTGCTGGCTTGCAGCAGAGCTCAATGGGCCCTCAGCTGTCCACTATTGTCCAAAGCACCACAAAGCCACTTGCTCACTTCTAACCCTTTCCAGCAGGATGGGGAGGAGAAAATATAACCAAAGGCTTGAGGGCCCAGCCAAAGGACAGAGAGGGCTCACAAATCAATTATGGAAACTGGCTAAAGATGGACTCAACTTGGGGAAACAAAATCCATTTCATTTAAACAACAAAACACCACCAATTTACGAACTGAATCAGAATAGCATAGTGAGAAATACATCTAGGTCCTAAAACATCTTGCCCCCACCTCTCCCCTCTTCCCAGGCTCAGATCTTCTTCCAATTCTCTGCCTTCTCCCCCTCAGTGATCCAGGGTAGCAGGGAATGGGGGTTGCAGACAGTCCAATTATGTTCCACATTGTTTCTGTCTCTCCTTCTTCCTCAGGGAGAAAACTTCTTACAGTCCTCCCCTGCTGCAATGTGGCATCTGTCTCATGGAAGACAGTCCTCCACGAACTTCTTTTACCGGCATGGATGTCTTCTATGTGCTGCAGCAATGGATTGCTTCAGTATAGGCTTCCCTCAGAGTCACAGTTTTTCTCAGGTGTAGCCACCTACTCTGGCATGGAGTCCTCCAAGGGCCAAAGGCAGGACTCTGCCCCACTGTTGTTCATTATGGTCTGCAGAGGGGCAGCCTGCCATCTTACCACAGGCCACAGAGGAATGGCTGCTCTGACGCACCTCCCCATCTCCTTCCTCAATGACCTCAGAGTCCACATAGCTCTCTCTCACATCTCAATCCGCTCCAAAACAAAAGAACTCACCCAACAGTTTTTTTCCCTTCTTAAATAAGTTACTGCAGAGGTGCTGATTGGCTTGACCTTGGTCAGAGGCAGATCTGACTTGAAGCTGGTGGAGCTTCTCAAAGCCATGCCAGTAACCCTCTTCTCTTCTACCAAAACACCACCAGACATAAATACAGTACAATTATTTATGGAGTAAGATAATTGACTAATACTCATACTTACGTGCTATCTAGAGATGATAGTTTCTTCCAAGTGTGGTTTGAGTTGAACACTGATCAGCACTGTGGTTAAGTGGTTGCATTATTCAAATTAGCCTTTGGCTGTTGTGTTGTCATCTGTCTCCCATGAATTCACCTTGAGCCAGATTGAAGCCATCACAACCAGATGCATCCATTTTGATCACCACTGGTGGTTATCGCTTAAGCAGGGTTACAGAAAAAAAAGGTCAGTCTGGGAGGTGGGAAACACACTCCCATGCATTAAAAGGAAAGTTTTGCAGAAAGGTCTCAGCATCTCCCAGGAAAAAGGGGAAAAGAAGACTTTTCAGACCACATGGCAAACCAAAAATGTCAAGAGTCCGTCACAAGTGCTAACAGCCTAGGAACATGAAGTGTGAACGAATGATACACAGAATGGCATAAAGGAGGACATATTTGATGCCCAAATGGCTGGAAGACTAACATTCAAGCAGACTGCTATGCTGACAGTTTCGTAAAAGACTTTGATGAGGTGACAGTTTGCCTGACTGAAATGCTAAATCTAAGCAATGTAAGCATTTTCTTCTGCTATGCAACTGCACAGTTTCTGCCTACCTAGATTAGTCTTTGCCATGTGGACTAGAACTTGCCACATGGTTTGGCAGGGGGAGCAGGACATGATTCTCGCTTTACCAAGTGCTGGTTATCTATGCAGTCTTGCATTCTTCGCTGAGTTTCCTTCATATTTGGGGCTGATGTAAAAGTATCAATCCATGAATTTACATGTCTATAAAATTTAGAAATTGTGTTTTATTGCAAGTTCAAAAAATGACTGCTCTCTATGCCAAGATGTACTATCTGAAAGTGGCTGCTCTGCCTGGACAAGTCAGAGCACATTCAATTAAAAAATACCTACAGAATAGACTCTTATTCTCTTGGAATAGGTGAGATACCATTATTTACACTGAATAACAACTTACACTGAGCAGTCAGCTAGACAACTTGTGAAACAGATTGCAACATACAATCAGTAGCTGTAAAGTAAGATGCAAAATAAAGTAAAATAAATAAAATATTTTAAAAACAATTAAAAAAAACATAAAAATTGCCACACTGATCAAGTATCTTTTCCTGGAGGAGGGAAACCTGTTATTTTCATCAACATATTTCAAACACCGTTGTACTGGGTCTGACTGAGATGGAGTTAATTTTCCCCACAGAAGCCCTCATAGTGCTATGTTTTTTCTTGGGAGCTGGAAAGGTGCTGTTAACACACCTGTGTTGTGGCTACTGAGCAGGGATGCACAGCATCAATGCTGTTTTTTCCAGTGCTCCCCCCTCCACTGACATGGGGTGGACAAGATCTTGGGAGGGAACACAACCAAGACAACTGACCCAAACTGACCAAAGGGATATTCCATACCATATGATATTGGTTCAACAATAAAAGCTAGGGAAAAGAAGGAGGAGGGGAGGCATCCACTTGACTTCTGGAGCAACCACTATGTGTACTGGAGCCCTGCTTCCCCAGAAAGTGGCTGGACATCACCTGCTGCTGGGAGATAGAGAATAAATCTTTGTTTTCCTTTGCTTCTACATGCGGCCTTGCTTTACTTTCATTAAACTGCCTTTATCTTGACCCAAGAGTTTTTTTCCATCTTATTTGCTCTCCTCTTGTCCTGCTGAGAAGGGGGAGAGTGATAGAGAAGCCTGGTGGGCACCTGGCACCCAGCCAAGGTCAACTCGCCACTACTGTTCATTGACTGCAGATGGTGGTTTGAGGCTCCTTGGATAGTATCATGTTTCCAAGAGAAACCAAAAGCAATGTATATCATGGGCTTGTGTCAAAGAAAGACATTGATCTTAATTGCATTTCAAAGTGTTTCATTATTCCAGATGAGTACTTGTCACAAGTACAGAGATCCAAATTTCAGAATAACACTGTTCTAAAAAATCAGTCTATGTACAAAGTTTTAATTACTTACAAGTCAATTTTGGCAGATTTTAGGCTTTGGTTTGGTTTGGTTTGTCTTTTTAATTGTAATTCATTTTCCAGGCATAATCCATTGATATACTCAGAAATCAGTAACTTGCATCTTTGACTCAGAGTAGTTCCACCTTTTCTTCTAAACAGTGTTTTGACCATTCACTCTTTTTTAAGTTTCCTTTTGATGAGACGTGCTTTGCTGTTAATTAAAAGTAGGTCCTGCTGTATCTCCCTTGACAAATCTGTCACTTCTTCTCCTTGCTCTCTTCAAGATACTTCTAAAGAGCAAAGCTGGAGAATCTTCTTCGGTTGTTGATATATCATATGTCATATGGTCTTTGTATGTGATGCTGAGGTATAACAAACTGTGAGAGGGTCCGCAAATACTTGTTTCATTCCTACCATGAAAAGGTTTAACTATCACTTACTTTCTCCTCTGCATTAAAAAGGTTTACAAATATGAGATCATATTAAAAGTTACAAAGACAGAGAAAAAGCGAATCAAGACTATTTTCATTTCCATGTTGGGAATGTGTGTCAACCATTTCACCTAGACTGTTTGCTTTCATTGGTTTTCATAAAGATTTTCCTCTTTTTAATAGAGTCTGCGGTCATGATATCACTCAGACATCTCTTGAGCTTACAGAAACCTTAAAAACCACCTCATTAACTGCATAATATTTGGGCCAATTAACAAGGCAGCTCTCTGAGTTTCATCTCTCTTTAATTGAAAGCTACTGCTCCGTCTCAAGGGTTGTAAAGCCTCTGGGATTGCAAATACAATAATTATTAGCATGCAGTTTTTTATGCATTGAACTCAAGGGATGAAACTTAACATTGACTGAGGTTTAAACAAATACTGAAAAAAATCAGTTCTTTCCATGCTGTCACTATCTTCAGAGGACACTGGGGAGTAATCTGCCCATGCACAAACACTTAGCACTGTCGGCAGGAATATCACACACATTTGAACGTCTTTCTAGTGTAACAGATTTTGACAGGATGATATGATAAAGCCTGGGGCATTGTTTTTCTTTGTTTGGAAATTCTTCCCTTTGCCAATAATTATCTACATTCCCACACAAGAGCCTTTGGCCTTGAAAGATAAGCAGATAGATAAACTTCATAACTACTGTTTTAACAGATACCAAAAGCTGTAATTGAGAATGAGGATTGAGCTCTACACAGGAATACATACACATAGGTTCTGTTCCACAATAGGCTCATGTTCAGTTGTGATCTCAGAATAAAAGTTGATTTATTTATTTTTCTACTTCAGTAAACTAGGTCAGCTATTTTGGCATTGTACATTTTGGTATTGCAAAACCCGATCTTTTCACAACAGTCTAGTTCAAGTGGCTGATGTTAAGACTTTACAGAAAATTTACTTTAGTGCATTCAGTGAAAAAGATAAACTAGCCATGCCAGGACATAAATCAGTCCAAACCTTTTGTACTTCAGACATCCAAAGACATAATGACAATGTACTATGAGCCGCAGAGCCTCTTCCGTTTCTGCAGAGGTCCCTTCTGAGCATGTTTTGTAACTAGATTTATTAACTTCTAGCGTAGGGGTTAGGAGTTGTCAAAATCCAGCTCACTTGTCTATGAGCAGCCCTACCTTATGCTTTAATCCATTGTGAAAATAAATCCATGACATTTTACATTTTGTACAAGCTATTACTTTTTGCTAAAAATAATTATATTTGCCATGGCACTGGAGAGGTACATAGGCAGAAAGGTGATTCTAAGAGTCCACACAATGTCTCTGTGGGAGCAGAAACTCCCATGAGACTGCTCCGGTTTAAAATAGTTATCCATGGAGCAGACAGCCTATGGAAGGAAGTAAGGAGGGATCTAATAACTGGAGGATGAGGGTCAAATAAATTAGGACAAAAAAAATTATCGTTTTTCTACTTATGATTTCTTTCTGTTTTAAAAAAGAATTAAATAATATCTCAGTCCTTGTTTTGGGACTAATGTAATTAGAAAAACTTAGAGAATTACAACTATTACAGACACCAGTTATATCTGATATAAACTTTTAAACTATGTGAAATTAAGGACTGCCTAGTATGCAATATTATATTGCATGTCAATAATCTAAACGCAGGTTAGGACTACATTTTTTTCATATTTCCAACTCTTAGTTTGAAAATCTTAGAGGAGATGAAGAAGTAAGGTGCTTTTCTTCATAGCTATAATCTAAAGAATATGAAGTAATGAAGATCATTATGTGAGTATGACCTGATAGTCACTATAAAGAAAGATAATGTGAATAACTGTAAAAGACAATAAAAATGAAGTGGAAAAGGGAAAATCACAGTATCAGTTTAAAAACTGAACTGTGATCAGTTTAAGAACACATTAAAGCATCTCAGTTACTTCAGTTTTTGTAGAAGTGATAAAAAAATCCCATTCAGGTAGATACTTTTAAGAAAAAAATATACCTACCATAGTTTTAGCTGATTTATTTATATATATACACCTGATATGTAGGTTTACTGAGTATCTTGGTTTATGTTCACTTGGATAAAGGCTCAAGGCATTTTGAAAACTTTATGTGATATAACATATGGCAAAATACACTTAAACTGAAAGGAGATTTTTTTAACAGCTTTATCATATCGGGAAAAAATGCACCTCCCTCCCTATGTGCTGCAGGGTGTAGTAGATACATAATGACAACCATTTTGATTTAAGTATTTAGACAAAATGTCAAAAGGATTCCATGCTGTAGACACAAGGAGAGAAAAATAACAGCTTGGTTCTTGAATATATGGCTCCTTGTATTTATGGGAATTGTGAGACATAGATTAGAGCTCCCTCCTTCAAAGGAAACCTGAATTTGACATATTAGATAAAGTCACTGTCCCATCTTGCTTATTATCTTTTCTTGGGCTGCAGCCAGTATTTAACGTTCAGGATAATAGAGGGGAAAAATCTTCCTGCTCTGCACAAGCAATTTACTTATATTATAAGCTATAAAGTTTAATTACATTGTGCTACTTTCTTAGCTTGTGCAGTTCGATGACAATGATCCTTTTCTTCCTCTGTTTAAATAATTAAAACTATCAAAATATATGAATCAGAAACTTTCAAAATCACACTTCACAACTCTTTAAAATGATGAGTCATGCAAAACAATCTGAGATCACATGTAAAATAGCCTCACTGGTAAATAACTGAATATCACAAGCATATGGGCAGAATTGCATGCACATCAAATACTTTGAATGGGATCCAATCTTAGCCACCTGTGTCATCTATCTACTTTCCTGCCCCATTGTCCAGGGAATTGGAACTGCCCCATTGTCCAGGCAGATAAATTATGTAGATACCATTCTATTTAGTCCCAAACTTTCCTGGGCTTTGCTTTACTTCATTTGTACATCCATGTACAGAAATACCTATTATGGGAATGCAAATGCCTAAAGTTCAGATACGATCCAAGCCTAGGTGAGATCACTGAATTTCCTAGCAAACTTTAAAAAGAATTGTGACAGGATCAGTGGCCATTACCTCTGGTGCAGCATACCATGGAGATATGAATTCTGCACTTTTGACTAATTGGCTTGAATGGATACCATCTTCATTCCTTTTGCTTAAACTCAAATTTTCAAAAAGCAAGAGGTCAGGAGAAAAAGGAGCAGAGAGTATGACTAATATCAAACTGAGAAATTAAGTTTGTGATAAAGATATCAGGCATGTGTATGCATTTTATACATAAATTGGTTTGGATTAAAAACAGTTTAAAATTATCCTTGGGATAAGAATCAAAACCTTCGTTCAGTACTACCTTTTGCTAATTTAGTCAATACATCATATTCATTCATAAATAACTCCATCTCCTCTCCTCTCCTCTCCTCTCCTCTCCTCTTCTCTCCTCTCCTCTCTCCCTCTCCTCCCTTTGTGCTTTAAGTCTTCCCCTTGACTCTTTTCCTATGACAATATTTTTTGGGTGCTATTAGTTATGGCACACCTTGGACATTACTTTCTCCCCTCCTACTCCTATATTAGGGAATATCTATGGTAGAAATTCTCAGATCAGATGAATTCATTTTCTCCTCCTTCAGATTTGCTAGCTTATTTTTTCAGATCTGCTGCACAAGACTGTCCTTCTGCCTGTCTTTCAGGTCTATATTGTTTGACTCAGGCTTCATTGACAGTACTAGCTTTGAGACTATAAACCTTACACATGCTTTCATCTATAAGATAAGTCTTTTCTACACAGCCACCCACCTTGTCATACAGCCCACATTCTCTTAACAGTATGTGGAGCAATGCTGCTCCAAAGATGATTAATAAAGTCATCTCTCCCTTTGAGCTCTGCTATTAGCTTCCCCTTCTTCATGTCAAATACAACCTGATAGTCTTCACTGTCACAGCTCTTTTTGCTGTACTCACCCTATAAACTCTAGTTTGAAATAAAAGATTGTCTCTTACTTGTCTGACAATTTTATTACATTTTGGAACAAATTCTTCTGGGATTTTGCATGTTTCTCTTCACATCTGGAAAGCTGTCCATGAAGGTGTTTCATTGTTTTTCTCAAGTTTTCCTCAAGCTTTCGCTTACTGTACTATTTAGAAACAAAAATGGACAACTGCCTGGCTAAGATCAGCAATTTGTGTCATTGCACACCCATCTATCCACATCAGTTGATCCTTGTGTTGCGTTCCAACTGAAAGCGTTTTCAAATAAGATCTATCACTATAACCTTATATCCTTTAATTACGTAGCACTTTATAAGAGCTTCTAGGCAGTGAGATAATACAAAAACAACAATTAATAAAAGAAACAAGTGCTCAGGAAGTTTTTACTCCAATTAAAATCAAAGGATTATATGGGAGTTTTGAGATACTTTCCAGGGTAGGAAACATGATACAATCACACTATCCCACCAGGAGCACCCAGGGCAGAGAGAGCACATGTACGATGGCTCCTGTAGGCCAAAATGGACGACTGGGGCTACTGTTTCAGCAGCGAGAATGCAGTGTGCATTTCCATCTCCTTTGCTCAATCTGAAAAATAAGTAAGCCATTTCCTACCATTTGCTGTCAGTGCGATGCCACTCTTCACAGCAATCTATGCAGCAGTTGTGCCTGTTCCTGGATTTTGCTTCCTGGAGTTCTCCCATCCTTATGAATATCTCTGCTCTGCTGGGTGCAAGTTAGCCCAAACCTCTTAGTGATTCAGTGTAATGAGAAGAACATACACAGTGTACTTTCCTTATTGATTATACAGAATTAGAATATTAATTAGAGTTTGGATGTATACATACAACTAAATCATAAAATTATTTCCAGAGAAATACAACTCCCTAGCTGTCTCAATCCATCTAAAATGCCAAAAAGCAATTACTCCCTACAGCTTTCTAAAAGCACTTTATCTTTCTTTGAAGATGGCATCAGAACAGATCCAGCAGCTTTAATGGTCTAGTGGCGAGGTTCTGGAAACTCCGAGTCAAAAGCTCTGTAGGACACAATACACCAGCATTCTCAATGTGAATTCAATGTGCGGTCAAGTGATTGCATATTGAAATGTCTTTGTACAACTGTGTGGTCACTCAAATATAAATCAGAACTGGGATTGATGGTTTTTATTACAGTGTGTCAGCATGACTATGGGAAGCAAGCTTATAGTCTGCTACCTCTTTGAAAGTGCTGGCAACTTTCCCCCCCCCCGTTGCAACTCAGCAGTGCTTACTGAGCTGTACCACAATCAAAGCGATGCTTTATGTGTTGAATATACTAAGAGTTAATTCAACTACATGGCTTTCTTTTGAAAAGAATGCACTCAAACCTATCTGTGTAATGAAGATTTTTACATTATACAACGCTACAGAGCTATCTCCTCTATAACAATGAGCTATCAAAAATAAATCTCTCATCTCTGTTATTTGATTCAAGCTGAGAGGGAGAATGGAGATCAGATAAGGAAGAACAGTAGCTGTAGAAATGAAATCAGTTCTGTACTGCTGAAAGATCATTAAAGGGAGCAATATGGAATAAATTAATTGTTGTATAGCTGATATCGTGGCAGGTTTTGGCACTTACCTGGAGCCTGCAGAGACCACTCCAGGACTATGGGAGAAGTATATTATATCCAAGGCCTTTGTACTTCATTTTGTTGTCAGTCTAAGCAGCCAAGAGCAGGAATACATGTTTCAGGAAACTAAATAAGAAATATTCTAGTGTCAAAGTCTGGTGTATAAACTATCATTCCCACTTTAGCTGCTCAGAGTACTCAGAAAGAAAAGTTAACAATTCTTCGTTGGAGAAGTACTTGGAGGATTTCTTTCCTGGTGAAAGTATATAGTTAATTTTCAATTGCATAGTAGCATATTTAGCTGCTAGAGGAAGTAGTAGAGAAAATATCCAAAACACATAGGGATTCCATGGTTGTATTAGAGCAGATGTTAGATTTACTTACCATCTTTGCTCCCTAAAAGAGACAATATATCAGAGTAAAATAGCCAGTGCTTCTTTATCAGGATCTGAAACCTTTACCTATTGGAATGTCTTTATCTTTATTAATTTGCAGAGAAAAGAGATCTTTCTTTTTACTGTATGTCTGTGAATATGATGTGAACAGGGAAAAAGACTGAAGTCATTTACAATAAACAATTCAAGAATCCCTATGAGCATAATGGGGTCTTACAACAATACTCTAAATCTGCAGAATATTTATGTATATCCTTAACTTTGAGCACAGAGAAAAAAACATTTGAAGAGAGCATAATGGAATGAGCTTTACACCACCATAAAAAGCAAAAAACATCCTACACAAATAAAAATAGAAAATAAATTAAATTCCTTTGAATCTGAACCACTTTCTACTGTCATTAGACTCCTTGAAAATGGAAAGTAGAAAGAAAATTAAAACAATCATAGAAATGACCTTTTGTATATTCTTTATTATCAGTATTTGAGTAGATTGGAATGGGATTGGATAGTTGCCTGAGATTCTTGAAGGATTACATAAAGCCATTATAATCTCTACCATGCAGTAGATTAAGATATAAAAGCTACCTTTATTAATAATACGTAAAAATAAACAAGTGACAATCTTCATAGGGTATTCAGCATTTCCTAATATCTCACTATAGGTACAGTGAGGGAAAACTGCAAGAATCAAAGTTTATTCCTAATAGCTTCATTGTTGGCAGAACACTCCTTTCTTAAGAGGAAATAAATAAATATACATACAGGCATGAACCATATTCCCCAAACCATGTAGCTTGTTTACCTCTCCAAATCAACAGTTCCATAAATTATTTTTTTGTTGTTGTTCTTATGACAGAGTATTACAAGCCTGCACATTACAGGTCAAATCCTACCCTCCAAGGTTTGAATACTCAGACCACGCCAGTGCTTTGCTAGCTTTCAGGAAGACAAAATTTCACCGAATATCTTCCAGCCAAAGCCCAGGTTTGGGTGACTTATTTCCTTGAGTAGCCTTTAGCTTCAAATAATGGGCCAGATTCATCAAAGAGTTTGGAAATACAATTAAACATGGTTATAACTGCACACCTAAGTGTTCTACCGTGTAGGTATCAGCTACTCCACCAATCTGCGCAGGGATGTTTTTCATGAAGTCTGCAGTGTAAAGCTGAGTGCTGCTCTTTGGAAAGCTTCGTTTGGAAACGTCTGTGAATTTTAACCAGAGATGAGCTGAAGGAAGTGTCACTTTACTGTGAAGCAACACAGAGAAATTGGCAATGATGCACCAAGTGCTCTACTGCCAAAATCCCGTCAGAGTGCCGTCAAATCAATTTCTGTCTTCAACGCTGAGCACCAGCATTTACTATACCAGCAAACTGTTAAAAATGAACAAAGATAACAGTTCTACTTTAGGTAGAATGAGAAATATTTTCTAGCTATTAGCCTCCATCTTCTGCTTCCTGAATCCACAGAGGAAATTCTGTGATTCTGGGAAAGGCTATAAATACCTGGTTAATTGCTGCCTGGAAAAAAAGGGAAAGGGACATCTACCTATATAACTTCTCAGTACTTTACTGGTGTTATCTGTCCCTTCTGGGAAGGGTCGACTCCTCCTCTTGGCCATCTCCTGCTTTTCTCTCCTTTTGTAGGCTGGCAGAGCTCCAGAGCTTTGCTGAATCGGCAGCGGGAGCGGTGAGGGAGACAGAGACAAGAAGAGGTGAAGGGGCGGAGGGAGAATAAGCTCCACTGTTGGTCATTGCCTCTGGAGCCTGACAGCAGAAGCTGACTTTCAGCAGTGGCTCTTCACTCTAAATTGCTGTGCAAAGAGCAGCTACTTATTAGATCATGGCCATTCATTAAAGTCACATGTAAGTGAGGCATTCATTGCAAATTCAGCAGGCAGCCAAATTCTCGGTTGTGTAAGTCAATTTAAATTTAATTAATTTTAAGGGAGTTATGTACCTTTACATCATCTGAAAGGCAGATCTGCAGAAGGTAAAGCTACACTGCCTGAGCAGAGATTGCTTGCAGATTCTGCAGGATAGCACATGACTGGTGAGGGAAACAGGCCATCAACTCCAATTCTCCCTGCAGCAATGTCAAAATAATCAGTAGCAAGGGGGCTTCTTTCTACATTGAAAAGAAGGGGGAGAGCGAGGGCGGAAACATGCCTCACATACCCGTTCTCCTCCCTGTGCTGTGCAGCAAGGGGGAAGGGAGCAGCTAGGCAGGATGAGAACGACATGAGTTTCCTGGTAAGGTGAAGGTGGGGACAGGCAGGGAGAGCTTTCAAGGACCCAAGAGCACATCTAACAATGTCTTCCAAGATACCTAAATCTTGTAAAGTGCCAAAGCCTGATTTCAATTTAAGAATAAAAGGATGACAGGAGTCCTCCCTTCATTAAATTATATTGGAGAAGAAAGCCCACAAATTACTTCTTTAGGCCAATGCACTTGCTCAAAGGCAGGAGGAACAAAAGTCTTAAGCATCAAGTTGTGTTTAGCAAATGTGTCTAAGCGCTCTGCAGGCTCTTAAATGAGCTCTTCAGGTGGATTATGTACTAATAAGTAAATTACACCAAGTTTCATGTAACATTACTTTGCCTTTTCCTGCCAAAATCCACAGTGCTACCAGACCTTTCCAAGAGTACATATTCCCTTCATTAGCCCATCTGATCTTACTGCAATACTGTGAATCTGATGTGAATACCTTTTTGAAACGGAAACTCATAGTAAAATATTTTCGTGGAAGAAAAATACTGTACAAACATTTGAAAAATATACATACCAGCTTAATTAAAAGTTTTGCAGAGTAGCATGGACTTATTAAAGGCATTAGAAAATTCAGAGAAAATCCAGCAATGATTTTCAGTGCTTACCATGTTCCGTAGTTTCCAGATGAGGAAGAGACCCTAGACACTGAGACTTTATTCGGTCAGTATCAGGAGACCCTGGAGACCTAATTAGTTCAATACTCACTGGCAGGTCGTCTGTTCCCTATAAAAGCAAAAATAGTATACAATCCATGTGTGTGCAGAGCAGACTTCTTGCTCACAGTCTTTACAGTTGCAAATACCTTTAGGGAAGCCTGGTTTTACTGGAAAGAGTATTGATTGTTGGAATACCATTTTAGAAGGAATATTGTTTTATAAGTAGTGCTACAGAAGTCAAAATAAATATGAAAAACATCTTCCAGAAGGAGAGACGGGTAGAATTATATGCAGTCCTTGGATAGCTTTGTTATCAACAGGGCTCTACTTCTATAGTGGTCTTTAGTAATTTTCCACAAAAGTCAAAGAGAGTGCTGCACTGTAACTCAGTAGTTTCCCTGCTTAGTAAGTAACTGTAGTTTGGCTTTCCAGGCAGCATCTGGGGAGATTGTGCTGCTATAACACATTCAGGGAGTGGGAATTGGCAGGCTATTTACTGGCATCAGAGAACCTAACAAATCATAGTTTTTATCCCCTTTCATCCAAAATCAGTTATAAGCTGCAAACATATCTTAATAATAGTGATGAAAAAAAGCTATATTTAGAACATAGTTTTCTCTGTATTGCCATTCTATTCTCCTTCTTTTCCCAGCTCCCAAGATGAATTAAAAGAAATACTCGGCTGCAAAATTGCTATTTACTTTCGTACTACTATTAGTCAAAAGATACAACACGAAACAATCCAATGCAAGTATTAAAGCATTCAATACGTATGTTGTATTGATCTTAGAAAAGACTGATGAAAATAGGCATATATTTCTTTGAACTGATGTTTATGCTTATTAAGAAAATGATAAAATGACTTTATTCTGAGCTGAAATATGTATCTATAGGCTGGATAAAAAGTAAGTAGCTGCAATGCAGAATTCACAACTTTATCCAACTGTTGACCTTAGCTCAATAAATTGCTTTTTCAAAGGTGAGAGATGGTCCATTTTTTCACCTCTGTGTATGCTCAATAGTCCCTGAGGTAAAAGGTTGGGTTTTTTTTGTTGTGGTGGTTTTGGTTTGTTTGTTTGTTTTAAATTCTTTGGTCCTTCTGATCTTTAGATTGCAGCTATTTTTTTCATACCAATTGTATACAGTTGTGAATTTTTTACAAAAAGCTGAAATCATTTAATCCTTCCCTCTGACTTGCTTGTGTAGGTGAATATTGTTCCTTTAGGCTTTGTTCAAGAAACTCTCCTTATTACTTTACAACGAGTAACTAAGAAATAGAGCAAGTTTATAGCTTTACAAAGTTCTTAACCACATGCTTGGGCCCATTTCTATTCAGCAAAATACACAAGGATGTACTAAACTGCATCTAATTAAGAGCAGAAGATTACAGATAGACTATTCTTCTAAAAATGGTAATATAAATGTATCTATTACCAGTATGTCATTGCGATTCAAATCAATGCATTAACAAGAATATTTCATAGGCTCCCTAGAAAGTGATATTGAGTAAATTCTTTACAAACTCTTTGGTATCCAGTGCAAAACTGTTCTTTTTTTTAAAAAAAAAAACAACCCTGAAATCTCAAAAATAACTTTATTTCCACATAGATTGTCTTTCATGTAGACCTCTCTGTAGTGTGGTTTCCAAGAGCAGCTGAAATCTTGTTTTTACTGCCTGAACTCAAGTTCATTTCTTTTATAGCTCAGTTTCTGACTTGAACTATTTTACCAGTGAACAGCTCTCTCTTGTTAGCAAGGAGTTCTGCCATCTGTGGTCTAAACTAGTTCAGTGGGGTGGAAGGGAAGGACATCTGTAGTAAGAAAAGCTGCCCTGAGGGAGGCTTTTTCTGCAAATTACAAACTCACGTTCTTCCCCGTACAGAGGTGCAGTAGCTTTCTCATAAAATGTGCCAGAAGTGGGTAGCACTAGTCATGAAACAAATCCTTCTGAGCTGGCCAAATTCTTCCTAAATCTTTCCCATCCTGAGAAGACCTCAGGAAAACAGTCAATAGTGTTCAAGTTGAATACCCTTTGAAAACAATAATTATTGTATCCAGTGTTTGCAAGGATTTTAACAATCATAGAATATCAGGTTAGAAGGAACCTCAAGAATCATCTAGTTCAACCTTTCAATGACAGATGATTTCTTGTACAGTTCTGATCCCCATGACATGGAGGAGCATAGTTTGCTCTGTATCTGAAGAAAACTGACAGTGCTTTCAACTTCTTATTGAAGACCTTAGACCAGACCTCAGGGAAACATGAGTGTGGCTATTTGATGTGGAAAACGTGATGCTACTACATGGCCTTTCATTAATGTGTTCTAATGATATCCTAAATTACTTCTGAACCTTTTTCTTAAAAGTTATGTCATTCTCTAGTGGTCTCTCCTTACAATCAACATATCTGTTATCCAATCATAGCTGAAGATCTTTACAGTATAAGTTGAAAGAGCTGTCCATGTCTGTGCCAAGGTCAGTGCCAGGGTCTGGTGTTTTGCCAGCACCAGTTTTGTTTGCTAGTTTCCACATTACTTGTATGCTGCAGAACCTGGATGAATTTGGCTTTCCTGGAGCACGTCTCTTCAAGTCTGGTGAGATCATACAGGCCTGTTCTTAAAGAAAGAAATGTCTCCCAGACCTCCTGCAATGCTAGTGTTTTTGTAGAGAATGAAAAGCAAGTTAAATAGTTGCTCATTTCTTAAAAGGAATAACAGTTGCTCATTTTCTAAAATATCTAGTCACCTTCTAATAAAGATGTCACCTTGTGTCTCAACCTCCCACAGTAACTAATCTGTCATGGAATGGCCTTTGCTCAAAGCTTTCAGTCTTTGGATCTGTCGTGTCTTGAAACCTGAGAGAACTGGGGTCACTGGAGGGGACTGAGATCCTGTGAACATAAACATTATATCCAAACTGTTCCATACCATTTAAGACAGGCATGTCTCAAAGAATCAAAAGTTTGGAAGATTTAATGAAGTGATTGAAGAAATAGAGCTAAGCACTGGTTGGCTTCAATTTGCTCCTGCTACCACACAGATTAAGAGGAATCTGAGCAATGATGGTAGCCTCCCTAGGCTTCAAGTTCTTACCCAACACTACAGGGATGTAAAAAGGCAAACAATGAATGCATAGCTGTGGTGGGCTGACCTTAGCTGGACACCAGGTGTCCACCAAAGACACTCTATTGCTCCCCCTTCTCAACTTGATAGGGGAGAGAGAAATATAATGAAAAGCTTGTGTGTCAAGATAAGGATAGGAAGGTCACTCAGCAATCACCATCACAGGCAGAACAGACTTGACTTGGGGAAATTAATTTATTACCAATCAAATCAGAGTAAGATAATGAGAAATAAAAACTAGCTAAATAAAAACACCTTCCCTTCACTCCTCCCTTATTCACAGGCTTACCTTTACTCTTGAGTTCTCTACCTCGTCCCCTCCAAACAACACAGGGGAATGAAGAACGGTGGTTGCAGTTAGATCATAACAGGTTGCCTCTGTCACTCCTTCATCCTCAGAAGGAGGATTCCTCACACTCTTCCTGTGCTCCAGCGTGAGGTCCCTTCCACAGGAGAAACAGTTCATTGAACTGCTCCAGCATGGCTCCTTTCCATGAGATGCCATCCTTCAGGAACAGACTGCTCAAGTGTGGTCCCCTGAAGAGTCACAAGTCCTGCCAGAAAAACTGCTGCATCACAGCTTGTCCACAAGGTCACAGCCTCCTTTGGGCACATCCATCTGCTCTGTCATGAGGTCCTCCATAGGCTGCAGGTGGATATCTTATCCACTGTTAACCTCTATGGCCTGCAGGCGGACAGCCTGCCTCACCCCAGTCTTCACCAGAGGCTGCAGGGCAATCTCTGCACTGGCACATGGAGCACCTCCTCCCTCTCCTTTCTTCACCAACCTTGATGTCTACAGAGTTGTTTGTTTCACATGTTCTCATTCTTCTCTTCTGGCTGCAATTGCTGTTGCACAGGATCCCCCCCCCCTTTAAAAGTATGTTTTTACAGAGGTCATAATTGCTGATGGTCTGTCTTGGAGCTGGCTGACATTGGCTCTATCAGACATAGGGGAAACTTCTAGCAGCTTCTCACAGAATCCACACCTGTAGCTCTTCTGCTATGAAAACCTTGCCATGCAAACCCAATCCAATAGTTGTAAGGTTTTTAAAAAAAAAAATAGCATGCCCATCTACTACCCCACCTTGACATTTGGCAGTTGGATCTGGTTTAGCGCAGTTGAGTCACTGGCAGTTGGATCTGTTTTAGCACAAATCCATTTGGATTGTTCCAACAATAACACATTATCCTTTTTAAAACAAACTTCCAACCATACAGCAAGATTTCTTCATGAGTGCTTTGCTCCCCTGGCAGCTGGAGAAAATTATTGTCATAAAGACTTTTTCTTTCAAAGTAGCTACATTGAAATTTACCTTCTTGAAAATGTTTGTGTTTATACATCTCATATCATAATGCCATCTTCAACCCACTGCCTGTCACAGAAACTTGGAAAGGTTTGCCTAAAAGCAATCTTCCATCTTCCATTTTCTTAACTTGGAAAACTGGAAACAGGTCCTCCTGCCTTTAAAGATATTTATCTCTCCAGATTTTTTTATATTCTTCCGCCAATAATTTGAATGTATACAGTAAGTATATTGAAAGTATACTGAAAGTATACATTCTTCTGTCAATAATTTGAGTGTATACAGTAAGACACATCTAGATAAATACAAGCTTCGTTAGAAATGAGAAAGTCCAGAAACATCAATCAAAGAACTGTCAGAATATTTTTGCTGAATCAAGGCTACAATATTGGAATATATTATTTGCAAAACCCTAATAGGAGAACACCTTATAGGATGACCTAAGAATTTATCATTAGTCTAATGGAAGTCTTATTAGTCTAATCAAAATAAAGCCCAATTACAAGTCTAACACTCATAGTTCAAATTATCAAATTACAGAAGACCCTCATTGATAACAAAATTAAAATTGATATACATAAACTTCCTAGTATTTTCTCCAGTGTCATGCTCACCCTCTCTCTATCCCTCTGCATCCTAAGGCTGACACCTTTAGTCTTCCTCAGGAAGAATTTCTATGTAAGGAGAGGAAGGGTAGACATTAATGTCATCAGTATGCTTAGTTCTTCACCAAGAAACCTATGATACTAACTGGCATGAAACAGTTAAATTTAGTTCCACTACTTCAAACTTTAAGTAGACTTGAGAATACTTTTTTTTGTAAGTCATCTTACTGTTTAGTCACTGCTTCCCAGCTGAAGTTTCCCTATCATACCAGTACATTATTGAAGTTATGCAATAGTCACCAGCAGCCCTAAAGGCCTAATGTTTGTTTCTAAGTGCCTATATGGATTCTTAGATCTTTACCATCTACAGAGAGCTAAACCAAAACCAAAGTAGTCAACAGTCATCTCACTTCTAGACAATTGTTGTCACAGAGAAAACAACATAAAATCAGGTCCTGCTAAAACAAACCCACACCAGGCTTGAAGTGGTAAGTTAATACAAAGTCAAGTCAGTCTCTCAATAGTATTGGAAAAATACTATTTACTGGGCCACAGTAACTATTCCTTACAATACGTAAACACAAAATGACTACTATAGTATTGAAAATGAAATGTAAATTAAAAAACATTGAGTTTTCAACTGGATATGAGACTGTTATTGAAAACTGTCTAGGTTCATCTGATTTGATTTTATCACAGACTGTTCCTTAAGAAATGAATACAAGCTCTTCCCCCAATCCTTACAGTGAGTTAACTGTAAAAATCCAGATATGGGTTTCCTGGAAAGTTTTGATTTCAGAGAATGTGGAGCATACTAGAGAATTCTTTTTGGTATGTACAGACCTACAGTACAACCTTAAAGTCAGATAATCATCAGTGAAGACACAAATACCATCTTTTATTTTTTTTTTTCATTTCACTGGGTTTTATATAATTTCTGGGCTGCTCCCTGCATCCTGCTGTGCTTTCACAGGCAAGCAGCTCTATGTCTCTTATTTCAGTGACAATTTAATATGAAATCACAGTTTTACTGCTGGACATCCTGCAAAGAAATGCTCTTCATGATAAATTCCAGTCATTTTTGACCCTCAGCTTTCCTGAGAAAGCCATATCAACAGTATTGATAAGACTTCATATTACCATCTCAGGAGTATAGCAAGGTTAAGACGATTGCTGTGTCAGCAAGATGCTGAGCTTTTGATTCATGCCTTTATAACAACAAGGTTGGATTATTGCAATTTATTGTTGGCAAGTCTCCCAGACTATTCACTATGTAGGTTGCACTTCACACAAAACTCAGCAGCCTAAATGTTCAAAAACTAGTATAAAAATATCCAAACAAGACTAGTAGTAACATCACCACCAGACACAGTATGGTGAAATCCTCATTTGGTATAAAAAAAATCCTGTGAAATAAGTACTTGTTGTGAAACCAATGAATAAGCAGGAACTATTTCATCTAAGTGTTATCTGCTTGTTAATTTAGAAAGAACCTTACTGTTTCCACTTCTGTGTCTCTGGTAATACTTGGTCTCTTTCATCCAGACTGTGTGAAATGTCTTATTATGCTGGGCTCAAAGCTCCTGTTTCATTTCATTTTAGATTTGAATATATTAATAACAATACCTTGGATGGATTCATCATTAGTATACCCTAATGGTTATTACATTGTGCATTTTTAGACAAAGTGGTATAAAAACTGTAATAAAAGGATGTGTAAGCTGCACACTGGTTTTTAAGGAGACCACTTTTTGTTTGAACACCATCAGGTTTGCAAAAATTAACTTGACAAATACCTGAAGCATTTCAAATCTATTTAAAATACTTTACAAATAAGTATATATGAGCATCCTGACGGTGAAAAAATTCTTCTGTATTTCTAAACAGAATTTCCCATACTCCAACTCACGCCCATTGTTGTTCACCATTTCACTCTGAGAAGAGTCCAATCATGTAACTGAATAAGCAGAAAGATTACCTTTTTGTGTTTTGTTTTGTTTTTAATTCCAGCTGGACAAACCCATTTCTTCCAAATTCCCTTTTTCCATCTGTGCTCCATCCTCTGATGTTGATGGCCCTCCACAGGGCTCACTGCAGTATGCTATGCTTGCATGTGGAGTCCAAAACCAGAGACAATATTCCAGATGCAGACTCACAGGTGCCAGTTAGAGGAGAACAACCACTTCTCCTGATATTTTGACTAGACTTCCTGATATATCCGAGGCTACACATGACTTTCTTTTTAAATGCATCTTTGATTGCATTAAATCTCTATTCCAGGTTTGTCCTTCTATTCACTTTCCTCTTCACAGCCAGAGCAGAATCACCCTACTCTGGATGTGACTTCTCGTGTTGCGATGAAAATTTTATATTTTGCCTGTACTAATGAGAAGCATGAAACTGACTCTGAGGTGGAAGTGGAAGAAGAGTATACTGTAAAACTGATGTGTGTCTTGAGTGCATACATTTTAGTACTCATTGGAGTTATAACTTTTAGTCATATCATGTTCTTCTTGTGAAGGTCTTTTGTAGGCTTTCTGAGGATCAAGACTGATAGGTTAGAGGTTATTTCTGAAGAATGATCTCCTGTCCTTTATTGACTCTGTGTGTCAGATCCTTTTTGATGCACAGAGGCTGTATGATCTCATGCACATACTTTGCATGAGGACATTAAATACAGTGGATGGAGCAGACTATACCTAGAGCTCAATCTGTGCAAAGCTTATGGATGTTAATGGTCTTTTTCTAGAAGAGCCCTGAGGATCGTGACTTCAATCTCCACTGATCTTTCCAGCGCAAATGCTAACGACCTATTTTCCCTCTGTCATACAGCTCTAACAGTCTGTTCCCTGCTGATACCTGGCTCTGCTCCACCTGTGCTGATCACTCATTTTCTTTCAAGATGTTTAAACGAGAAAAAGAACAGATTAAACCAGGAGTAGACAACTATAAGATAACATATATGTCCTTAAAATGTGTGTTCTTGACTTTAAATACAACACTGACTTTTTGCTGCATCATAATCTGAAAAAAAACAAGCTGTCTGGCTTCAGAAGTATTATGATCCGGTTCTTGGTTTAAAGGTCAGAATATGTGGCTGTCTTTCATCCACAAGTTTTTTTTTCAGGGTGATAATGTTTAAAGAGCTTCTGAAATGGAAAACCTTACCCTTTCAAGTGCAGATCCAACTGCACACAGAGCCATTCATAATGGTTCAGACTTGAATACAAATCTCTGTTCCTTATGTCCAAATCTACAAGGAAATAAAAGTAAATTTCCAGTGATGGCTGGAAATGCTAATATTTTCAGGTGTTCTTCTTCCAGCCTGGATGCAGAAATACAAACTCTGTATCTAAAGATTCAACATTGTAACTGCTTTTGTCCTAAAGATACAATGACAGCTCTTTTATGTTTGAATTATTTTAGTTAATTTTATATGAATTATCGCAATACTAGAGAATAAGTACTTTTAAATCCACTTGATAATACGACTTCTTAATATTGAAGTTGTATAGTGGTACCTATAATCAGTTACGTGGTAGCAGTAAAATTATGGTCTGATCTTTTTATTAAAGAGATATTAGTAGTCTCATTTAAAAAAAAGTTTAATTTTAAAAGATAGCTATTGCTATGTCATAAGTGACAGAATTTATATGACAAATTTCTGATGGACAATTTATTCTCTACAGAAGAGAAAGACTTGAAAATACGGGATATATCAGAAGAAAAATAATGAAAATTTAAGTACCTTCAGATATTTCTGCATATTGCTGAAGTAAGTTTCCTCCTTAATGATGGAACATTTAACTGCATGAGCAATTATAAAGATTACACAGTTCTCCTGTTCCTGTAAATTTGTTGACTTGTGTAGACAGCTAAAATAAAATACGTGAATATTAGGCAAAATGAATTATTAAGTATTGAGCAAGGACTTCTCTCAATTGAAATGGAAAATTTTACTAATTTCAGTCTGATTTTCAATATCGTGGGGAATTGGTGTCACTGTGTCTAGATAATTTTGAGTATAGAAGGTAAGCTGATTCCATTCATGTGTCTAATATGTAGACTTACTTTTGATGCCGCTAAAACTACATTGTCTCTCCTTTGCATACAAACCACAGGTTATTCAGAAAAATAACGTATAAATAAAATAAATAAAATGTGAGATGAGATTAAATGAAGTTAAGTTAAATTTTAAAATAAAATATTAAAACAAAATTTAAAAAATAATAATAAATTTTTTTTTTTTTTTAAAAAGAAATATAACACCACAAATTCTTGCTAGTGTCCCTACAGATGAGGCACTTTGGGTTCTTTCCACAGAACTGAGATTGCTGGAACTCTTGATTCATATAAATCTTCATATAAAATGCTGAAGATAATCGGCATTCTGAAGCAAGATGTGTCCTTTTAACTGAAACCATGTTTAATGATTTTATTTTAATCTTCAAGATAATTTAATTTTACAACAGCAGTCATACAGCTAGACCAGTCAGCTGGTCTCTGAATTTATTCAATATGATCCTTTTTAACCATCTGGACAAGTTCAGTTTTTGTTTCATTTCACTCTACTAATGGGACTTCCTTTAGTGCATGCAGTTTTGGCAGAATACCAGTGACTATATCCATGTGGCACATTCTGCCCAGAATGCTGGGTAGCCTGTTAATCATCTCACGTAATTGTTAAAGACTAGCTGATGAATCCTCTTCAGCAATGATGTATTCACTCATTTGCTTATCTGCATTTGCAGACTGCCCTTAAGTCAGGCTTAAGGTATGTGCATGGTGAGTCTCCAGAGGGAATTTGGTTTAATCACTGAAGTTTCAGGGCTAACTCTATAAAATAATAGTTGATGACTGTCTAACACGCACTACTAGGAAAGTGAAAAACTCTGAAATCTAAAATTATGTACAACAGTCAATACAAACATGGATATCTAAACGGCATATTTGTGCTATTTAATTTAAAAATGTCAAGTACGTAACTTCTAAAATATTTATTACAATTTTTAGCTAATGTGTTTAAATTACACTAATTATGGTCATCTCTTATTGGGCCTTAACACTGTTGCAGCTGGCATGATCTAATGGCACAACTAACAGTTTATTATTCCTCGTAGTCCAGCTTAGATTTAAAATACTATTAGTAGGGTTATAAAAATGGGGATTTTTGCTGTGACATAAATCTGTATTTTATGGATAAGAGGTGTATCTATTCCCTTTATGATGTACTAAAATATTAAGAGTAGAACTCAGGAATATGTTTATGACATTAAAAAATGTACTAGCCAACATTTATTCCTCATGTGAAATTTGTATTTGATAATGAAAGTATAAGAGAAGGTGCAGGTATTAGTTGATTTACACAATGGAATTACTAGGGCAGATTTCTTATATATCACTGTGACATTTAAGATATAATAAAAAATTGCATTTATTTTGTTGTAAATTTAATATTCTGAAATGATTTTTATTGGCAATATTCGGATGCTGACCTTTACCTGCATGACACTTTCAACAAGAAATGTCATGAAAATTTGCAAATTATTTTTACAGCAAATGAAGAGTTTGTAAAATTTATTTTGAATCATTTAAGGAAACCACATAGTACATAAACACCCTGCTATTACTGAGGTGTTTGACACTTCAGAGAGCTACTGAAATGGAATTTGGTTTCTTTTGGATCATAAAGAAATGTCAGTAGTAAGGGCCTAACTGCGCCACTTCCTTATTTTAAATTTATTTTCACTTTATGAATGCACATATTTAGTGTAATAGAATAATCGAGAAGTAAGGTGCTGTTTGGCATGAGGCATCAGGATGTGCCTCTAGGTACTTCATCCTCACAAGGAGAGCACTGGCTACATCAAACATCTTGAGAAGCTGGCTCATGAAAATACTTCTGTGAATTCACTTGAGAAAAAACTCAGGTAAAATGGATCCAAGTCAAAGCACATGAGAAGGGTCAAACTCCATATTTCTCCTTATACTTATTTTCAAGTCTGACAGGTTTCCTGGAGAAGTTTTGCCAGATATGAAGGTAAAGAACCTAATTCTGAGTCAAAAGGATTAATTATCTGGAATTAATTTTCAGAGGTAAATACTCTAGATCCCTTCAGCCAAGTGATTCATCCTATTCTCCATTCATAGCTGGTGGAAAAAGAATGGATACTTCTAGGTAATGATTCATCTTGTTTTGAAATAGGCATCTAAATGAATCTCACTCTGAAAACACACATTGCTACCCATTGAGAACAAAAGGGATCTAAGCTCAGGTGTATATATTTAGGTGAGGTGAACCTCACCCCTCATGTTTATTCAATGGGAGAATCATTAATGAATGTTTAGTACAGACTCTCCTGGATCATACAGTATTTTCTTTCACAAAACAGTGGAATTATCTAGTGCAATGTTGTGTTAGACAACAAAATAGGCTTTTTAAAGTATGTTGAGTAAGAGAAGGTCTAAGGAAGATATTAGACTGATACTTGATGAAGATGGTCACTTGGCAAATAAGGATTGAGAAAAAGGGAAGGTATTCAATGTTTATTTGGGTTTTTTCCTCAGTCTTTATTATTAAAGACAGACCTTGGGCTGCACAGTCCTCTAAGTTGGAGGATCATGACTGCAGGAACTTTGACTTTCCATTTGTGGACATCGAAATTGTAAGGGACCAGCTGTAGCTGCTGAATGTTCTTAAGTCCATAGGACCTGATAGGACTCATCCCAGAGTACTGAAGGAGCCAATAGTTGTTATGGCAGGATCTCTCTTAATCATCTGCAAAGGTTTTGGGAGTCTGGAGAAGTCCCTGTTGATTGGGAGCTAGCCAGTGTTATTCCGATTTCCAAGAAGGACATGAGGGAAGGAAGCTATAGATCTGGTAGTCTAACCTTAATTCCTGGTAAAATTATGGAGAAGATCATAGTGGGTGGTATTGAAAAGCATTTAAAGGAGAATGCTAACATCAGGCACAGTCAACATGGATTCACAAAGAGATAGCCCTGTTTGACTAATTTGATATTCTTCCACAGTAAGGTCACTTGCCTTATTGTAAACTTTTTCAGGGAAGGATCAGAGTAGATATTAGGAAAAATTTGTTCACTAAAAGGGTGGTCGAGCACTGGAACAGGCTTCCTAGAGAGGTGGTAGATACCCCAAGCCTGTCAGTGTTAAGAGGCATTTGGACAATGTCCTTAAAAACACACTCTCATTTTTGGTCAGCCCTGAAGTGGTCGGGCCTTTGGATTACATGATCGTTGTAGGTCCCTTCCAACAGAAATATTCTATTCTATTCTATTCTATTCTATTCTATTCTATTCTATTCTATTCTATTCTATTCTATTCTATTCTATTCTATTCTATTCTATTCTATTCTATTCTGTTTTATTCTATGCTATATCCTCTTTTGTTCTCCTGGAAAGAAGTTCAATTGTTATATTGATTTAACTGTTAGGTCAATATGATTAGATAGTATGTATTTTTAGGAAATATTATGTCTTCTTCATGCTTCCTCTCATTGACTTCCATCCACAACTCCTGCTCTACTACGTTTAGATAAATCTTCACACACCTATGTTATTTCCTCTCAAGTATTGATATGACTGTTCTATAGTCAGCATGTAATATGGTTCTGAAAGAGAAAATGGCACTTATTTGGCTTAGCACAACAATCAGAAAGTTCATGTGCAGAAAGTCTTTTATTTTATGGTATGCATAATTGGTAGAAAAATAACATTTTTTATTCTAATTATTTTTTGGAAAAAAAGTGCTGTTTGTGGCATACCTGATGAAGAATAATCCCATTTATAGAAACACTTTAAGCCTAACATCAGTGATCATAAACCAGTCTCCATTTGGCTTTATCACAGAGTAAATATCAAAAATTTTACTTACAGTTTAATGTTACAGACGAACTAACAGACAAAAAGGTCAAGGGAAATTCAGGCTAGATATACAACATTTCACCAGCAGCAAGATACCACATAACTCAAATGAAAACAGGTGTGCAGAGCCTGTCAACCACGTTTGCAGAAATACATTATGAATAAGTACTTCTGCTTACAGGAAAGAGTGGAAGATTCTGGAACTATGATAATTTATGCATTTTGAATTTCACAACAGTCAACTGTTAAGGAAAGTTAAAATTCTTTGTCTTGGTTAAGTTCAACACACACTCAGTGCCACTAGGGTGTCCACTCTCATGCCAAAAGAGCTATCAGAGTCTCGATGTTCATACTTTAGAAATACTTGACCAGATGCATCAAATGTCTCTTGTGAATGAAACCAAACAACTCCTGCAAAGCAGCATACACTTACAGACAGGCAATAAAGGACAGAAAAACCTGGTAAGCAACAGGGGGAACATTTCCCACTAGACAACCACGCTCTCTATGATCTCTCAGTCTTGATCTTCAAGGAAGAGCAATAAACTGAAAATAACTTCAACCTCAGAAGAAGGGGCTGCAGATTACAATTCTTCTTTCCACTGGCCACCGAAAATACTGGATTTAGTCAAAACATTGGTTTCATGGCATGTTATTTGTGCTGCTTCCAGCTGCAGGAGGTAATGATACGAGTCTGTCTCCGTTCAACAGAGATTCAAACATTGTTTCTTCCCTTTGTCCTTATGTCTCATAGATAACAAACACCTACTTTTCTATTCGGTTTGTCTTATTAACATATCTAAGTTAAACTGAGAGTAATTATTCCCTGTCTATACTCGGTTTAAGTTATGTTTGTTCTACACCTGGCCTACATCCAGAGAGCTTATGTGCCTGAAATCTTGTCTTTTTTCTTCCAGCCACAGCCACAGTTCTAGTAAATCACACTGCTTCTTTATACAGCTCGTTCTTTATATCTAGAGACTTATCATTGTTTGTTATACCACTACTGCAAAACACACCTATTCCACATTTTTAAAGTGGGAATGGAAAAAAGCCAGAGAGATTGTTATGGTGGATTTTGTGGTAAAGTGGGTTTCTGGTGAAGTGCTGTGTTTGATGTTGATGTATATGACATTTCATTTTTAGAATACTACAAACAGAGTCTAAAGTTTGCTCAAAACTGCTTTCAGTGTTGCCTGCTCTTAGAAATCCACTCCAGGATTATAATCAAACATTTATTTATAAACCACTAAGGTTACAGTAGGATGATTTGACATTTGTAAGCAAGTCTCTTGTTTGCTCAATTTTGTGTGTATATGTGAACACCCACAGAGTTTACACACAGGATATAATTTCCAGGGGTGATTTTTGGCCTGTGTAGAATGGGAATTAATTTTGCATGGTAACTGCCTCTTCCCAGCAGCTAGAATTTCCACAGCTGGTTGCTGTTTCACTCACCCATAGTTTCCCGTCACATGCTACACTTTCAGCAGCCTTTCCCCAAAGGAACAACATATTTATCCCCAACAAATCAAAAGCAGTAAAAAGTGCTGCTGAAATATACAGTTTTATTTTGTGATTGAAGAAAGCTCATACCTTTGCTCTTTGGACTTCACTGACTCAAAGTCATGGTGGTAAGACTTCAAGGGTCAAGAATTTTGATTTCTTTTTATATTGACAAATAATATCAAAATTGAATAATTTATTACATCAAATAACACCGTTGTTTTATTAATACATTTTTAGAATAGTTGTTTTAGATAAAATATAGTTATGCTTTTATTCCTTTGTTTATCAGAACCTTTTAGGAATATCTGTAACTGAGGTAGCAGCGTGCTGCCTCTCCAAGAGAAGATGACATTATTTCAAAAGGGAAAATGAGATTAGAAGGGGCCTGAGAAAGCATTTTTGAGATAACACTCGAACGTCAACACATAGAAGGGACTTGCTACGTCCTGCTGTTGAACCTTACAGAAAAGATAATAGTTTTTATAAACATCTTTGAAGGACTGAAATGATTCCTGGTGTTGAACTCTACAGAAAAGATACTTATAATAGATTTTATAAACATCTTTGAAGGACTGAAATGATTGACAGTTGTAGTAACACTTGAAAAAGTCCTGTATGATAAATCAGAGTGAGGGCATTTGAAGCTTTTCTTCATTCTAATTAACTGATGGTAATGATAGATGGAAGCTCAAGGCAATGACATTGTCCCTTCAGGCAAGGGCAAAAGTTTTCTTGTTTGTTCCAGTATAGGTAAAGATTTGATTTGCCTGTTTACCATAGTAGAATTGACATGAACTTTAATCATTCAGCTGATGAATGAAGAGATGCAAAACCATAAGAGATGCATCATTTGTTTTACAAATTAATAAATGTCATGAGCATTGAAAATCACCCTGTATTAAACAGCCCATAATGCTTTCCAAGCCGTTTTGATCACCAAGAAAGTGAGGATAACTCAATGATTACTGTAATGGACACAGGGACACAGACAGAAAAGCACTTGTGAAATCTTAGATGTCAGTCCAAGGAGTCTCCAACTCTTTCTTTCAGAAATGATTTTCCCTGCAACAGAGTCATCTGAAAGGAATTTGTGTTTGTGCTTCAGGTGTGTCTGTACAGCTTAATTTAAGTGGCACACAGAGATGATTTTAAGATAGATAACAACCTCTGCAGCCTATAGCTAAGGCACGAGCAGGCTCTGTTCTGTCTCTCCTCCTTGGGGAACAGTAAGCTCTAGCAGGAGGAAGGGAGCAGGTAGTCAAGGATAGATATTTCTGGAAGATTGATTAGAACTCCCATGTTAATACCCTATCTTCCTGCATGTAGCATGTAAGATTACTTATGTCGTCAAGATGTATCTTGCAAGGAAGAAAGAATGAAAGGGACAAAATGAAATTTGAGCAGAATACTAAAAACAGTCAAAGGGCTATGTTCATAGATCTTTTAGTATCCAGTTCTCCTGAGTTCCCCCTTAGCATTATCATGGTCTAGCTAGGTGTTGTGGTGTTGGGTCATAGGCTGGACTTGATGATCTCGGAGGTCTATTCCAGCCTCAACAATTCTGTGATTAAGTATTTCAAGAATACCTTCCATATAGTAATGACTGTCAGTGGTAATAACTTTCCTTGATGTCCATGCCTTTTAAGGTTCAGATGAACATCACTGCCATTACACATTTCAAAGTCTATAGTTCCTGTGATGAGAGGGTGTAGGAGGTCTGGCTGGGATGGGGTTAACTTTCTTCACAGCAATCTGTATCACTTTGTTTTTAATCTGTGACTAACCGGTGTTGATACAGACCAATGTTTTAGCTATGCCCTGAGCAATTGCATCAAGGCTTTCTCTGTTTCTCAACTCTTTCCCACTTCCAGCAAACACTCTAGAAGTGGACGGGAGACTGGGACAGGACACAGTCAGGACAGCTGCCCCAAATTGACAAAAGGGCTATTCCAAGCCATATATCATCATGCTCAGCAACAAAGAAGTTGGAGATTTGGGTTTTCCACACTAGCCATTGCTCAGAGACAGGCTGTGCATTGGTCTGCTTGTGGGAGGTGATGAGTGATTGCCTTTGCATCACTTTTTTCTTTTTTTTTTTTTTCTCTATTTCCTTCACTTATTAAACTCTCTTTAGCTCAACCCACGAGTTTTTCTCAAGTTTTCTCTTTGCACTCATCTTGCTGGGGAGGGGGACTGAGCAAGCAGCTGGTGGGTGTTTAGTTGCTAGCTGAGGTCAACCCACCACAGACAGACAGAACCAGCTCATATCCAGGCAGAGAATGTAGTACATCATTTAGATCTAGCCTGATACTAATAATCATTTCCAGCCTCATGACAAACACACAAATAGGAATAGCCAAGTGATTCCAAACAACTCTACAATGATCTTCTATTCTTTTACGGAAAAATTTTCTTTTTATGTATTTTTTTAATTTCTTTATTTCTAGAATATTGTTAATGTGTACACTGCAGAAGTTGCAAATACTTCTAAACCATTTGATTTTTAAAAATGATTTCATACTTTTTCCACTTGTATGAACAGTATTTTTGACTATGATCCAAGTAAACTCTTATTAATAAAGCTGGACTAAAATCAGCAACATTCCCAGAAAGGCATTTGATTTTAACATTTCTTGTATAAGTAAAATATTAACAAAGGTTCATTCATTTGGATTACTCCGGATTTTCACCATAGTTATTGATAAGACACTTTTTCCCGTGGCTCAAATTTTGCTTTCTCGATCGTTACTTTTAGATTCAGGAGTGCAACCTTGCTATCACTTAGTAGCTGACTCCTAATAACACTGAAATTTATTTATTTGGCACAAGTAGAGATTAATCAGTGTATGCTTTAACTTATAAAGCCAGTGTAAATTGTATAATATTTTGGTCGGTTCATCTAATGTGTCCATTTCAGTGTATGTAATCCTTGCACATAATTTTCAGACTTAGGTGCCTGCTTGACATCCATTTTATCTGTACAGAATAAAATGCTTTGAAGGTTTTTGTAGTTACAGCAAGTAAGGTTAAAACCACAGTGTAAATTTTACCTGTCCCAGTAATGTATCTTCCCCAGCTCACAATAAGTTATTTCATACCATGTTCTATCCCCTGTCATGGGAAATGAAGTCTACCTGTTAGCCTCATAATCCTTCTGTTCAAGAGACAGATTTACCACACTTTCCCATCTTACCTTTTTCAGTTCCTTAATCTTTATTTTCTCGGAGGAGTTAATTGTACTTTTGGTATTATGTCGCCCTCATAATATTGTATTCTGAAGTTTTCTCCAGTCTCAAAATTACAAGCCATTTTCCCCTGAGAATTGTTTAGTACCCTCTTTCATAGCTCAGTTTCTCAAATTCCCTTATATATTTCATATTTAATTCTATTATCACTAGCATCAACAGACATTTAATATTTTTTTCCCATAGTATTTCCCCTTTCTCTTTCAGATTTTGTCATTTTATACTCGAATTTCCACATTAAGGTTTTCCCCCACTCCCCCACTCTCTGTTTCTACTCCAAAGATTTGATAACCACGTCATCCCTTTCCTTGCCTGCCAAAAATTAACTACAAAAGTAAATTTCAAGGTACTGAAAAAGAGAGGTAAGAAAAAGCATCATACATATTAACAAGCTTGAAACAATATTCTACTAACAACCTGCTATTATTCCTTTGCATCAAAAGAAAATACAGAATGTAAGCCTGAGAAACTGAAAAAGTGAAATGGAAAATTACATAAATACTGTCCGTTAGACAAGAGTTCAAGGAATAAGATGAAAGAAAAAAACAGAACAAAAAAAAAAAACCAAAAAAAAAACCAACCCACAACACAAAGTTAGAAGCACTCCTCAGTGGTAAG
Organism: Baryphthengus martii; assembly: GCA_013396935.1. NCBI lineage: Eukaryota > Metazoa > Chordata > Aves > Coraciiformes > Momotidae > Baryphthengus > Baryphthengus martii. Next base: position 68,198 of record VWZK01002843.1, read on the forward strand.
TAAATATACCTAGAAATGGGTAGCACATCTATCAGCTCTTAAATGATGGTAAGTGTGCTGGGTTGCTCAGCCTATAAGAAGACATTATAATCCTGTATAGGGCTTCTTATTTACATATATTCTTAAGAATAAGGGATGAAAAATGGGATAATGACAAATTTAGATTAATACAGCAGGAAAAGATATCATTATTCACAGAGCTAGACAAAAAGTCAAATAGTAGCACCTCATAAAGGCCGAGCCATTCTACACTCAGGATAAGAAACACTATGGCATGTTACTCCACAAGAAGTTCCAGTGGATAAAGAGCATGTGCAGAAAAAAATTGTGCTCTCAGTGTGGGTGAGAGTATTGCAATCTGGTCCATGGTGTGTTAAACTATATTTGGAGTAGATTGAGGACACCACCTGTTCACACCACACAGAAGCTTAGCTAATAGATATAGTCAATATTATCAGTGTCAATTTTAATGGAAAGTGTCAGAAATCAATCAAAACCCACTTTGCTTGTTGGTATCTTGTAGGGTGTGTAAGGTTACTCAGTGATACTAGAATTTCTGCTTGGCAAAAGTCACCAGGGTCAGGACCCCAGTACAACACAACCTGAAATCAAATGTGGTCATTGCTTTACCTGCAATCAATGTGAGATAAAAGTCTAGCAGAATACAATGGGTCTGCAACTTACCATAGAAATTCTGAAATTGTAAATAATTCTGAATCAAACTATGTGTTTGCATCTATACTGCTTTAACTACAGTGGAATATACTTAATAAACACACAAAAGAATGATACAGAGTCATATGATATGACTGGATGCATCACGAGTATCTAAACCTGAAACAACTACCAAACCATAAAAAGTCATGTTTCTATGGTAAATATAATGCTTAATAAAAGAGATCCAGAGCTATTTATAAACTCAGACAAACTGTGTTGTTAGGGTTTTTTTATGGAGAAATACAGAGCATTCCCTACTGACTCCATTAAAAATAAGTCCCCTAAGGCACTGCAAAACTAAATATTTTTGTACAATATTTCATAGTCAGAACTGTACAGTATGTGAAAATAGGCCTCAGGGCAGTAACTCACATCATGAAATTCCCCCTTGTGAAACCAGGTTGGAATTGTGCTTTCTGGCATGCAGATAAAACAGGATGATTACTCTCCTATTCACAATTGAAACCATGTACTCTTTTCTTGTTTTAAGGCTGCATTCATAATGTCGAAGTTGGTTTTATAAATGATCAGCTAATGTCAGCATCGATGATCTCATATCAAAAGAGTTTTGTTTAGATACAATAGAAAAGGAAAACTTGATGGACTTTGTTGAGTGGTACGCAAAGAAATGCAGATCTTTGTTGTCTATTCCTACAGTAAGCTATAAAAACAACTCTGAAGAAGCTGCACTAACTCCAGAAGCATCATACATATTAATCACACTGAATCAGTAAGGACTTAATCCTCCTTTCCTTCAAGTAAATGGTAAAGCTCCCATAGATTTCAGTCACAACTCTTGTGTGGTTTTCAAAATACAATGAAGTGAAAGGGCTTTTAAAGTGAAGGAAAGATTTACTGTACTCTTATATAAAAAATAAGACTGTTTACAAAAAGTATGCAGAATTGAACTTATAGAAATGTCAATAAGACAGAAAGGAATTTTATACTTGTTGCAAAATACCTGAACAAACTACATCTCTTTGAAAATAAAGAGATGATATGAGTAGGATTGTTTTGTGGTTTCTTTACCAAAGGATTATCTCCTGTGCTCTGGAGTTCTTGCTTTTTAATTTTTCATAGGTCTGAAATCACCTTGAGGTCTATAAGCTTTTCTTTGCCTAGTTTCAAGAAAAACACCACAGGGAAGAAATAAGATGATTCTATGTGGAGTGTGAACGAAATGTTACCTTTGACTTAGTGGTCTCTATTTGGAGAAAAATTTCATAAGAAAACAGTCTGGTTTATTCTAACTTATTAAAAATACTATCCCCATCTTCCCTTTCCTTCTACTTATTAGCCTGGAAAACATAGTAATTCCTATTCTCTTTGGGCCTGATGTCCAGGTTTTTTTCTTCTTTTTTTTTTTTCTTTCATTCTGGGGCTCTGAATCAGACTCGAGGAGGAGGATTATCATACTACATCTGTTTGCACAACAACCTTAGCTGATTGAGTTAGGATGTATAAGGCCGCTTGATACAGTCCAAAAAACCCTTCAGTGCCTTTGAGGAGTCATATTAACTCAGGCTACATACAGAATTGCCTAGATTGGAAAAGATCTTTAAGATCATCGAGTACAGTCATTAACCTACCACTGACAATATAGGATGTGGCAGAGCCTTTGAGTTCCTGACTTTGGTGTGCATACAGGTGTCATTTTGACATACACCCAGATTGTGGACAGTATTTATGTCTCCTGTGGCTCCACTTCCAATGGCAAAAAAAATGTGGTACTTGAACAGAACAGGAGTAAAAATGCTTTGCAGAAACTTTCCTTCTCAGTGTGATCTGGGAAGCAGGACTATGGGGCATACCATGCAGTGTACCTGCTCTATTGGGTAGACCCATTATAAAAGCAAGTAAATTAAGGTTATATCTGACAAATAATTTCATCAACTCAGAAGTGTCCATAGAGAGATTAACTTCCTATACTCAGTTAAACACCAAATGACAGCTGGGGAAAGTCCTCTTCAGTCCTCTAAATACCGCTGGACTCCGTGGGAAACCAAGAAGAGAATGCCTGTATTTCAAAAGCTTCAGACTGAAATGATACACTCCTTTTTCGTCAGTTAGAATTGGGGACACCCTTGTTGAGATCTATGTTATTATTAATATATAAATATTTATGGTGTATAGCAAAGTAATCATTAAAATTTTTCTTGTGGTGCTGGAAAGAGAATTGTTTAAATTTTATGCTTTTGCTGCTAATTTTTGGATTAAAAAAGCCATCTCTAGAGATTTCAACAGACTAAAAAGAACTAAGCTCATGAACTGTTAAAGAAGATTTTTTTTAAGAAGATGAAAGAACAGAACATAAAAATGATCAAGCTGAATCAGAAAAAAAAATTAATCTATCCATAGACCCTGTGTATGATAGTAGACAATCAGAGACAGATATACGAACATGACAAGCAGTAGTGATACTTTCCCAATATAGCCTCTAGCAATTAAAGCTCAGGAATGCTGACTTAGAGGTGGCAGGTTTTACCTTATTAACTGATGAGGAATGTTTTCTTCGATGAATTTGTTCAATTGCTTTCACAACCCACATAAAAACTTTATCATTCATGGTGTAGCATGTCAAAGGCCTATAGACGAACTTGTCCTGAATCAACTTAACTTCGTATAGGTTCTTTCTGGTTTATAAAAAAGGTAGCTAAAAATCTGTTTTGCTTTACCATATCCCTTAGAATTCTGCAGACTTTCCTCATATGCTGTCTGTAACCATTTTTCCCACGATAAATGCTGTAATTCCCTTAGTCACTGAACTCAGTCTGTCTGTTTGACCATTCTTGCCATCCTTGTCTGGGGAAACAGTAGTGAAAACGGTACCCAAGATTCAGATGTTCTTTCTCTACAGCAGTAGAATGCCATTTTCAGGGTTTTTTTCTGTTTACATTTCGTGATTCTGTTTGCTGGCCCCTGCTCAGCACTGTGTGTTTCCACTGAAATATTCTAGTCCTTTTTCCTAAATTGAAATATTTAGTTCATGGTCTAGTGTTGTATCTAGACATTTAAAAGGTTCTTCACATTTTTATGTCCATTTACACTGAAGTCTGTGTACTATTTTCATTGTCTAGTTACTCATTATCACGAGGTCCTTATAAAACTCTCAACTTAGCAGCACTACCAAACTGTCAACTGATATTCCAGTTCCTTCTCAAGGATATTTATAAACTCATTCCTTCATTCTTTTAGCTTTGATACATAATGAATCTGTAAATCAAGCACTAAATTTTACATCAAGTCAATACTGGGTTTAATGCTAAACTGTGGATTTGAAAATTTTTCAGCATCCTGTGTTTCAGGAGTGGAGGCTTCTGCAGTGTCCTTATTTGCAGGTCTGCCACATCTACTTCTTGTTAAATTATTAGCAACTTCTAGATTAACTGGCCAACTTTATCAAAATTTAATACAGATTTTAGTCTTCAAAGTAAGGTTCCTTATAAGCTTGTCAGATAATCAGCATCAGAAATTCACATTATTAAAAAGACAGTCGGAAACACAGTCATAACTAAAGTGTATTTATCATTTTGCAGAATAAAATGTTGAGGTAGAGTAATGCCTGGGTTCTAACGCAAGTGGTTAAGTACTCCAAAATCAGCTGTAGTTGAAAGGAGGGGAAGTGCAGAAGAAATGCTGTGATTATTTCCAATATTTTGTAACTCATTAAACCTACTGGTCCTTTTATAAGTCTATGAAAAGACAAAACAATAGAAGAAAAAAAAAATCCTTAAATCTTAGTGCTTGTAGTGTTTTGCCTTCAGAACACACAAGTAATGGGAATTAATGTGTGCACTGAATGCAGTCCAGACTCCTGAGTAATGAGTAATTACTACTAAGCTATACTACATTAAGAACCATTAGGGGATAATATCTCTCCTTAGCCCAGTTTTACTGGGGCATTTCTCTCAGATTAATTTGTTCTGTTCCCAGGAAAAAAAAAAAAAGTAGAAAAAAGAAAAAAAAAATTAAATCAATTAAAGATGATGCAACAAAAAAAACCCAACCAACAACAGAACAATAGGTACAAATGACTTCTCTATGTTCCTGTACTAGTTGCCTTAAAGTAAGCACCAGTGCAAAGTGGAAAGTCTATGCCACTAGGGTTAGTGGAAGGGGGAGAAGGAGAAAAAGAGGGTGAGTGGATATGTGGTTGCCTTCATCACACATGTTATTAACACAGCTGTACCAAGAGACTGAGAAAGATACCCTACACTGAGTGGGTAGCTCTTCTCATAGAAGCTGGAAAAAGACTATGATGCCCTCATTCACCATTTCATCACCCCAGTCACTGGCCCCTTCCTTTGGAACCGTGAAAAAGCCGCAATACAGTGAGATAACTTCCTGTGTTAAAATCAGCTACAAGCTACATGATTATATTGTGGGGATGCATCTTATTTTCATCTCTCAAATACGTTACAAATCTATTTGGGCTGTTGTGGCTCTTTTTTTGAGTTGTCTGTCTAAAGTTTCCCAGGTCCTAAAATAGCAATAAATTCTCCTGGTTTTGTATATACTGTGGACAGATTGTAAATGCCGTACTGCCTTTCAGTTGAATATCAAAGAATGAATATAAAATATGCATTTTTGATTTTTTTTTCCTAGGGATGGTGTCATCTTTAAGATTCTTTTGTGACCATCAGGGGATAAACTCACATGCACTGTCAAAGTAATTCACAAGTTGACAAGTATTATCTCTATATAACCTTACCATGAAAGAACAGTCAGACAATACATAAAAGGATCTTTAAGACCAGAAAAATCTGACTTAACATGCTATGGAACTTGCTCATCAAACAAGTGAGGTCTTTGTTCTGTTGCCAACGTGCCACTTCAGCTAGCCAATACCCGCTGATATGCCTCATTTTTGGAACAAGAAACTCTCTGCATTAGTAGACTCACTAGGACCTTTATTTTGGGTTAATACAAAGTGTTTATGAATCTTAATTGGGTACTCTAAATTTATACCTTGTACACATGGATGGTCTCCACTATGCTCTGAATTTAGATTTTCATTTCCTTCCCCTTAAATATGTACTGTTTTGGTATCTACTGGAACTAGGTTGTATACTTTACTTTCAGTAACTAAATTTCTGAGTATATAGGTATTTATACTGCATATATCTATGCATTGTATTTATCCATATGTATATCTCAGTTCCACAACTGGGGATTACAGGCAACATAATAAAAAAAATGTGTGTGCAATACTGTAAATGTGTTTTTTTGAGTAATTAGAGGATTCTGAGTACATTTTAAGCTGTAATTCCAAATGAGTTCAGAAATGTATACGCTTCTGGAACTATGCTGACAGATTTTATGCATCTCTGCCACCAGAGAATGTAGAAGACTTACACTATAAACTAAAATACCACTTCCCACTTTTCTTTAATATCTTTCTTTATGCCAGATAAGTCAGGGGGAGCGTAAGCAAAACTTTCCTCTGTACTAAACAGAAGTCTTTGTTGAAATGGCAGGTTGATGGTTTGGTACCTATTGTCTTTTCTTATACCTATTCTTTTTAAACAAAATAATCTGGAAATCATGGAATCATAGAATCACTATGGTTGGAAAGGACCTCCAGGATCATCTAGTCCAACCTTCATCCCAGAATCCCTAACCACCAGATCACAGCCTCAAGTGCCACCTCTACTTGTCTCTTAAACACCTCCAGGGATGGTGACTCCACCACCTCCCTGGGCAGCCTGTTCCAGTGCCTAACCACTCTCTCAGGAAAGAATTTCTTCCTAATATCCAACCTAAACGTCCCCTGGCACAGCTTGAGGCCATTTCCTCTCATCCTATCATTAGTAATTTGGGAAAAGAGACCAACACCAGCCTCGCTACAACCTCCTTTTAGGTAGTTGCAGAGAGCAATGAGATCTCCTCTCAGTCTCCTCTCCTCTAGACTAAATAACCCCAGTTCCCTCAAATATTAAGATAACTTCTTCAGAAAATGAATGTTTATTCTTTATTCGTATTCTCTTTGGTCTATGTTTGTTTTCTTTGTTATCGTGGTAGCACACTAATATGAAGAAGGCTATTGATTACATGCAACAAAGAAACGGCCTCCAATCCATTTCGTTTATGCCAGATTCTGATGACTCGCTTTACAGATTTATTGTAAACTAGTGAAAAAATTACGTATCATACACCATATTGCTAGGACCTCTGAACTAACTTAGCACCTTTCAATCTATATTGTTTATTGGCTCTTTTGACCATTACATTACTATTTACAAAATTATTGATCTCTGAGGAAATTTGAATCCTCCACAACTTCTTAAATTTCACACCTTTTGCTATTTTTCTTACATTTTAGATTTCCATATTCTGTAAAGAAAGAATGGAAAAGTAGTATGAATGGCATAATAATGGAATATGTGCTTTGCAGTACATATTCTCATGTATCATATTCACATGTATCATGAAATATACAGAATCACAAAGTCACTGGAGTTGGAAGAGATCTCTAGAGATTATCTAGTTCCCCACCCTCCAGAAAGTTTGCTAGACAGTTTTTTAATATCTCCAGTGAAGGAAACTCTACAACATCCCTGGGCAACCTGTTCCAGTGCTTCATCACCCATGTATACTGACAGCTATTGACAGAAGAAGAAAACTTTTGGCACTGTTATCTGATATTGCCATAGCTAAATCTACTCTGAACAATATCTAGGAAATATCTACTGATTTGCTAGGCCTGATATTTTAGGGATATGTGGCCCTAATTCTTCATCTAACATTTCTTCCAGATTGGAATTATAACCAGTGTATAATGTATTTTAGTTGTCATGTGGAAAAAGCTCCAGAACTTGTATTATCTTCCACTTATATACAAACTATACCTCTGAAAGGTGGAAAGTTGGGATTTAGTTACGATTATGAGAATTTAAAATGCTATGAAATACTACACCAAGATAGAAACATTGCATTCCAACTTTGTTCAAAATAAAGCAAAGTTAAGGGATTGAGTTCAGTAAATATCTTTTGTAGACTAAAATCTCTTTTATCAAAGAGACAACCTACATATAGTTACTGCATAATAAATGTTCTCTACATAGAGAAGTATAATAGCTTCTATACTTAACTACTAAGAAAAATAATTATGTGATCTCATAAAAAAAAAATTGTATACCTGAACATGAAGATATCAATGACTTATTTTAAACAGACTTGAAAAATAAAAGCTCCAGAAGCAAATTCCTATGATATCCTTCTGGACTCAATTCTGCATTCATTTATGTGCCTTTAATCTATACTAGTTGTCTTACACACTTCACTGGAGGCAAGGTAGCCTCTACAATGTCTTCCAGTTATGGAAGAAGGTCTGGTTGAGGTTTAAACCATTGCAAAACAAAAGTTAACTGAGTGAAAAAGCAGTTATTGCACATGCACTATGTTTCTTATTGCCTGAGACTCTAAGACTGTAACTACTCTGCAAAGTAGAAAGCACATGAAACTTTGTGATGTTTCCTTCCTTTCTCCTTTTTGTTTTTCAGCTTCTTAGTTTACTTACAGTTGGGGCAAAAAGCACCCATCTACTAAGGCAAAGGATACGCACCTCTGTACTGAGCTTTGTCCTTCAGTGACACTTAAAACCAAGATTAAAAGTTTTCCTAAAAGGTATGTTCCCACACAAAGAGGAATTCAGTCAGAACACAAAGACCTCTCATTACATGAAACAACTGATTGCAGCAGAACTGCTAACATCCCACACAGTTCACAAATGTAAAACTGAGGCAGATTCACAAAGGACCGTTTCTGCCACATGCTGATGCAAAGGAGTCTAGAAAGTTTTCATAATTGTCTGTAACAGATCTTTTCAGATTTATAAATCTATATGTCAAAAAGACCCATAATAATCATTTAACTCAATGTCAAATAGCACGTAGCTTTTCTCTGGAGAACTTGTGGGTGATTAAACATTCTTGCTGTCCATAACATCAGTTCACTGAGGCAGTTTTGCTTCTGAGCTCTATGGAAAGAACTGGCACATTTTAAAGACCTATTCCAAAGATCACCGGAGCCATGAAAAGCAAATACAGATGGTCTACACCTAAGCTACTGATTTTGCTGCATTCACAGTTAATCAACATAAACAGACTCTCTAACGGCAGCTTATCTCATGCCAAAGTAGATATCTAAAAACAGACATATGAATCACGCCAAAAAGTGCCTCTTTCTTTTCATCAACTGTAAAAGAAACTTCAGATGAATTGTTCAGTTATATAAATCCACACTATACACCTCAAAAGATTCCAATGAAATTAAATCCTCTCAGAGAATCTTTTTGCAGACTAACTGTATTTGGTTAAAATCTGTCTATGCCTTGCTCCTGTGTATGATAGGGCTTTGCAACATGACAAATATTGTAATAATTCTCTATATACAGAAAATACAAAAGATCACCTGTAACTATAGGAGCTTTTCGGTTTTGCTTCAGATAACTTTCAAAATTGAAATTAAAAAGAAATAAAACAAAATAAAATGAAATGAAATGAAATTAAAAAAAAAACAACAACAAACCACACAAACAAAAAACCCCAACCAAAACGCAAACATGTACTTGATATGATCATACCAGTGATGGCTACCATATTGGCTAAAACAACCTTACAAATCCATTTCACTAAAGAAGAGGTAACAAGCACACACTATACAACATGCATAAAAACTGCTGATTTGTAGGAAGTTACAGCATAATAACTGATCTTGTACAGACTACAAAATATTTGTGCTTATGATAGCAATATGCTTTGAAGCAATATCTAGTACCTTCCAAGAAGTATAAATGAAACTGTAAAAGACATATAGATAAATCACAACTGTAGCCTTTCATCTGTTCAGGTAATCTACACGTTACTTCACTAAACTGGATTGGTTGTAATTTCTTCAACATATTGACTATAAATGCTATGTGAGATTGATGGTTTTACAGTCAATGGCCTACACTATAGATAAAAAGCATGCTGATATGGCATTCTGCTAAAGAAATAGTTATTTTCATCTCCTTGGTGTTATCAAAAACTCCACTTGCTTTAAAAACTGTTAAAATTAATTACAGTACTTCCTTTGTGTACTCACATCTTCATAATTTACCTTCTACCTGCCAAACTGAGAAAGTCATTTCACATCAGGTTTAGCTTGCCTAGCTGCTAAAAACAATCTCGTCTGGTTTTATTAAACAGAACAAACTTGTGCAAGACCTCCAGTTAAAATGAAGTAAAGAATGTGCAGTGTTCAAGGTAATGCTAATAATGTCTGATATTTGTATTTATTGATTGGAGGAAAATTCACTGTTCTATTTCAGAACTGCAGAGGAATTAATTTTCTTAAATCTCAGAGCTATATTTTTCGTGAGTAATATCTCTGGCTAAAGCCAACACTGTTAGATTTATTAGGAATATGACGCTCAGTATTTCTAAGAATTTAAATCGCTGATATTAATCCGATAATGTTAATTACAGAGCTATTTTGCAAACTCTCATGATTTTTCAGGATGAAGAGCTAGTTGTAGCATGATAAGCAATTTATTATTCTGGCCTTTTTAAAAAAAATAATTTTGAAAGAATCACCATGATACAAAATGGTCTTCATAACTGTTCAACATGTGTGCTGATCCAGGGTAAAAATCCTGTTTTTAAGAATGAATTAGGGATTTAAGCATATGAAATGCATTCAGATTTACTAAGTCTTATTAGTTCCAGCTCAGCACTACACTACTACCCTAATGCGACTACACTGTTTCTGCACAGACCTGGCTTGCATCCAGCAAGCTCAGAGCAAAGCAATCAGGAGTATGTGCAGCTATCCATGGAGATACACAGTCCTCTACCCAGCATCTAGAGGCCACATTCAGACCAGCCACCACAGCACCAAGGATGGATGCTGGCTCCTACTACAGTGTGCACATTCAGAACAGAGATTAGCAGTTTCTGTTGCCTTGTAAGTCAGGCTGTCAGGTTCTTTACACATTTTTCTCAGAATTTACAAATGATAGACCTCCTAACATTTTTGATGAAAACGTATGCAGCATTCTGTGTCCCCTGTTTGGTGACCACAGGAATAGGACTGACAGACAAAACACCTAGCATGCAGCTCAATTAAGGCTTTGTTGTGTTTTTTTTTTTAGAATACAGTAACTTAATTGTTAAAAAGGTGATATGCAATCCATAGAAGTCACTGGTGTTTAAATCTTACTGACTCCACTAGGATTTCCCAGGAGACATGGCTTTGGGTGTCCTTTCCATGGACAGCTTTGAAGGGAGAAAGAATACATTCAGAAGGCCTCCAGAGGGTCCCTTGCCTTTGTGTCACTCCTACGACCCTCTTTAAGTACCAAGGTCCCTCTCAATTGGAGACAGCCTGAATTAGTCACTGCTCTCTTAAACACAGATGTCTCAGCAAGCATGATAATAATTGGTTGAATGTGGCCGTAAATTTCTTCTGAAATATGCTTGACTAAAGACGAAAACCAGCATCTACAGGGATCAAAAGCATAAAGACACGCTTCTATGTCTAACTCTACTTAGTCAGTCTGAAAATCATATATTAGGTTTGGGTTTTTTTATTTAGATTTAAAGTAAATTGGTAAAAGGGCTAAAAACTTGGGAAAACTAAAGGAAAACCAGTAGGAGTTATTGATCCAAACTTACCATAGTTTCAAGAAGAAATGAGAAATCATTGGAAAAAGAAAAAGTGGTTAAGGGCTGAATATCATTGTAGTTTACCTGTATAAGTCTTTTCCTCCACATGAACCTAATATATTTTTCTGTAATGACAGAATGAAGCCTACTTTTTTAATCTTTCTTTCTTTGGAGGTATTGAAATGGTAACAAGATAAATTAGTTGCAAGAGATAAAGATGAATTTGCCATAACTGAGGAACTGAATTAGTGTTTTTAGGAAACAGCCAACTCCATCATTTGCATCAGCTATGCTGGGAAATATCTCTTCCGTAATATAAATGAGTAGAAGATATTTTGTTTTAACTGCATGCGTAAAATATGAAATATTTCAGGTTAGTTCCTGCTACCCCAAACGATAACAGAAAATTTCCTGAAACATTCAGGGACTAGTACCTATGACTTACAAAATGCACCCATGTCATACATATTAATTGAGAGATCATTAACTACTAAACAGAAAGAATGTGAATTCATGGTCACAGAGCAGGCATTTTAAAGCTAACTCGTACTGAGGGAGTATGGAGAGAAATTCTTTGAACGGTAAGCAAGGTACACAACAAGAACTATTTTAAATGCCAACATGCTGATCTTGGGAAATTAGATGACATCTGGGATATGCTGGCAGCATTAATGTTTAAGAGAAGAAAGTGGTAATATTGGTACTTGCAATTTAGAAGAAGGAATCTTAGGGCCAGAGTCTTTCAAACTGCTGCAATCCAACTAGCAGGGATGAAATATACAAAAGTGCCTAGTACCTGCCATCAGAGGACTGATTCCTGTCTCCAGGTAATTGATAACTCCAGCCAAGGGTTTTGAATGTTTATGGACTACTGATCTAGCTGACACAGCACAAGTGAAGTTTCATGTAAAAGTCTGTACTCTAATCAAATTAGAGAATAGGTGAGTGACTCATAAAACACCTATCCGTTCCAGTGAAAAGAAAAAAAGAAATTACATTGAAATGGGATGATTGAATAAGAGGCCATACCTCTGATCATACCAGAACTTCTTCCACACTAGCATTATTCATTTGACACTTCTACAGATTATTACATATTTTCTGTTACTACAGTGAAACAATTTAATGGGAGAGTTCACGCTGGTAGGGAAAGAGAAACCAAACCACAACCAGTGACCCAGACCACCTCATATCAGTACTGTGCTAACAGAACATATTTCCAGTTGAAACACAGAAGCATCACTCACCAGTCACCCTCTCCACAAGGGTTATTTTGCAAGGAATAGAGTCCAAAATTACAGGTCTAGGGATTATGGAGGGAATTCATAAAGGAACTAGATTTTCCCAAATCTCAAATCTGAGATTCATCTAATCTCTCTTTTGTCAGTTTCTGTGTTGCTTACAGATGTACCCCAAAAATGAAATGTCAATTCTTCTATGCTAGGGAAAAAAAAAAAAAACTAACAGAAAAAAAACCAATACGACAAGACAAAATTATATTTCAAGATACAGAAATTTTCCATAAGGGTTCTGCAATATTTATATTTAATATTTGTATTGTATGACAGACTTATCTACCATTTGGTAGTATAAGTAAATATGATACATTATGGATTTTGTACTAAGTAATCTGACTCCAAAAAAGGGGAAGCAATTTCTAATAGTATGGTATACAAGTGTGTCAGAGATGTACACTTTTCAACAAAAAGACTTACAGTTTGATAAAGTAGATGGAAATGAAGGTGAAGTGAAATTTAGAGGAAACTTATCCATATATGATAGCAAACAGAAGTGTTAGGAAATTAATATATAAACAACATAGCATCTAAATATTTCAGAAGAATTTTATTGACAGTAAATAGTCTATGGTCTAAAAGGCTATGACAGTTTGAAATACTTTAGTACACATTAAAACAAAGATTATATTTCTCATTTCAAATCCATCTTACTTTCATAGGGCACCAGAAAGTCATTGTTCCTGCTGTGATCACAGATTACAGAAAATAGAGCATGTAAATTGTCCTGCTTCACCGAATACATTTTTATTACATTTAATGTTATTTAAATGATTGCAGAGCGTACTTGAAAAATTGATGTTGCGTCCTTGCCCAGAACCCTTAATGAAAGGCAGTGACTAGAACAGTGAAATATATGCTAAAGGCGATCCAGTTATTGGTATAAAGATTGCAACACCTTATATTATATTATGTTTAAGTACAGCTAAAAAAATAATTAAAAAATTAACATTATACACCTTTTTTTTTATTATTTAAAAAAAACCAAACCACTACATAATTTAAAAAGTGAATCTGTGAGTACTGAAGAGAAAATGTAATATGGTCTTTCCTATACGGATCCTATATGGATTTTTTCAGAAATCTCCATCCCAAAAAATAGAAATGGCTACACTATTTGACAGGCACAGATAATCGAAAGATAAAGGCTTTTGCTGGTACCTGTTACTTCCAGAATGAAAGCTCCTGCAATGCACAAAAGTTGAAGGATTTCACTGGCTTTAGCTTTTCAAAGTTTAGCTAGCCATGAAAGAAAACCTGAAAAGATCAGAGAGGCTGTGAGAAAAGACAGCAAGGAAACTGCTTCTGAGCAGACAGACGATACACTAAGCAAATGCAATTCTATGTTTCAGTGAAATAGGATTCAGGGTTGAACAAATATAGAAATAGGTTCCATTGAGTCTCTGATACTGCCATGAATTTCACCTAACAGAATAAACACCTTCCACCCTGAATCACTAATTATCAAAACAGAGCAACAACACGCTGCTTTGAGCATATGAAATCTTTTCACATCTTCTTTCAAGCACGGCTAGATCTGCTGAAAGTCCTCAGTAAGTTTACAGCCTTCATTCATATGTGAAAATAATGAAGAGAAAGACATTAAGTTACTAATACAGCAAATTAATTCTTTTATTTTTAAACCTGTATTTTTAACAGAAGTTTTTAGATAGAAATTGTCATTTTTCATGTTTGCATGAAAAAGGAATGACATCTAGTGGCAGATTAAATTAGTTACTACTCTGTAGTGGTAGTGAAGGACACTGTAAGGAAATCCATCATCTGGTTACAATGGTATGGAATTAAACGGAATAGATCCTGGTAACATTTATCAGAGTGATTCACTTTGCGCCTATCAGAGAAATTACTGACCAAGTCTCTTTCTTTAGAAAAGTTAAGAGTGTATGTGAAGGACAGGACCTGAGAGAAAATAAAATACAGATGACATACATTGTCAAAACAAAGTATATAAACACTACCAGCAAATATTACCCTACAACAGCCTAAATAACTCCCCAACTCTTTGCAATTTTTGCTCATTTGTGTTGATTTTAGGTTAGCCCAGGTACCCTTTTCAAAGATAGAGTACCTAGCAATGCTTTCTAATTCATGCAATTTTTCCAAAATAAGGTAATTCTTTCCCAGCCCCATTGTGTAATATACCAACTTAGTGCTTTTATTTATTACTATTATTCTTTAAATGATGCAATATGAAAGACTGACCACGGCAAAGAATAACATCACCCAAAGATATTGGCCACTTTTGAAAATTTAGATCAGAATATTGAAGAAATCAGGTTTTCTTCAAATCTGATGTTTTGGGAGCATATGCATTTAATAAATCTGTGTTTGTGGTTTATTCTCAAACATGCCATGATTCACTGGAGCAGGTCGTGTGTTATGTACAGACATTTCGGATAGGAGAAGGAAAAGGAAAAGGACATTTGACATACCAAACCACAGGTAAATTTATCCGTTTATATTCTGCTAATTTCTTCTTTGCCTACCAAAATCTGCAGTAATAATAGGCAAAAATCACGGTCTTCAGTTGATGCTGGATGAAACATGCTGTGAATAGAGATCCAATCCCCTCAAACCTCATTTAATGCCAAAATTTGACTTGCGTTGCAGCTTTGATAAATTACAGCAATTTCCAAATGCATTATTGGGATTCAGGGAGATATGGCATGTGTTGTCATGACTGATATACAGCTGAAGACTGTCAGGAAGATGTAAATCCATAAATGCATCACTTTCTGTTCTTGAGCTGATTGCTATGTAGAATATTGGCAGGTATATTTTGCTTGTCATTTTAATCTTTGCGTTTAGAAATATAGAGTTTTGTGAATGATTCTTCTCTGTTTCTAAAAAACACTAATCAAGGCACAATGACAAGTATTCCGATAAGACTAGCTGACAAGCATTCTGTTTGTATTGCATCTTATCTAAACGTTATCAAACTTTTACACTGAAACTATGTCAATATAATTTCATTTGTAAGGTTCCAGCTTCATAAAATAGATTGGATGAAAACTAAACATTGATTGGTCAAAATCAGCCCCAGTTATAATGAATGGGTAACCCGTACTCAAGGACAATACATACAAATTCCCACTCAGTAAGTATGTCAGTTTATGATGGGTCATCGGCCCACAAAATCTCGGGGATTTTGGCAAAAGCTTGATAACTCACTTTAAAACTGGCTACTGGCTGCACATGCAAATACCTATTTCTACACTTAGCCACAGTATGACTGAGATCTCTTAATATCAAGTGATCATTAATAATAGTACATAGTAATATCCCTTCAACAGAAGCCTTCCATAACAAGTTTGGAACTGTTGTTTTTAAGTGCTATTTCACAAATAACTGGAAAAAAAATTCTTAAAAAATTAATCCATAATCTTTCCTCAGGTGTAAGAATTCTTGGCATCACCCTTACACTGGGCAGAGGACTCCAGGATCTCTCTACAGAAGCAGCTAGACCTTCATCTCTGGTCACTGACTCAGTTACTGTTACAGACCTCAGGTAGGGTGCTGAATGTAAGTATTTACAGAATTATTAACCAGAAAATTGAATTAAATTCTGGAATTCTTTATACACTGACACATTATTTTCATTTAAAGCCTCTTTACTGTCAAGCTTCATTAATTCTTTCTTGGCCTTGGTTATATACTTTTGCCTCCTTATCATGTTCCTCCTATCCTTCCTTCCTTCCTTCCTTCCTTCCTTCCTTCCTTGCTTCCTTCCTTCCTTCCTTCCTTCCTTCCGCCCTTCCTTTCTTTCTCCACACTGATCCAATTCCAGTTTCTTTGCCTGCCCTCCATTTCTCCTCTCATCATGTCATTTTTCAATCTAAACTTTTTTTCTCTCACAGTATATCACCTTTCTAGGTGCTTCTGATGTCACTTCATTATAGAAAACCTATTAACCTGGAATGATGAGGGCTGTTTACCTGTTTCTGTAAGCCATTACCAAGCTTCCATATATTGATCTGATAAGCCTCATATGGCAAAATTGCCTAATTGTTATCTGAAATGAAAAAAAGAAATGCAGATATCAGAAAGTGAAGTCTATTACATTAACAGGATGTTATTTTCCCAGTCTCAAATCAGAAACACCATATCTAAAGATTTCATCTTCTCTGGCTGAAGTTAATGCCAAATTTTCTCAAAAATTTAATGAGACAAGAATAGGTTTCAAATTTCAAATGTTGAAGAGCATAGATGACAGAACTAATCAGCATCTCTTTTAATTTATTGCAGTAATTAGCTATTTTGCCAGAGCAGATGAATCCAAGTGAGATATTTGGCTGCAAACCTTTGGTTTCAGCTTAGTACTGATAAAGCTTTCATTGGACCACAGTGCTAGACCACCATTCAGTATACTGGCATATATGTTAATCCTACAAATATATTGTATCAAGAATTTCCTACAATAGAATTAGGCATTACACAAACTGCATCAGAAATGTGTAAGTGGCCCACATCCCAACTTTGCAAAAGTAGCTGCCTCCGTATTTTCTCCCAATTTCCAAATAATACAAACAGCAACATTTACTTAATCTCAACCAACTAACAGAGGCAAACTGGCAGCCAAACACAATGGAAATAAAAGTATTTATATAATGAATAGCATGGAGTTCCAGATGCTAGAAAGAGTGCACTTCAATAGCAGTCACTTGCACAGGTTTTTCAACTGACTTCAAACCATGACTTCCATGAGAAATAAGCAGGGAGCTGTTTAACAGCTCTTTCCCTCCCCTCCTTCCTTTTTCTATTTTTTTTTAGCTGGAAATATGGACAGTACCTAGAGACAGCGGGGGGGCGGGGGAGTGGGGTGTTATTTACAACTGTTACGCCAACTGGTTAGAAACAATCTATTTCCACTATCACATTTCTTCATGTTGCAAAGACATTAACTTTTGAAGATCTAATGGATTTCTTTCCCCCAGAGGTAAGATTTGTCCCAGATACAATTACATTGAATATCAATGATATATCTAAAAGAAGATGTAAGCATCTCCTTTTTGCAGTAGTTAGCATATTAAAAAGGCACAGATAAAGCTCTTTCCTGTAATGTTTCTGGGGTTACTATGCTATTTCACACTCAGAATAAATGAGGCACAATAAAAAAAAATTAAAAAAAAAAAAAAGTTTTCATTTGGAGATAATGTGACATAAGAACAATCTTCAGGAGCTAAAACAGCACTGGAGTCTATGAGATGGATCAATGGAGCAGATGCTGAAAGACCTGGATTTTATTCTTGGCTCTGTTGCTCTTTACTCAGCTGCTTAACTTCAGCCAAGTTACTTCACAATTTGTGACACGTCCCATCTGTCTTGGCTGTTTTGCAGATATTTTAAAGGGCTGAGATTCTGGGTTGCTAGGAAGAAAAATCACCTTTGCCGTACATGCACCCAGAAGAGTGCTGTAACTCTTGGATGAGGGAAGTTTAGTCACATTTCTACAGTTCTTATTTCCTCTTTGCTAGCTGTAAAGTAGCTCACTGCCCCACGTAATAGCTTCAGAGACAGGGCTTCAAAGACATTTAACTTTCTTCATTAGGGAACCTACACACTGTAACCTCTGTGCTTTATATCAGCTTGCTGAGACCAGGTGTCTCACTGCTAAGTGTTGCAAAAGTTAAGCTGTAGAGTCCTTAAAGGAGTGCCCGAAATCTCTCCTTCAGTTACATCATAAGTAGCATATTCCTGGTGACTCTCTCCTAGCAACTGAGAGCTGCTTAAGGTCTTGAGGTCTTATTATTGGTTCAACAAAATGTTTATCCCCTTTTAGAAGATTAATTGGGTTCTTGCATGTGATTTTTTTTATCAAGCCACTTTTTGGGTCTGTCACAAGATGTGTAAGTAAGTCAACACCCAGAAGTTGTATGGCTGCTGCCACCTGTCCCTGTGCAGATTGCTAAAGGCACACTTCAACACAGAGGCCTGTTGCACAACCATCAGATATCTGCACTAAACTGTTTGTCCTTCTGAAAACGTTGTGTGGATATTCAGCTCAAGATCACTATCTTAAAGCACAGTAATTCAATAATAATACAATGGCTCCATCTGAGTTTTATAGTTTATTAGCTACATTCATGTTCTGTGCAAAGACTTTTAAAAACCACATTATTTACCTAATAGGCTATAATGACTCCTTCAGCGCCTTTATAGCAGACTACATAATTTCTTCTAACTTCATGGATCATTGACATGATAGATGTATTCTCCTTTCATTCTCCTGCAGGCACATAACTTCCATTATCATTAATGAGACTTACAAACACATACTGAGAAGAGAACATATCCCTTATTGGTATTTGCTACCCAAAACTCCACATTTGAATTAACCTCTCTGCTATGAAGCAGTCAAGGACAGATACTAACAATCAGATTGTTCCATGATATCCACTATCCACTGTGTACTTAGTTTGTTATTTATTATCACCATCATACTTGAAAAAATGAATAGTGAAAGAATCATTAGAACACGGGACAATTAATTTCTGATTCTATGCCTTGAACTAAATTGCTGTGCGACTTTCAACAAGTTGAAACATCTTTATTATTCGTATAACAAGGATAGTGCTACTTACCATGTGTCCCTCAAAGGGGCCTTCTGATGCTTAATTAATATATGTTTGCAAACTTCTATTAGATCGTTAAACAGAAGGCAATGTCTATGTGGTAAAAGAGCTCTGACTGCCCCTCACGGGCATTTTCGTTATATAAATACAAAGAAATGGTGATTAAATAAAGCATTGTTGCCTGCGTTAAGAATTCCAATAGCATAAACAGAAAGTGAGTTGTTGAAGAAGTTTGCCATTTATATAACAGAAATAAATGTAAGATAGTATGCAATGGTTTATCTTTGACATAGAAGAGGTCAAATGATTTTGTTAATGAAATAATAAAACTTTCAATGCATTAATTCATTAGATTAAAATGAAGAACGAATAATGGAGCTCTTTTAGCACTTCGTGTTCTCCAAACTTAAATTTAAAGCTTGGCTTTGTTAAAAAAAAAAAAAAAGTTGTTTGCAATGTTAAACACTCATAAAGCTCCTGTTAATGTTAGTGATGTAAACGTGATATTAATAAAGACAGTTACGTATCCTAAATAACTGAAGATAGCTCACAAGCAAATGTGAGTTTGTGATGAAAGAACTTGCGTGAAGTAGGAAGGTAAATCTTTGGAGCTGTTTTCTCAACTTCATAATTGTTTATTTTGTTTCTACAAGACCAAAGAGTTTATTAGTACCATAATAACCTGCCAGATATTTTATTAGAATGATGATTTGATTCTGTCAATAAAATGTGTATATTTTATATGTTGCTTATTTCTGATGCACAATTTTACCTTCAAAGTGTAAAAGAGAGGTTGACTTGCATATGGAAATTTCATACTGCTATTTTGTCAAATTTGGGAGAAGATACTGCCCTTCTCATTTGAGGTGTAAATCAACCACACAAACTCTCTCTTGTTACATTTCAAAGTAGAAAGTGTCTTTTTTTTTAGTAAGAGGAGGCAGAAAATTTAATGAGTCCAAAATAGTATGTGATGCTTTTAATATTGCCTCGATTCTCTTTCACATATGTTAAAGATGAAATACCATCTCTCTTCACTGTTCTATAAGCCATACACTTGTTGAATTGGACTAATAACACTGCAAGAGTCAGTAGTTGCATTAAACAGATCATCCAGGTATAGTAGGGCTCCAGAACTGTAGCTGTGTATCGGGATTCCCCATGAAATACCAATGTCAAGAAAAAATTAAAACATTGGCTGTTTTCTTCTAATCCTATCAGGAAAAGGATGCAACAAGAAAGTGACTTTCCACACAAGAAAAATCAGTCCAGATTGCTTTTGTTGACTAGTAAGTACACATGGTGAGCTTGAGGAGTCAGGGAACTAGAAGACATACAGAATGACATCACCCACTTGACCTGACACTAATCTCAGATCCAGATATAACTTTTCAAAATTACCATGTGAATCCAGCAGTGGAAACATATTTTCAATCAACTTTTTAAATAAACAAATTCATTAAAGTGAATAGATTTCACAATCAATTGTGGAGGACCAAGTATATCAACGATATAACATGACAACGTACACCAGAGATGTTATTGACAAAGAATGTGTATAAGTAAGTCAATCAGAAGATGTGTCACTTTAATGTTAACATAAGCTTTGGAAAGAAAGAGAAAGGAAGACAGGGAAAACTACATCAAATTTGCTTCAGAGAGCTGGATGCTGAAAAGCAGGAGTGCATTCTTAGGCAGAACTCTTCACAGGACCTGCCAACCAGTTATACACGCTCATTAAAATTGTCCCAGAGGGTAGTTTAAAAGGAAAAATAAATACTATTGAATAGGATGAAAAATTAAGAAACTAGATACTACTTCTTGAATGGTGAAATAACATTTTGAACATGCTTCATGTAACAACCCAAAGATAGTTTAGGGGATGAAATAACTTGCTTATGGGTGACAGAGGGTCCTTGTCTGCTTTTCAAGGCTCCTAGTAGGGAAAGGGCAGCTAATTTAAGTTCTTGTACCTCCTCAAATGGCAGTCCTCACCAGCTTCAGGGATTATAGTAGTGTGTACAGCACTCTTCATTTCCTTTCCCCTTCTACCTCATGCACAGACGGGGAATGCCCACAGTCTTATCTGAAGACAGAAAAACTGCATTTTGTAGAATCTGGCATTTATTTAATATCCAGGAAGTTAAAATACCAGTTTTGCCATCAGGAAAACAGCACAATTGATTTGAAGGCGTTCAGTTTACACTCCTGTTTCTGATGAGCCTTTGCTAAGGTACCTATTAAAATTACATTGGTCTAAAAGTGATGTTTCTGGGCATGTGTAAGATTCAAATCAATTGTTATTTAATTGGTTGAAACAGCCTGACGCCCACTCAATTTTACTGAAAGAATGAAAGATAAAATATTACCACTGCAGATGCATCTCCCAAGAAGAGAACATGACTAATATGAAAGGTTTTTAGCCCTGCATTAAAGTGTCAATGACACACAGAATAATCCAGGAGCATTGTGTGTCTGTGACAAGGCTGAAAAGTTTGCTAATTTATAATGAAATACTCATCAAATGAGCATCCATCTTCTATTCATGTTCAGAATTACAAAAAAAAAACCAACCCAAAACAGAGTGGCTGATACTATGGAAATGAGTATAAACGTAGATGAATTTCCTTGATTAATGGGAGAGGATGCATTGCCTCACTTGTCCCTCAAGCATGGCTGCTCTGCATAATGCCTAGATTTCCATGACAGTATGTTTGTGGCATTTATGATCTTAGTTTTGTATATGCATGTACCAAACGAGGTTTAAACATCATTTAAATTTTACTTTTGTTCTCTAATTACACTTAAGCATACAGATGCAGTCTTGCATTTTCACTCTCCAGCAGTTTTTCAAGCTTTTCTTTTCCTAATAATAAGCAAGATTAGTTCTAGATGGCTCTGACATTTTATGTGGGAAGAAAATGGAACATCTTTATTACCTCCTCAGGGATGTTGCTTTCTTCACATATGCTCTTCTACCACCCATTAGCTTTAATGGGCTTTCCTCGTGCCTATCCACATGAGAGCAAGTATATACACAATCCTTTGTTCAAGGGCCACAAGCTTGAAAAAGAATTATTCTGAAGGACTTTCAGTACATAAGGATATACTACTGTATATCCTTCAGACCTAAACATATGTGTTTTGACAATTTCTTTTCATATGTGTTGAAAAGTCCTGAGGAGATGCAGGATCAAACTGAAAGTGAAAAAGAAAAGAAGGGTTTTTTTAAAAAAGACTAGTTCACAAAAAATGCCAGAAATGAAAGGGTGAGAAAGATGTTACTCTACCCCTTTTCAGCACTATAGTATTACTCACTACATCTTTTTTTCCATAAGGAATTTCAAGAAAATCAATGTGATACATCAAAATACTAACATGGAAACAGGTAGAAATTTGCCATAGCTCCTCATAACTATTATTAATACTAGAGATAATAATGATTCATTCCTATCCAGAATGTTACATCCAAGGACACTAAGCGTTAATATATTCATTTTCACAGTCCATCACTGAAGTTGCTATCAGCATTCTCATTTTATAAAGGAAAGATCTTCTCCCCCTTGAGCTACCGAAAAAGGACACCCGAGTACTGAAAAGCTCCCACAGGGATTCACTTATATGTTTCTCCACTAATTAATCTACTCAAGGCAGGGCTGCATCTACAGAATTGTTTCCACCTTCAGCAAAATGGTAAGACTTGCAGAGATTTGCCTGACAATAAAATTGGAAGCGGCTTTTCTTTATGTGGGATAATGTGCTTACAAAGAATGCTATCTCACTGTGTAAGGGAGCTATTGTAGCATTGATTAAGCACAAGAAAACAAAGTAAGTTCTTATCTATAATATAAGGATTTCTTCTTTAAAATACATGACTGTAAACCACTAAGGGAATGATAACTTTTTTTCATTTTATGTAGATTGGCTAAATAAATGATATTTTCGTAACAGCATCACTACAGACAACCTGAACACTAGTATGTTAAGTGTGGTCTTACCAGATTTGTCTACAAGAAATAGCTAATTGCTATCTAATTTACAACTATGACAAGGAGAACTCTACTACAGCTAAAATAAAGCCTGACAAAATAGTCTACACCCTTTTTTCTTAGACCAATATTATTTAAAGATACTTTCTTTTCTTCTTTCTAAAGAGGAACAGAAATTTCACAATTGCAAAATTCTGTAGCAAACTAAGCAGCTTTCTAAACCAAATTTGGTTTTAGCTGTTAAAAAAAATCCATATTTAAATGTATTTTTATTTCTAAGGAAGATAGAGCTTCTTAAAACAGAGGTTTTGTCACCTCTGGGTAAATATTAGTGATATTTCCCAAATTGTTTATATAACTTACGCCTACATGTCATGGATATGCTTGTAAATCTATTCCTATTTGCTATAAAGACCAACAGAGACTTGAGAATATACGCTACATGTACACACTAGCTCTGAAAATATTTCTAATCCCTGGACTTTACCACAAAGCACTTCTCAATATTTCAATAATTTAAAAAACCCTAACCTTCTGAAGTTGTTTAAGAAAAAAAACCAAACCTGCATTCTTATAACTGCTGGCTGAACAGTGCATTGATATTCCTGAAAACACTTCAGCATTTTCAAAGTTAGGTTTATTCTTAAAGCCGATTTATGCTAGGGATATTGTAGCATTTTTATGAAATTTAAGCATTTTTTCTTAATGGTTTTCTGAACTGAGATCATAATCGAAGTTCCTTAAATAGTACTAATAATTTAAATTTTAAAATATGTCTTCCGTTGCTATTCTGCAGTAGTCACTTACAGTCAGCTATTTCCATGAACTTACCTGTCGGCAAACGTAACTTGAAGCATGACTTAGAATGCACATAAAGAATTTCAAATACTATAACTGTAAATCTCTGGGTTTAAGACTAGAATTGTGTTCATGCAGAAACAAAATAAAAACCACAGCCACAAACTGAATTGATTTTTATGAATGTAAAAGCACCAAGGAGCAGAGAAAAGCGTATCATCATGGCTTGATGAGCCCACACAGCAGGTGTTTGGAAACTCAACATGATTTTCAACTCTACACCTGCGTAACGACAAGAATTCAACAGTATAATGTTAATGAAGCCAATCACATTGAGATGGGAAGAGAACTTACAGATCAGTAGAAGCAATTTTGCACAGTGGTAAGTGCTTAGTCTTCTAAATTCTCAGAGCATAGCTCCACTGCTGAAAACTTCAACATTTAGATAAACACCGAAAATATAATATTTCTAAATTAGTACACCCGCTATTAATGTTTAGGGAGAAATGAATTTTTTTACACGCAAATACATACATGCAAACAAAAAAGTATCAATTACAAACACTCATAGTGGCAGCAATTTAGCCACTAAAAGCTCATTCTGATGGAAAATTTCCATTCAAATTACACTTTGGATAAAACTGCATTTTCCACTGAATTCGAATGTTCCCATTGGTTTCCTATTCCTGCCTGAATCCAATACTCAGTGTGAGAAAACCTGGTGGTATAATTTGGTTTGTATCAATTCAGTATTCTCATGTTGCATTAAAATGTTACACTTGAACTTTCCTCTGTCTTAAGAATTTCTTTTCTGATATGTTGTAGTGCTTCAGGGTAACGGCATTTTGATTTTGCCATTATTTCATTCTTTCATGTAATAATCACCTAGATTTACACAAATAAGTTTATTGGCATTTTCCTATATCTGCAGTGAAGTTGCAGTCTACGACGGATGACAGAGGTTGTCCTGAGAGCCCAGTCCACAGAGAAGAGTAGGATCATGAGACATACAAAGGAAAACTCAAGGTAGCACAACGCATCCACATGATTTCTCTCTGAAATATGTGTGTACTAGATGATCATTCATGCTATGTGCCCAGGTGTCCGTGCCACCACTCATAGGGTTCCTCTAAAGGCTGGCTTTGGGTCAATGGCTTGCCATCTTCCACTGTCCTAACCAGCCATGAGAGAGAGGTGTCAATATTTCAGCAATGATCTGCATCAGCTGGTGTCTGTCCAGTCAAGAAGGAAACAGAACTCTCTAATCTACATCTCAAAATGTTTCTTGGAGATGATGCTAGGTAGAAAATAATTGCTAAAAGTGCAGTACCTATCAAGTGCTAAAGTTTAAGTGATAATTAATTTTAATGATTCATTTTTTAATTATTGATATTTTTAATTATACTTAATTTTTTTATGTTCTCATTCTTTCTGGATTACCCAAAAATCTATAACTTAAACCCTTAAAACACAAAAAAAAAAAAATTAGTTTTTGCTGTTCTATGCAATCTCAGGGAATTTTAAAATGAGAGACAGAGAAGCACAATTAATTTAAGCTAGCGTCACTTTGATTTTGACCACAACGTTAATGTCTTGTTTGCAATAACACCTCCTATCCATGAATACAGCAGAAATATTTCTTTCTTATACACTCCCAGGGTAGTCACAGAACCAAGACTCAAGGAAGTTAGAGCAGACATAGCTGTCTCCTTCCCAGTTCCTGTAGGGATGAAAAAGAAGCGAGGCTTTTGGTTTCCAGAAGGACTCAATAAAATAAAATAAATTTAAAAATACTCAGATAATATCAAATAAAGTACATTCTTTGCACCTTACCAACTACATAACCAAGAAAATGCTAGGTAACCACTGAAACATTCTGTAACTGGTTTAGCTATGTCTTGCACTATATATTTGTGTAAAATACTGTAATGTGCAATTGGTGAATTATGGTTAAAGAAGATACTTGATTAATATGAAAACTTGAATTAAAATAGTATAATTAATAGTATACTTTATTGCTTCTAGTTCTCAAAGATGGGGAAGCATTCCTTGCCTTCTCTACATATATGGCAGTAATATATCCCGATTCAACAAAGCATTAACATTTCTCCCTATTAAGAGAAGTGGAGTAGTTCAGTTATGCTTAAAAGAACTCTTGATAATCATTAATGATCCTTTTTGCTGAGAGAGAGCTATTATTTTTCCCTATTGCCTTTTCAATACAAGTTTACTCCATACAAAGGTAGATTGAATTTACTGGTAGCCTGGAAATACAAATGAACCTGTAGGTTGACTTTAGGCAGATTTCAATATAGAAAGTGATGACATCCAAAAAAGACAGAAAAGTTTTCCCAATACTTACTACTTATCAAAGTGTTAAGGAGGGAGGTTTATAAGAGCACAGAAGTCACTTCTGTCAAAAAGAAAAGAACCTGAGGCTAAACAACTACTTTTCCTTAAGGAAATTTTGCAGTGGGTTTGAAATCAAGAAATGCTTCTACGTCTAGCCACCTAAGCTTAAACGAAAGGGGCTGGTTGATGCAGACATCCACATATGTTGAGCCTGGCTAATGTGAGGTTTCTCATACGGGCCTGCAGGGTCAGTGGGAAAGAGGTAATGGACTTAAATAGCACCAGGGTAGGTTTAGGTTGGATATTAGGAAAAATTTCTCTACTGGAAGAGTGGTGAGGCATTGGAACAGACTGCTCATGGAGGTGGTAGAGTCACCACCCCTAGAAGTGTTAAAAAAATGTGTAGACATGGTACTTCAGGATGTGTTTTAGTGGTCATGATAATGTCGGGTAGGTTTCTGAACTTGACGATCTTGGAGGTCTTTTCCGTCCTTAATGATTCTGTGATTCTGTACTACCAATAGCCACACAGTCACTGTCTGGCCACTGGTCTCCTTGAGTAGACACCAGCCTAGGGTCAGAGAAGGCAGATGAGTTCAGGGATACAGTGAATACTGAAAGGGTCTGGGCCCTGAGGGCACCCACTGGCTCTGCAACCACTTCTCTCTCCCAAAAGACTCAGCTGTTGGTACTCATGGTGGTTTCTGACCACTCACTTGGCTTTTCTTCAAGGACTGTGATGATACAGAAGTAGCAGTGAGAGCAGCTAAACAGTTCACAAAATGTTTTTAAAGGATACAAAGTAATTTCTCTGTGTTACAAAGCTAATAAAACTATGGAAACTGTAAGTCACAGAAGCATCTCATGCTGTCAGTTTTTGTTACTGAACTTCCAATAATTGGCACTTGAGTGGGTTAATAGGGACATTTTCTCTTTTTATTCTCATTTTTATTATGAAAAATAAGACTTCAGATGTTCTTCAAAATATTAATGCTTCACTAGATAACAGTCAAAATGAAGCTAATAAAGACTTTGCCTATTATCTTTTTAATTATATGGCTTATGACTGACTGCATATTGCCACAGTTAAACTTAGTACTATACATCAAGAAACGAGAAAAAAAAAAGTCAATTATAATGAAAATGTATAAAGAAAATCCCTAAAACTATTACTACTTTACATCAATAAAACTCAATTAAAAATGGTCTTGAAAGCTGTTTTTTACAGAAAATTGCATTTTAATTAATAATTTTCCCTCTTATTTTATTCCAAGAGGTATCTAGAAGGACAGTTCCACTATCCAGGGAAAAGAAACTGATATGGGAGGCCATTGCAAAAAAGCTAGTTAGAAAAGGTGAGGACAGCTAGGGAGCTGAACTCTTTCCCTGGATAACTGAATGCCCATCAAAAGACATATGCAAAATGTACAGGCACTGATTAAGGTCAAAGTTAAAATATGTTTAAAATAGAAAAAATAAATAAATCAAATTGTTTATCAGAAATGACGTCCACTCTACCTGAAGATTAAAATTTTCTAAAGGTAAATCTTGAAGTTGTGTCTGGTTGTTGATAAAATAGCCAAAGACAGCTCCTAGAGACTCAGTGTTACTGTGTGTTGAACTTTTGCCCAACTTATAAATCAGAAGTCAATACCCTAGATAACCAAATTACTGTGTCCACTGCTTCTCTGTACCAAAATGTCCTACTTTAATATAAAATGTCCTACTTTAATTTAAAACACTCTTTCAGCGAGAATATGTTCGGTGTAAGGGGAAATATTTGCTTTCGTATTTGAGTACTTCAGAGTCTTGCAGCTAAAAACTGAAGTCTTTTAGTATTGCACAGCAAAAAAATCTCATAATAGGAAAGGCTTGTGGAGAGAAGTTATCTTTTATTAGATCAACCGATACAAAAAGAAACACAATATCAATAAAAGATCCTGCTTTTCGTCTCAGACCTTGACTTATTATATTCTTTGACAGTCACAGCTACAGTAAGAATAGTTTTGCTTGAGAAAAACTCTTAGTGGGCATTATCTGTGGTTAAATGTTGAAGGACATGAGGACATGAGCATACACGATAGCGCTCTCACCTACCTAGTACGTTTGGATCCACAGCACAGTAGCAAGAGCTATCATATGAGAGGGTATTAAAAAAAAACAAACTAACAAACCAAACCCAAAACAAAACAAAACGAAACAAAATATTAAATTGAAAAATTTAAAACCTTTGTACTGTATATCATTTCACTGCTCCAGCTGAACTGGTTCCCTATTGTCTTTAGTTTTCCTCAAATCACACTGGGGTTAGTACAAATTTATTGGCAAGATACCAAGTATTTCTCCTCTGAAAAAAAAAATAAAAAAAATTGATTGAATTGGGTGGCAAGTTGCAAGACCACCTATCTTGGAAAGCCTATTTAATACTGATATGTAAACTCTTGTACTCTGTTTTCAGAGGAGCACCATGCTGAGTCTTTGTAGTGTTGCCTGTGATAAAAATGCATGTGAAAATGGAGACAGATAGAAATTAAATTTGGGAAATGTATACATTTTAATAATAGCCTGTCTATTGACTTAAAAGTGTCCATACTGTCTACTTTAAGAACTTTAGATTTTTTACATTGGACTAAGATGCTATTTGCTTTTAAAAAAAACAACATAATATTCTGTGGTATTAATATCCCCTTTTTATCATTTATTTCACTTTTAACTCATTTAAGCTAATAGCAGGTTTCGTAGACCAACTGGACTTTTTTAGAAATTAGGATTCCTAACAACAGAGGTTTAGCTGTTTATTTCTCAGGGCAGTGCAAAGAACACATGCTTGGAAGACTGTTTCTTTTCAAAGGGAAAAGGTAGAAAAATCAGCTCATCAAAGAGTTGTCAAGAGTTCTGTATCTGCTCTGACCTTTATTCGTTTGATTTGAGGGTTCCTGGGCAGCCAGGGATGCCCAGGCCACAGCCAGCAGTGGCAGCAACAAGGAACATCCCTCCCTGGATCCCCTCTCTAACCTACAAAAACGTGGGCAAGCTCCTCTCCATCTTGACAAAGGGCAAAGCACTTTGTAAAGAGTAGAAATGTAACAGCTCAGCTACTGCCAGAGGTTTTCTGATTAACCCTCTGTTTTAGGCACCAGCTACATCAAAAGGTTTTTATAGCACAAACGTATCTTAGGGGTGTCACAGATCTTAGGATCTTCCTTGTTAGCCTAAAAGAAATCTTGATTAATTTGGATGTTCTCAAAGAAATAGACTCCCTAGTCCACCAGCACTTTGTTAAGGACCTCTGCATCAATGCTTGTCTGTGTAATGTATCCCTATAACCAGTAGTTCATTCAGTGTCTGTAGGTGCAATAGCCTTTGTTTCCTTCCAAGAAAAGGAATTTTCTCCTTTTTGCATGATCTTGTTGAATAAGTCTACTATGTGTAGTATATAATGTTCTATAAAAAACTCTGAAATTCTCATATTTCTTCTAAACTAGCTCTCTTTTGTTATTTTCTATTTCTGAGTAAAATACCTGTTTTCTCTCAAACTTTTCAGCTAGAGGCGTATCTACCTTGGTGCATTTTGGAGTATTTTTATATTTATCTTAGATTTGTTCTGCTTTACTGACTTGACTTAAATCCAGTTAATCTCAAATTTTCTAAACTGTTGTGTAATATATATATATATTTTTTTTTTTTTTTTTGCTTTAATCTATCAATTTATGTTTGAATTCCAGGCCTGAAATCTATACAGATACTGTTCATCCGTGCTTTCCAGGATGTTTTCTCTTTTGTGGGTAGTTTGCTCTTTTACAGCTGGGAAACATTTCTAAACCAATAGTCTTTATTAATGTTTTGCCTGAATAGCATTTAACCTTTTGATACTCTATATTTTCTTCAAAACAGTTTTGAAATATCACATGTAAATCTTTTACTCTCTAAGGCAACATAGACAATCATTCCAGTTCACTCTGCATAGTCTGCATGATTTGATTCTCAGTGTTTTT
Source organism: Baryphthengus martii (assembly GCA_013396935.1). Classification (NCBI taxonomy): domain Eukaryota; kingdom Metazoa; phylum Chordata; class Aves; order Coraciiformes; family Momotidae; genus Baryphthengus; species Baryphthengus martii. The sequence goes on from VWZK01002843.1 coordinate 98,586, forward strand.
ACACTAAATATTTTACAAAATATTACCTTTGTCCATAGGAGTAGTCAATCTAAATATTTTGTAAAATATTTTGTAAAATATTTAGATTGACTACTCCTATGGACAAAGGTAATTTGATTTTCCTAAATATTAGATTTATAGGATAAACCAATCCTAGAATAAGTCATGATGAATAAATCACGATAAATCAGCCCTCAATGTTGAATTATATGACACAGTATCATATGACACAGATTGGTCAATATAGTGCATAATTTTCAAATATAGTTTGGCTATTCCACTGCATTTGAAATAAGAATAATTCATTGTCTCAAAATTTCCCAAGAATTCTATAAAACTACAGAAAAATAAACAAACAAAAAAAGATAATTGTTAATGTACAAGGTCAAGGTCAGGGTAGCTATCGCTATTAATTTTTACCGAGAATAATTCTGGACTAGAACATGGTTTCTCTTTTAATTTTTTTATTTTTTTAAAAATTATATTTAACTAATGAAGTTGCCACTTGACAGGCTTGGGGAACATTATGGTACTTGACTGTTGTGTTCTAGTATTTTTTATCACCATTCCTCAAACAGTTTTTTTTTTTGCAACAGTTCAGTGCAATATTTGTCTTTACTGCTTGTAAAAAACTTTATTTTGACAGAGACATTCAAGCCTTTTAATAGTTCTGGAATATTTTTTATCACTTTACTTATTCCCATCTAGTTTACCAGCTCATATTCTTTCATTGTTTTTGTATTGGGAATATAATTCCATTCTTGTCACATAGGCCCTGCCAATATTTTCACAGACTGCTAAGTACTTACCATCAGTTGTAATAGTATTTGTATTTATTAACACTTTCTTCACCTCCTTTTCGTACTTCACCCATGCTTCATAGAGATTTGTTTTTAAATGTGAAAATCACGAGCCTTCTCATGCACACTCGACTCTGCCTATATCTCACCAATGTAATATAGTACAGAACTAAGGTTCAGCAGTATCCAGAAGAGAAAGATTTTGCTTAATGGGATTTTTTTTCTCCCAGAGAGATACCAAGTGAAATATTTTGAAACATTTCTAAAGTTCAAAAGAGAAGAATTTCCAGCTTCGCTGACATTAGACATCAGAAAATCCCAAATCCACAACCAGTGGAGTTCACAAACAGTTATTTTATTTCTGACAATTTGTATAATAAATGTCTGCTTAGGTATTGACCCACTAAATGTAGAAGGTGACAATGCATATCTGAAAAATACAAGAAATGCCACTTTGCTCTCTATTTAAAGAATTTACCACTTTACCATTTGTATTGCAGTATTTTACTACCTAGTGTGTTATGCAAAAAAAACTGAAATTAAACCCTATACAGTGCTTGAATATGTCTTAAAAATCCTTTCCAGCTAAGATATGATTCTCCAAAGCTAAAGTAAGAAATTATTTCTCACCACATTTTATTTTTATCTTAGCCATTGTGTTTGGGAAGATAGGGGTACTTTATCATAAAGACTTTTGATATATCTAGTTTCTGTGGTGAATAATATGGTGTTGAGCATACAACTTTTTGTAAAAGGAAACCCCAATGTTATATCTAGGAGTTTAATTTCCCTTAAACTTGTAAAACGTCTGTGTTTGAGGCAGACAAATTGACTATTTCATTTAGCATTTTCTGATTTGTATATAGGATTATTTTATTAATGAACTGTAGTGGTATCCCCATCTTGTCCCAGTAATCAGAGGCATAATGGTTCTTTTAACTCCCAAGCCACACAAACAAACCAAACGGTATATTCACATTGCCTTACCCCTCTGGATTTCTATTTTAACTTATATTTTCTTTTCTGGCAGTACCCTTCTTAAGCCACAACCATTAGTAGGGGTTGTGAAGGCTACATCCAGCTTACCCTGGGGGATGGATACAGCACAGTAGCCAAGGGCTGTCTGGAATGGTGGCCCAGATGTCTTGCTAGTATGCAGATATGACTATGAGTCCAGATGCACCTAGACTCCATTCTGAGAAGGAGTTTAGAATGCAAGGGGATCCTTTCTGAACCTCATGACTCAATGAGAGGATCTCCTTGACTATTTTGTCTGACCCTGTTGTCTATGCAGTAAGTAATCAAGAGTACCTTGGCATCAAATCTTGTTAAACCACTGTCACATTTACCACTGAACTTTGTTAACTCACTGTCTTATATCAATAAAGTGTGTTATTGCTTCTCTCTTCTGAGTTAATGTGTGACCCCATCCACGACAACTTTCAGAGAATCACAGAATTATTGAGGCTGGAATAGACCTCCGAGATCATCAAGTCCAGCCTATGACCTAACATCACAACGACAACTAGACCATGGCACTAAGTGCCACATCCAATCTTTCCTTAAACACCTCCAGGGATGGCGACTCCACCACTTCCCTGGGCAGTCCATTCCAGTGTTTAATCACGCTTTCCATGAGGAAGTGCTTCCTAATATCTAACCTAAACCTTCCCTGGCACAACTTCGGGCCGTGCCCTCTCATCCTGTCACTAGTTGCCTGAGAGAAGAGCCTGACCCCCACCTGTCTACAGCCTCCTTTCAGGTAGTTGTAGAGAGTCATGAGGTCTCCCCTGAGTCTCCTCTTCTCCAGGCTAAACAACCCCAGCTCCCTCAGCCTCTCCTCATAAGACTTTCCCTCTAGTCCCTTCCCCAGCCTCATTGCTCTCCTCTGGACCTGCTCCAGCTTCTCCGTATTTTTCTTGAAGTGAGGGGCCCATAACCGCACCCAGTACTCGAGATGAGGCCTCACCAGTGCCAAGTACAGGGGGAGAATTACATTCCTACTCCTGCTGGCAACTTTATCTTTCAGAAATCACCCTATCAATGTACTTAACAGAAGTTCCAGATGTTTGACTGTCATAAATGCACCTTAAGCATATAAAATTTTTTCAAGTCCACTACCTACTGTGCAATCTATACTGGAACTATAAAACTTCAGAAAATTAGAAACACTTTGTTTTTTCCAGTGACAGTCATGTTTACTTTATTAAAAGATTTATAAAAGAAGATCTCTGTCAGCCATTGTGGTTGAACTGGACTAACTTAAACAAGGAAAACTTTTTATTGCTGTGCTCTCAAAGTGGTGGACAGAAGGACTTAGATCAAAATTCTTCTTTGCAGGTTAACTCATTAAAAAAATTATGATGCCTATGATTGTTCCTCACATAGTATCAGCTTAAAGTATACTTGATTTTGATTGATAGAGCATGAGACAGGTTGATCAGCTAAAAGTCTTGCTACAATCTGATGCCAAAATTTACCTGAACAGTGTGTTTGTTAAATTATTAACAATATGCACTATCCTTTCAAAAATACTGGCAGCTCTTAGAAATATGTGTCTATGTGATTTTTGAGAAGCCTCTTAATGCTTTTTTCTCCTGTAAGCAAGACATATTCAACAGTGTATGTCACCAGTCTAAATTCTGAATGTCTTCACCATACATAACCTTCCCTTTAAATATTTTTACTGCTGTGTGATGCAATGTACATACCGGATTCTTCCAAGTTAGGTTTGTACTACTGGTAAGGAGTAAAATACAAAACTTTTAGAGAATTCTGAGATAAAAGCAGAAATTTGCCACCTGACAGAGTCCCTAATTAAAAATGATTAGTTAGTTTTAAAGTGTATTCCACTCAGGTTTCTTTACTACTGTTCTTTACTAAGGACGTCAGTTATCAACATTCACTTTTGAAAGCCATCTTTACAGTGAAAGTGGCTAGTTTAATATCAAAGTGGGAATGTTTACCAAAAGAGGCATCAGTACATAAAAACGACCAAAGCCCTCCCCAAACTCCCCAAGAAAACAAGAATAGTTAGAAATATGAAAATTACCAGTTCAGAGAAAATAGATTTTATACTTTCACAGTTCCTATAGTATTTGAAAGAAACCACACTGTGCAGTTCGAAACAGTTGTAAACCCCCAGCAAAAAGTCTTCTCACAAAGCAATCATATATCTGTACCCAAAGTTCAGACTGTAAATACACATCCTCTCATCTGTTTACTTCTGTTCTGTCCTACATATCTTCAAAATACAGTTAGCCTTGGACCATAAAGGCAGACAGATCTCCACTGTGAACCAGAAACATCACTGCTTCCTCCTATCTTTAACTGGAGACTTCAGCTTTCTCAACCCTGAGTTTCTAGAAGATGAATCAACATGTGTGTTAAGAACCATCTTCCCCAAAGGCCATTACTATTTTCTGTTCTCAGTGTCAACTCACAAAATGGAAATATTGACTGTAAAACTCATCCTCAAACTGTCTTTGGAGCTCCAGATTTATAAAAGTGACCTAGATAAGCTACTGCAACGGGACAAACAGATGCATACAGACCACCATCTAGTCCTTTTCTCGCGATGCTTGTGTCCATCCAGAACTGTTTCTCCCACCAGCTTTCCATTTCTTAATATTTTTCTTAGCAATCCTACTTGCTAGAGTGACTGACATAGGTGACGGTATTAAGATAGTATTAGCAGACGTCATCTTTGTACTTGTTTTCACAGGTATCTGAAAGAAATAGTAATAACATAAAATTCCCCCTTTTTTTTTCCCCCAGAAAAATATTTATCTTCCAGAGTAATTCTGAAAATATTTTCTGACTAATTTCTAAAATCTAGGTTTGAAAATAACATGAAATAGAACTTAAAAAGAGATAGTCTTACAATCTCAACAATGGGACAACAAGGACTTTCATTTAAAACTCAGAGAGTGGGCAGGAGAGAGATAGAGGGGCAAATGGGAGAGACAAGAAGAGAGAGAGGTCGTAGATCCATGAATAGTGACATCAATATGAAAGAAAAGTCCTGAGTTTTAACTAGCAGTTTTTTTCCAGTAGAAAAAAACAACAAAATGGCATACTTCTTCCCAGAAGAGAAATGAAAAAAAAAAATCTCATCTCTGTAACACAGTGTCACATCAAATTTCTTATCAGATGTATTTTTTTTCTTCTAAGCAACTTTCCTTTTGCGGATATGCTAAGAACATACCCATAGCTTTCAACCAGAGCTGTAGCAGCTGTCTCTCAGCAGATACAACCATTGCACCTAGGGGAGCAGGTGTTTTCTCTTTCAACGGGAATTTCAGGTTTCAAAAATAAAAATGTTCTCTCTAGGATTTAGCAAACCAAAGCCTTTTGAAATGGGAGACAGAAAAAGAGCCTTCTCATCACAGAATAATTGCTTGCCAAAGTAATTTTCCAGAAGGGAGAAGACCAAGGTGCAAGCTGCAGCTCTGTGTAGCCCACACCAAGGACATGAACATCTAGATTAATAGATTAATTAATTAACATGCTAGTTGGCCTAATTAATATTATCAATAAATGGACAGTGATACTCAGCTCAAGGTATTAGCTTAATTGCTGCGGTCAGGCCTCTCACTCAGCATGCATGAGTTTGAGAAATCAGTCTGAATTTGTTTTCTAGTATCCTGGTTTCTTGTATCTCACTCTGGTACTGTGTTACTGGCTACACTGGTTATGCAGGTCCTCAGCATAACCAAAAATCTGCATACAATGACAACAAAAAGTTCCCGTCTTTGACTTTTGTTGCCTGATTTTAACCCGAAAAATCCCAATTAGTAGTATCTACTGCACCAAATACATATCGCTTGCCTGGCATCTCCAGCTTGAAAATTCAATTAGTGCTTGTAAATTCCACAAATGTGGATATAACAGAGGCTAAGCCACATACTTTTCACATCTTTTGTACAGTCATGTGCAAACCTGTATCTTAATTTGCATAGAAATGTGCAGTTTTTTTGCAAATGATATTTTCCACAGATGTTTCTGTTTTCATGTGAGCTCTTCAGAAGCCCTGTATCAGTTGCCTTTCAAAGTTAGGCAGACTATTACTGTCAGAGTCCTGGATGTCTGTAATTTCATTCTGCTTTGTTTTCTTTACAGAAGTCATTAATTAAGGACATTATTCTGAAGCACTAGTGTCTGAATATGCCAGTGAAAATTCATTTAAATGACTCAACTTCTGAGAACAAATTTGTTTCTTTCTAAACAAAGTAGCACTAGGCCTTCATGAATGCAGAAAAGCAGAGTTTAGAACAATCTGTTCAAATTTTCTGAGCTACTTCCAAGCCTTGCCTGCTGCCAATTTGTTTGTGGTTTTCTTGAGATGCTAAGCATCAGTCAAACTCTTCTGCTTTTTATCCCGAAAAGTTCATAAATCACAACTTTATTGATGGCTTTTGCCGCTGTAACATGCTGACTTACTATAATACTAATTGTCTGGAATACTTTTTTTTTTTCCAGGAAAAAAACCCACAACAGGAACTTGAGAGGTGGAGTCATTCCCACGTAAGTAGAAAACACGGCTAAAACAAACCATTAGACAAGTTTTGTAACAACTGCTGCAGTCCGTGTTGGGGACATAAAGAATACAAATTAGATCCACAAAGCACAACTCTTGTCACTGTCTACAGAGTCCAAAGAGAATGAACTGTTTCATTTCCTGGGTTCTCCATGGTATCTCCATGATGGATTCATGCTAATTGAAGGAGACTACAGAGGAAACCAGCTTCTGAAAGGATTTTTTTTTAAATGGGCAATTAACATTGGGCTCCTTTCAAGGTAGTTACAGCTATTCTTCTCATTACCATTTCTATCATCATCTCATCTTTTCAGAGAACATGGAGACATAGGAATAACAAGAACAGAATATATATTTTTATAATATATAAATCTTAATCTTTCAATATCTTCTCATAATCTAGTCATGTTTTCAATTGGATTAGAAATTTTCATTATCTTTCCTACACTGGCATAAAGTCAATCTCACATTCTCATGGTCCAGAGAGGGAGGTTGTATTTTCTATACCTTCTCTCTTTCATTTTCTTCCTGAGCCCTAATATGGTAGGGAAAGCCCTGTATTGATACAGACTGGAAGACCACTGCATATCAAGGACCTAGTGACCCACATAAAAGTCAGTCTGAGTAGGCACAGGCCTGCGCTGTGCTGTGTCCACCATGGCCTTCAGGTTGTGTTGTGCTACATAAATCCTTGACCACAGGATGAGCTCTACCAGCTCACTATAATGGCAAAACTTGCAGGCAGCTCCCACTTTCTGACAGCAGTTACACCATCTGTGTGGCCTTGCCTTCATCTAAAAGTGAAGCAAGAAGTTCTCATTGAAATATCCTTTATGAATAGAGGGGGTTTGTTGTAATAAAATGATGTAAGAGCTCAAATAATCAGTAATCCCTCCAGGGATGGGATCTGTACAATGTGCCATGGGAAAATCCATCCAGGGTCTGTCGAATGCTGCATGCACACAGAGTGCCCCATAGCTGAAGAGATATAAGATATACTCACTATCTATACTACTTTGCTTATTCTGTCTAAACAGGTATTTTATTAAGCCATTTATTACTGAACCTTTCCTACCGAGTTACAGACAGAATCTTGTATCATCTCTTTCCCTCCCTCGCCTCCTAACCACCTGCCCAGCACAGAGCAGGTCCATTTACTATTTCTACTTCTGCCTTCTGTTTCATTCCAAAATTGTTAATTACATGTGCAGAGAATGAAGCGAGGCCTTTTCTAACTATTTTTCCACCAACTCCTCAGATAAGCTAATTATTGTGGCTCTGAGTCTACACAATAGAGACTTTGTAATTGAAAAGAAGAAGCTGCAAGGCAAAGGTGTTATGAGCCAGGTTGTCTTCTTCATAACAATGGAGGGTTAAGATCTGACTCATTTCACTTACTATGTCTTCTCATACTGTGACAGCTTAATCCATTGTCATTACATCACTGCAACCTCAGACCCTCTTTATACTGCTGAGGCAACATAAATTAGCCTTAATGTGGCTGTACATGCAATTCACAGGGGTTTTGAACGCCCTTTGTTTGGTCACAAAACCTCTTCTAACTGCATGTTTTGTTTTTCTCTGCAAGGAAGAGTTCTCACTATACTGTGAATAACCACAGCCCTTCCTTCACTTTCCTTTTAGCCTGGAGAAGAGAAGGCTCAGGGGGAATCTCATCAATGTGTATAAATATTTGAAGAGAGGTTGTAAAGAGTCACAAAATCACAGAATCACAGAATGTTAGGGGAGTTGGACTAGTTGGCAAGAGAGTTGGAATAGATGATCTCCAGAGGTCCCTTCCACCCCTACCATTCTCTGATTCTGTGTGATTCTGAATGCATTCAACATACTTTGAGTACAAGAGTACTAATAAAAAAAGTTTGGCAACTTATAGAAAGTATATGCATTTAAGAAACAGACAGTGTGTATTAAACTCATTCAAAATGTGCTTTTTTATATATATACAACTATGTCAGATGACCAGTTACACAGAAATTTTTGATTGTACTTGGAAAAACATATATATACTTTCAGACATCATTTTGTTATTTCAACATTTACATTGACTTCTTCAAAAGAATTATATTTTAAGTCTGTGGAAAAATTATGTACACTAACCATTCTGTTCTTCACAATACTCACTTTGAAACATAGCTTGCCTACACCTCCCCAACTGCCTCTGTGGCAAAGTTAAATGTCACTCCTTTTCAAACACTTTGGAGTTCTCTTTATTTTTGTAGAAAATTATGGAGGTGGTTCTGACTGATTCAAATTATGCCCCAAAAGCTTTTGAAGAGACGTTCAGTCTCTCCAAGCATTTAGAATCCTCTTCTGTAAGGTAAAAAGCTGATGGAGATGTTTAATCAAACGATCTCTCTTCCAGTATCCAGATGTCCCGAAGTAGAGTAGAACTAGAATAACGAACATTAACACAGTCAATAATGTACACATTTAAAAGGAAAATAGTTCTAGGATTATTTTTTTTATTCTTAGGAAATGTGTGCATAATCTACTTTTCTAAATCTGCAGACATAATTCAAAGCCACTACAAGTCATCAAATTGCTTAATGTTTCTATAAGTGATTAAAATTTCAATGTCATATTTAGAATTTACAATTCAAAGACATAAAATGGAAAATAAAAACTGTAGATCCCATAACCAGTCATGACAGTGAAAGTTAGAACAGGCATTGAGGGGAAAATAAATACCGTAACTGTTTCTTCATGGAGGGAATTTGTACAATTCAGTTTTTGTTGACTCAAGTGTTGTTAGCTTCTCTGGAGATTTCACTTCATCAGCTTCTGATCCCATGATTAAGATCTCACCATGGAAAGCCCAGAGTCCACCCAAAGTCAACAAAGCTCTTCTTGGGCACCACACCTCAGGTCTATATTTACAAGATTGAAAAGTTATTATTTTTTGGCTGTCTTACCATGCAAAGAAATTCCATTAATCTGAAGGAAAAAGTTTCTTAGTACTTGGTGGTTGGCATGATTATGGAGAATTTACTAATGAGCTGAAATTTTTATTTGAAGGCTCCAGAAATGTCTGAAACAAATGCTGCTGAAACTTTCCAATTATATATTTAATACATCCATTATTCTGATCAAAAATATTGACATCTTAATATTCACAGGTTTTTCTTCTGTTATAAAATGATACATTGTCAATACAAGCTTCCTCTGCAGTCCTGCTCTCCCCACAGAAATACCGCCACAGCTAAGTTCAAATTGCATTTGTTCATGCCCAACCCTGCAATGCTATCCATTCACATCTATACCAGTGCCAAATATTTGCACTGAGATATTAATTTTCAAAAAGCACATAAATTTAGGTCCTCAGATCCCCTGTTGCAACAAGATCTCTCTGGCTATGTGTGGGAGATGCTTCTGCGTTCAGCTATCTGATTTTAGAAATGTCTCGAGGAGGCAATCAAATGCTTTATTTTGAGTCACTGAAGACCATTAAGTTTGTAACAAACGCTGAAAATCAGTTTCACGATAAATCTCAAAACTTAGCTACCAAAACTGATATTTATTTTATTAGCATGTCATTGGCAAGTGTATCTTCTTAGTGGGATGAACTGTTGCCTGCCTGCCTTTACAAACCACTGTCAAGGTAAATCAAGCCTTACAAACAGCTTTGGAATTGGACTATAGTAGCCATTATTATATTGGTCTTGACTTTGCACGTAAATTGTGTCCCTTAATAAGCCCCTTTGGGCATTTAACACTCCTATCCAAAATATTAAGTAACTTCGGCTTCTCTAAATTTTTATCGAATACATCATATTCTGTAAATTGGTACCCCTTATTTATAATCTTGATCTTTTCCTTTCAACTGAAGCAATTGATTTACAGTTTTTCAGGTTCTTATTCACCTGAATAATTCACTCAAATATTTTAGTAATATCATGAATGACAACAAATTGCTTTTGGTAGGAAAAGAGTTCTAACATTTTTCCCATCTCATTTAGTGATGTGGTCCAATCAAATTTGTGTGAGCAGGGCAGGAGGGTGGCATGCGTTACATAGCTGATCAGTAGAGCTCCAATAACTGGCTCTGTGGATGAATCATTGTAAGGCTGGGCCCTAAGTGAGTATTTTCCAGGTGGCTGTCCGTTGTTTGCTTGCTTCTGTAATGTTTTGGGGATTTTTTTTTAACATCTGTTTCTCCAATTCACATGCTGTGGTGTTTTGTTTTGATTTTTTGGGGTTGATGTTTTGATATTCAGGATTCTTTGCAGGTGACACAGAATAACTTTATCTACTAGGTCACACTTTTTCACTAATCAGCCTAGGAACTTGAGGTTTTAGAAGCAGGGTTCTCCTATAATTTCTTTATCACAGTAGTAAAATATAAAAAATTTAAAAAAAAAATAATAGTTCCCTATTTCCTGTCACAAACATTGTGTGTGCAAAGATGCAAAGTCAAAAATAAGTCCTTGTTTTCACTCTTCCAAGCTTTGTAAAAGACTGTCTCACTCAGGTTAACACTTAATCCTGCCAAAGGCAGAGTTTCCAGAGAGCTGTCTGTTCATGGCTGTGAACTTACTCAAATATGCTATGAACCCAGAGCAAATACATCACTGACATATTGATGAACTAGTTACTCATGGGAAAGTGACAGAGCTTACACAAACATATCTTTACCCAATATCTGATTGAATTAGTAAACTTAGCAGTTAATCATTTGTTATACTTTAAGAGAACACTTGATTATCTGATTATATATAGCCAAAAGAAGCATTGTTCCATTATGTTATATTTATTCATTCTTGTATAAGGTCATTTTTACACATTGTAGAAGTATGAACTAATTCCTATTTGCCTGTAAATTGTTGGTGGTTCAGATGCATATAAAATATTTGTAGATGAACTGATATTTCATGAAAGGTTTCCACAACTGACAAATTCTTAACTACTGAATGCAACTAACTCCCATATTAAGTTCAATTGGCATTGCAACTGACTTTTCAGTGAGACCTTAAATTAATATTAAATGTTAATCTTGCTGGATGTTTTTCAAAGATGCTATTTGGGTGTTTCAACTATGAGTACATAATTGTGTTGCAATTGAGTTATCATGAAAGGTTTAATAATTTCAATTATCTTGTCCACTGAATCATAAAAAGTTAAGATTTTTTTTTAGTAGTAATGTTAGATTATGAACCACTAAAGAGTTTGGGCTTTATTGAGCACCTTTTCAACTCATATACACAACATATGCCTGGAACATCCAGGTAAGGTACTTTCTGGAAATATCTCTATGTGCTAAAAGTGCTGCTATGTAAATAAACTTATTTATATTTAGTAAAGCCCCTTTCTGTGAAATGGGGAAACAAATGACACTTGAATTTTAAGTGGTACTTCCCTCACGTTCATTCCAGTTAATACCGGAAATTCTGCATGACATTAAGTTACAAGAGACTTTTTTCAGCTGAAATACAAGGAAGAAACCAAAAGCCACAGGAGCTGCAAAAAGTTGAGTGCAATGACTGCCAAAAAAAGTCATGTATATTGTAGGCTGGATAGAACATAACATCTATCAAAAGGCCAGTGGGGATGAGATGTTTAGCTGTCGGAAAGCGAGTTAAGTCTACATAAAGATATTCTCATCCAAGTCTAACTGAATTGCCAAATGTATGTCTTTATAGTCTAGTATTGTTTATAAAAATATTGTGTTATCACATATTTGTGATTGCATAAATTCATATCACAAATGTTTTTATAAATGCTTTAATATATAAAAATTGGATTTTCTGTGTGCATATATATAGAGAGACAGAGAGTACAGATTGTGTATCTTATCTGAGCCTATATCTCAATCCCATTAATAGGATTTCTTTATTGTCACTAGTAGCTTAGCTAAGTAAAGAGAACCTAGGAGGAAACCCTCTCAGGATATAGGTCAAGAATCTAAATATTTATTTGTATTTATTTGTATACAATAGTTCATATTTATTTCAGTCCAATAAACCTGGATATATTTGAGGTAAATTAAAGAACACATCTTAATAATAGGTAAGAAAGGAAAACTGACATCAGCTCTCTGAGGCAGAAGCCAGTCTTGACGATACACTTATTTCTATTTTATGAGTTCCTGAATTTACTGAAGAAGGAAATTGTCAAAAGAAGACATATAAGTCCCACTGAAGCTGGGTGTTCGGTTTCCCTAGACTCCATGGAAAATTCTACCCACAAGCAAAAGTATTTTAGTATAATCATTCTGACTTTACTACGAAAATAAGACAATACATTTAATTCTCACTAATGGTAAGTGGTAATATTATTCTTCTCTTTCTATAGTTTATCAATTCTCAATATTCTTCAAAATATAAAAAAAAAAATTAAAAAATCATAGATTTAAAAAGACATGTTGTGACCTAGAAAACAATTGATGAAGCAGGAGAATGAGTTGTTTACAATGCAACTGAAAATCCAGAAAAACAAAGATTCTTTTTGATAAAAACTAATGCTTGTGTTTCATTTTTGAGCAAAACAAGTGAAGCATCCTGGCTGAACTGTCAGACTTTAATTGCTCCACAACTCTAATGACAAAGGGGAAGAAGTGCCAGAAATTCACATGATTTATTATCTTCCTACACTTCAACTTCAAGAAAATGTACAAGCCCAGAGGGATTCTCAACCACTTCCTGACAGCCCCTCGTCACTGAATTAATACACAAGGTAAAAGAAAATGCAATGTAGAGTATCAGAACTGATTAATGGAAGTCATGTCAGCTGTCAATCCTCTGCAAACTAATTAGGCAAAGCACTCAAGAAAACTCAGTGCTGCTTCTGAAGGTTGTTAGAAAATTTAAAGAGGATCATAAAAATGAGAGAAGTTTATTATTTAAAAAAAAAAAAGATTGTTTTTCCTTCAATGTTTAACACGTATTTATTTGGCCAATTTATTTCTGCAAAGAAACTAGGATATTAACCCTACAAATTTATTCCAATGATTTCTGTTTGTGTTTTCTAACCTCAGGAGTAACTTTCTACTTTGAGGTCTGTGTTTGTTTCTTTAATAGAGTTCTAAAACACTACTGAAGCAATAAAGCCCAAACAATTCTAGGCAAAAATAACCCCATCCACATTGTAAGTCTTGATGTTAGGATGACTTGATTCATTTTACTTCATGTCAGGACTACTGAAGACTGAAATGCTCTGTCTTGAAAGAAGCTCCTTTTAAGCATGCTCCAGAATCAAACTGCAGACATCAACAAGCTCTTGGCCTTGAATCGTGTTGGGAGTGTCATGTAAGAGGACAAAGTATGCCAAGGGAAAACCATGTAAATATTTCATTTAGAAGAACCCAGAACATCTTATCAGACTGTCTCATTGTGCCTACACCCAGGAACATCTGCAGCTGCTGCTGGGGTATTTTTTATATTGCCTGTCGTATAAAGCAACAATGAACCCTTTTCATCGTTGAAGCTTTTAATCACAATACAAGGCATTCATTAACATTATTCTGTCAAAAATACTGGACTCAATTCAGTCTCTCCATCTATTGAACTGTTTGAGCTATTGCACCAGTGCCAAGTACTTCTATAGAGTGCCACCACCTCTATTGCAGAAAATTATCACCTTGCAGTATTTTGTCTGTGCAAAGCATGTCCACGTGGAAGTGTCAGAAGTCACAGCTCGCTGCAGCCCCTAACTGTGAGCAGAACCGATATGTCTATATTGTCTTTATTTTCTTGATATATATTCTACATATAATCTCACATGAGACCCTTTCTGCATTACTGAAGATCAAAAGACTAAATTTGTGTGTCCATGCAACTTAGACTCTTTTTCATGACATATTTTGCCAGTGCAAAACTGGTGAAGTTCACAGGCACCTTGAGCTAGTGAGGCAGATGGCCACAGGGCAATGGCATCACTCTGAAAATGCTTCTTGATTTGCTTGATAATTGCTCTTCTTGGGGTTGGGTCAGCTCAGCACCTCAATAGATGAATACATAACTTTCCTATCCCATCTACCTCTATAGAGTATTCCCACTATCATCAGCCTGTTTCCAGTCCTTGTCCATGCACCAGATCCCATCTGAAGCAATGTGGTGAGCATATGTGAAATCACGCATGGCCCTGAAATGCTTAGACACAGTGAGGAAGTGCACCTTGTGCAAATGTTTCAGTGTAAACATGCTTGATAGCTTGGTTCTTGCTGGTATGTCAAATCTCATTCCCACTTCAACTTCCCTAGAGTCTACATTTCCCTAGGGTGCACACACATTTGAAAAACCTGTAGAGAACAGATCTCAGTGTTTGATTGGAAGATTTTTCTTGTAGCTGGCTTTGTCACAGCTTTTCTTCAGCCCCAGATCTCAATCCCTTGTGTGTCCTTTCACTCCTTCTTCAAAAGATTACTAGGCCATCTCTGAAAGCTACAGTGTACAAGTCCAGCTCCAAATTAGTTAGTTCCAGGACACCTCATACTCCTAGTCACTGGAGACATCACACTAGAACAAAAGAGAGGCTTTAGTTACAAGTTTGTTGTTCTGGGATTTTCAAGGAAATTTCTCCCTTAGAAGGGGATTTTCAGAGGTACCCACTTCCACAAGGGGGACTTTGTGGAGCAAATGTTTCCCAGCAGGTTTTACTTTCCCTTTTAGAGGACAAGAAAGTTGCTGCATGAGCAGTAGAGAAATGTGATTGTTCATATTTCACAGTGCCACAGTTTCAAGCTCTTTTTCTTCTCTGTTTATCCTCCCACAGCAGTTCCTTGGAAAAAGAGGAGCTGGTAGAACAGCGGAGTGGTACAGACATGATGCAGGTAATCTGGACACAGTTTTATGTTTAGAAGTAATCAGGTAAACAGGGTACAGTTTAATGTTTAGAAGCAGTCAAGGGGCCTTGACAGTCTTGGCATGATCAAGGCATGGGCCAAGCCATGGGCCCTGATATGTACATGTAATCAGAGCACTCTGAGGGCACCCACAGCCCTGACAGATCAAATGACCTAACAAGTGCCAAAAACCTCTTCAAGAGCTTAGGTCTGTGATAAATTTAAATTTAATTAATCCCCACAAACTTTGCTTCTGATGCTTCATAACTCTGTGGCAAATAATATCTCGTTCGAGTCAAGACATACTCTAAATAAAAACTGCCTAGTGTGGTCACAAATGTGTCAGCTTGAAATAATTAAACCAAAGCAGTTATTAGTTATAGTTCCATCTGCTGATGGATCATTCTTCATTAATGTTAAGTGTAAATAAGTCGTGGAGTTACAGGCAGGCCCTGCCCTCTCACAGTGGTTGACATATTTTGCCAGCACTACCTGACCTCTTTATGGCTCTCCTTGGCTGCCCTTTCAGACAGAGATAGAAATCAAAGCAGCATGGCAGCCAGGGGCTATAGCCAGCTCCTATTTCATGATTGGTTGACATTGAGCTTCCTGAAGAAGAATCAATCCAATCCATGCTCAGAAAAGGGTCCCGGCACACCCTGTCTGCAACAGCAGCCTGGCAGGCACAAAGAGCCCCTGCCTGCCCAGGGCATCCTGGTGAAACATCACACCGTTAAATCACAAGGGCCGAACTTCAGCCCTGCAGGTCTCAGTGTGCAAACTCAGCACAATGGCTTTCTTAAACCTCCTGAAAAACTCATACTCCTTTTGCACAGTGATGCTACTACCACAGTTACAGCCCTTAAGTCATGCCTGTCGTTGGCAGGTGGCTGCTGGATGATGAACCTACAACTACCATATGCCTGCACCTTGATTCTGATTTCCATGAGCAAATCTAAAGTATTGCCCTAAATATCCTGCCAGACTTGCTTTTGCACATCCAGACACATTATATTCTTCAGCCAGCGCATCAGACACTCTCAGGGTAATTATGTCCATGAAACTAAGCAAACACTTCACAGCAGAATGAACTCACCCAGGCAATCTATAAAGGATTAGGCAGTTGCCAGTGGATGAACTTTTCTCACAGAATAATCATTCTGTCTCTAATCCTCAGTCCTGTAGCTTGGAGAAAACCCACAAAATATCTTCTGAAAATGAGCACAGCAGCTAAAATTCATAACTGGATACAAAAAAAACCCATAGACTTAGCAGAGATAGCACTTGTACCATGCATAATATGATCCCTCTCTCCAGTAACACAATCAACAGCTCAATTAACTGCCTTCCTCTCTTTCAAAGATATAAATACCACATTTCTCCTTTTACTCTTTATTTCCAAGATGGTCTACCTAATAGATAAACTAACTGAACCCCAAACAGACATGCTCAAATTGTATTTGGTTTTGAAGTCTTTAGCTTTTCTTTCAGACCTGAAGTGTGCCCAAATATTTGTCTAATTTCTCCAAATAAGGAAGGAAATTAGTCTCTGCCGTGCTGACTAGAAAGCAACACAATGATGACCTGTAGACTTCTATCATTTTAAAACTACCGAAGGATCAAAATAGGATTTATAGAGTTTCTTCAACAAAATGGAAAGAATGGGCATTTGCTATCAAAACTATTTTCTGAAGCCATAATGTCAGGTGCAAATGAGCTCTGCAGGGATTTAATTCCTTACCAGGCTGGATACTGGCCATTATTTCACCTTACACTGACTTGAGAGTAGGCTGTTATCCTGAAGCAGTCTGTCGAGAAATTCAGCACCAATTTCTTATTCTCTGTCACACTAGTGGAAATTTTTCTATCCTGGCTATTTAAAAGGAAAATGGAATTTTTACCAAATAAATTCTTTCAAAAAAAAGAACGAGGATGTGGCTGCTTGTCTTGCAAAATATCAGCTTCTACCAGGAGCTCTTACATCTTTCCAGACAAATACTTTCGAAGCAAGAAGTGACAAATATTTAGCTTGTGGAGAGACTTTTCTCTTTTTTAAGGAAGGTTAAATACTCCAAGAAGTTCTATTTCTGGTCTTGGCCATTTTATGAGATTGTACCACACTTTTGAGAAATATATCACATGTTGTGTATTTTTACGCTATCTGCACAAGCCTTTGAAATGTCATAAATACCTTTTATACAGTCAACCTGGAAAAAAAAAAAAAAAAGAGAGCATGTTACAAACTGCAGATGTATTTGGCAGCATGAATCTCAGTCAATATAAAAAGCTAGAGAGTGCCTAATGAGCTGTACATGAACAAGACTTGAGGGGATACGTTAACTAACACAACATCAGCTATGACTCTGCAGTCAGGGCTGACAGAAACAAGCCTGTGGTTGGCAACCAGCTGACTGCTACCCTGCTGGCTGCTGCAGGCTGGTCTTCACTGGTGTTTCTGAGCCAGGGGTCAGCATGTAATGGAATGAGCAAAGAGATGAAAGGCTTGCACAGCTGACACGGCACCACTTTCTTCCCTTCCTATGCACAGGGAGGATATGTGTACCCAGTAGCCCCAGAGCCTGCTAACTTCAGTCTTCTGACACTCTCTTGAGCTTAATAGGCACTTCATTTCATCCTTGATGTGATAGTAAGAGACCTCAAGCAGAGTTTTAATTTTATCTTCTGCCTGCTAGCCACTTAGGGCATTTAACCCTCCTGTACCTCCTAATGCATCTGACTAAACCAGATCACAGTACCAAGCAAAACGTTTCTTTCCAGGCAGAATGTGTAAAACACTTCTTTATCCATGTTTTTAATTTTTCACCAAAAACCCCAGTGAGATTGAAGGTCTTTGAAATTAAATAAAGGCACAGAATATATGAGTAGAGTGACAGATGACCAAGGTTTGAAATACATTCAGCTGCTCTGAATTTTACTAAGCCCTGGCTCTGACAAAACTGTTGAGTTGGACAGAGCAGCCAACAAAGCAGGAAATGTAATTGAATTTGAGTTAATTTTATTTTATCATCTGCAGCAGATGTTCAGGTGCTCTGATGCAGGGATTCAAGTAAAGATATTTAAAGGGTGTTTTTCACAGAAGCTTACTATTTGCAATGGCAGCTGAAGGTGGTAAAATGTATCTAAATAATAAGAATCAAAAGATCCAAAGGAACAGAATAATTAATCATTCTCTCCTGACTAGTGAGAAATGACTGTCACCCCTGCATTTTATCTCAACTTATCTCAGTCTCATTTTATCTCCTTTATCCTCGTTATGAGAAAAGAGGAGCATATTTCTTTCTAAAATTCTTTGCTCACTTTGATATACAACTACAAAAAAATATCTCTAAAGAGAAATTAAAGGGACAAAATTTTTTTAACTTAACAGAAGTTATAGTATGATGATATTAGTGGAAATAGAAGCAGTTTGAGTCCAGAGATTACCACATTCATTGTATTCTAGTGCAGCCACCAAAACATAGCAAACATCTGTTATCCACAGTTCTGTGATACTTAGCATTATAATTAAGGCATGTGTAAATTAGTTCCATGGTAAATAAAATTGGAGCATGTGTTTCTTTTTTTTTGTCCTCTGAAGGGGTGTTTTCGTATTTTACATTGAGAACACTTAGCTGTGAGAAAAAGTTGAATGTATTGACCTAAAGTCAACCAGAAATGTCATCTTCTGCTTTTAGTTCCTTTTCCTACTACAAAATGATTTACAGCAAATTCTGCTATCTGATCTATTTGGAAGAAGTGAATGCTGCTGGCAGCTCAGCATATTCAGGAGGAACAGTGTGTCAGTCAAAACTGGCTATGCAGTCTTCAAAGAAGGATTCTGACCACAAACAGTAATTGCAAAGTTTTTCTGATTGGTTATTTTTATTGCGACTCGGTATGTTAAAAAAGATCACATCAGAAAAGACAGCTGGGGTTATTCAGCCTGTCCTCTGCACTCTAAACTTCTCCCTCCATCATTCTCACTGCACCGTGATATCTAACCTAAGTAGTTTCCTCAGCAGTGCTGCAGCTGCTCCAGCTATTGGGGACTTCTTCCTTAGCGCAGAGCTTCAGTGGCACTCTGCGACACCACAACACCACGACCGCAGGAAGGGACGGTGTGTGTCCCCTGCTGCACCCGTGAGTCTATAAAGCCCTATTCAGGGGCGTAGTCAGAGTGAAAATGAGACAGATCTCTGCCACTGAGCTCTGCAGTTGAATATCAACATGTCCTATGATGTGCAGTGCCTTGTGTCCATCTTCTGCCCATGCATACTCTTCCTCCATATTCTCACCAGCTGAGCAGAGCAGCTGCCTGTTCCAAGTCAATCTACACATTTCTCCATCCGCTAGCTATAGATCATAGAGGAACAAATATGCTGCCCCAACAGAGAGGTTTAATGCTCAGTATATTACAAACATGTTGATACAGGAGCTTTACACTCCTGAAAATGAAGTTCCCCATTCAGCAGAACCTAGGGCACTTGTTGTGACTAAGTATCAATACATAGAAACTTTGTTAAATATTTTTAGAGATACTTTTAATACCCATCAGGTTTTCTTTCACCCTTGTTCATTTTCTACAGGTAAAATCAGAGGACTTGAGTTAGCTAAAATTATGGAAGAAAAGATACAGAAAAGTATGCTGCACATTTTTTTAAATAAACTGACATTTATATGTCTTTTAAAAGTTTTATTTACCCTCAAATAGAATGAAATTACAACTCAGTAATGGTTAATGATTGCTCTTTAATGCAAAATATATGTGGAAGAGACCTCCAGAAGTTGTCTAGTGCACGTCTAGTCAAGATTAACAGTACTGAATGTTTCTAACTCATGTTTACATCAAAAAGTTGTGCTGTCCAATACCTTTTTAGTACACAGATACAATATCTAATAAAACTAATTAGCGATTTTTTTTTTCTGATGTCCAGCCAGAAACTCCCTTCCCACCATTTTAAAACCACCATCTTTCTTCTTCATATTAACATGTATCGAGATCATTAATTCCTCTTTCCTTTGTAGTCTCCTTTGCATATTTGAGGTGTTACCATGTCACAATCTCTTCTCAGTGTTCTGAATTCTTCTCTCACAGGCCACATTTTCTGGTTTTATTGCTCTATCCTTGACTTGTTGTGTTTATTCACATCAAGTCACACCTTTGGTATTTTTCAGGCAATGCGTGCAATTTGACAGTTATTATGAATTCTAAATTCAGAATAACTTCCAGTTGCTTCCCATTTACCACCTGCACGTGAAATAAATATACTCTTTAATAGTATCATCGATGGAACTAGTGAATGACACTGGAAAATCAATTTAGACATAAATTGAAATATTTTCTCTCTTTGACCAAGAACTTTTGGGTATATTTTCTGAGCACAGTTCCCCAATCCCTTTTTTCACGTCACAGCAATTTCATCAAGACAGGTTTTGCCTAGGTTTTTGTTTTTTTTTTTTAGAACAGAGAGCCAATCAGCTAACTAAAGTCCATTGGAGTTTTCTCTAACTGAAAAGACTACTGTTCTTCATAGAAGGAAATATAGTAGATATGACATTATTTTTTTTCCAAATCTGTTCTGGCTGTTATTTGTCACTTTGCTATTTTCCAAGCTTTTTGATTATTTCTTCTGTAACCACTCTATACCTTAAGGTTGAGTTGACTGGTCTATAATTTCCTTTTTCTTTTTTACTACATTTAAAGACAGGTAATATGTTTGCCCTTTCTGGAATGTCATCTTTTCTAAGTAAGTTACAGAATAATAGTTAATGGCTCTGACATTTGTTTCTGTTTGTTCTTGAAGAACTTTGAAGAAGTTTCAAGTCCATTCAGTTTGAAGACATAAAACTATCTACACATTCAAACATATTCTTTCACCAGTCTGCTGTTTTGACCTTCCTGTAACTGGTGTTAATGTTAACCGTCTGAGCAATGTACACTCAATGTGATGGCCACAACAGGCTGTACACCAAACTCTTTCCACCTTTTTAGTGTAATCTGCAATTAGCTCCTTGGGGTTTTTAAGATTATTCTTGGTCTCCTTATTACTACTAGTGTACTGATAAAATGTATTCTTGTTTCATTTACGCCCTTGCTCCTTGTGTATCAGTTCTTGCACTCCCGGTGCTCTGCACACAAGGTCATCTCATCCTGAATGCCAAACGTTGTGTTCAGGCTCAGTAAGCACTCATGATTTAGTGAAGCTGTTTCTTTATTCTTCCTTTCCACAGATATTGCACACATTTCTTTCTTTTCTGAAGCTTCTAATTCTCCTGAAATCTTTTTCCTTGACCTTCCTTTGGCATAAGGGTTATGACTTGGCTTTTTAAAGTCTGCCCACTGTCTATTATTTTGTCCTTTCTCCTTTCTTTCTGAAGAATCATGGCTTTCATCTTTAAATTCTCATTTATTTTTCCCCTGTTATGCATAATCAAGAATAACTGGTTTTAATTACTTTCTTTTATGTTCCAGTGTCAAGAAATTGCTTTCAGCATATTGCAAGAGTTTTTCCTATGGTTTGGTTAAATCTACAGCTCAGCTGAGCTTCTGACTCTTCTACAACCTTTGATCTCATTACACATTTCCTTGGGGGCAGCCAGAAATGCATTTTTAGTTGTTGTTTGGCAGTGCTTCTCAGGCCCAGGATAGCCTCTCTGATGATATCTATCACCTGATATCATTGGAAGAACATGTGCAGCATGAGAAGTTCCTGTGTCTGAAAAAAAAAAAAAATAAAGATACTCAGGGTTTTCTCCTAGGAATATCTGCTGTACCAATGCAAAGCTGCCTCCTTCAAAACAAATTTGGTCTCCTCCCTCCAGTCTGGAGGACTCTTCTGCCTAGCAGAGAAGCAGCAACCTGCATATCCACTGGGCTTGTTCACAAAGAGATGTGCAACTCTTACTTTTTGGAGAAATGTTAGTTTTAAAAAAAAAAAAAAAAAAAAGGACTAGCTGCTTTACCTCTTCAAAATTTCATCGCCATTGACACTTTGTGAGGACTGTTGTCTCATTCTCTTATCCTTTTATTGTTAGCAGACACTTTTGGTGGTGTTTGTTTATGTCTCTTTCTCCTCTTTCTCTACATATTCTTAGCAGTAAAACAATATATTTTCCTCCTTTTATCAAACCAAAGTTCTTGAACCAGCTATACCCCTGTATATCAATACTGCAGCCATGTGAGTTAATCCCTAAAGCCTCTGTTATGCCAATTAAGTAATAATTTTAACTATGTGCTGAGATTTCTATGCCTGCTCTTCCTAGAGGTACAGAATTGAGCATGTGCATCAATAAAGCCTTCCGTTCAGTTTTTCAATATTTTAGCTTCTCTATTTTTATTAACTTTTGCATTGCCCTTACCTGGATACCAACTTGTGCACCATACACTCATTGGTCTGTTCTAGCCCACTAAATGTCCCTGAATGAGAACACTACACTGTAAATTCACAAAAATTACATTTTAAATTGAAGGTGGCAGTTATGACATGTTTTAAAGATATGTCAGCCCAATAGGCTTTTTAATATTTGCTGTAAACAACAGAATACAGACACATACAGAAATACCAGAGAATTTTGCTTATGCAAAATGAGTAGGTTCTTGTCTACTTTAATCTAGCAGTCACTCAAAGTGTTCAGTTTCCAGCACAGAAAACCACCCTGTTGAGAGTCTGAAGTGTGTGCGTGTTATATTTCTTACTGGCTTCCACAGTGCTAAATCAATTTCCATCAGCTTACACTCTCTTCTTAGGTTGCTATTGCTTTCTTTGTATCTAATTTCCAGGCAGTCAGACATAAGTGTTTTAAGACATAATGTGTTCTGTAGCCATCAATCCTTAGTGTCCACTAGTGCCTGAATAAATGATGATGTTACAGGGTAGGACACTGTTGTAATGCTATTTCACAGCTATTTTGTTTAATTTTTGAACAAGCAATGGTTCCTGATAAAGGCATCCTCTCCAAACATTTTCCCTTTAGATTTTAGCTGTAAGATTTTCACTGGAAATAAACCAGCATTATACCAAGGAAAATTTCATAAGTAGTAGCTACAAATGAAGCATGGAAAATGAGAGTAAATGTAAAAAATACCTAGGGCTATCAGGACCAAAATACCTAGGGCCTCTGCTACCAGTTCTCTTCAGTGATATTGGATCAGTACAGCAAAAAAAGTCAGGACTAACAAAAAAATGGGTTATGTCAAATTAAAGAAGTTAAACAAGAAGATGAAGAGTTTGATGCTTCTGAATTGGTATCTAAAGTGTTATTGAAGCCTTTGGTGCTGTAGTGGTGCGATTAAGAGAAGTGCAAGTCAGCAGTAATGTATTGCATAGGCTGCACTGCCAATATTTTTACATGAAAATACACATTTAAGCTACTTTCACTTGTGTTTCCTCTACAATCGTATCTTATAAGAGGTCTTCTGTGATTCAATCTAACAATTTTATCTTGCTTTTCTAATTCTTTGTCTTAAGACATTGTGCAAATTATAACAACCCAGACTTTCATACAGCAAAATAATCTTCTTAGTTGATTGTTTACTCAGGTTTCTTTCCCAGATCTTGAAATAATATAAGCAGTAAGCCTTTTTCCACCTTTCTTCCACTGGAAAAAAAAAATATTTTTTTTAGCAAGAGACACTGAGGTCAGTGCTGAATGTAGAAAAAAAATCCTTCCAAAGATTGCTTATTATTTATTCAATTTTCAGGTTTACAACATACATGTCAGGTATTCCAATTGTGCTATTTAATACTGTTCAGTCCCTTTTAGAAGGCTCTCTAATCTGTACAGTTATTAAGTATAATGGGATTTACTTCAACAAAGTCTAACACTAGGAAGGAAAGTACATGAGGTAAATCCTATTACAGCTAAAGAGTTGGGTTATATTTCCTTGAGGTTTTTTTTTAATCCTCCTTTGGCAGGAACAACAAATTTTCAGGTGTTTGGAGGTTTTTCCCTCAATTATCAATTTTACCATTTGAAAGGAGAGTGAAGGTTGAACATTTCCATTTGAAGTGGGAAAACAGGAATCTTATGAAGTTCAACAAAGGGAAGTGTAAAGTCCTGGACTTAAGCAGGAACAACCTCAGGCACCAGTACAGGATGGGGGCCAACCAACTGGAAAGCCGCTTTGCAGAAAAGGACCTGTGAGTCCTGGTGGGCACAAAGTTGAACATCAAACAGCACTGTACCATTGTGGCAAAGGTGGCCAACAGCACCTAGGGCTGCATTAAGAGAAGTATTGCCAGTAGACTAAGGGAAGTGATCCTACCCCTCTGCTCTGCACTGGTGAGGCACATGTGGGGTGCTGAGTCCAGCTCTGGACTCTCCAACGCAAGAGAGACATGGACATACTGCAGTGAGTCCAGCAGAGGGTCAAGGAAATGATAAAGGGTTAGAGCACCTGACATACCTGACAGAGATGGGACTATTAAGCCTGAAGAAGGCTCAGGGAGATTCTTTCCATGTGTAGAAGTACCTGATAGGGGTAGCAGCGAAGATGGAGCCCAGATCCCCCGCAGTAGTGCTCAGTGACAGGACAAGAGGCAACGGGCACAAAGTGAAATACAGGAAATTCCATTAAAGTATAGAAAAAACTTCTGCTGTGAGAGTGGTCAAACGTTGAAATAAGTTGTCTAGAGAGGTTGTGCACCTTCCGTTGTTGGACCTACTCAAAACCCAACTGAAACATGTCCCTGAGAAATCTACTACAGTTGACCCTGCAATGACCAAGGTATTGGACTTGGTGACCTGCAGAGTTGTCTTCCAGTCTCAGTGATGCAGTAACCCTGTAAAGTTATCCTTTAATTGATTGCAAATCTAATGAACTAATCTAACAGAATCTCACTCTATACCACAGGTTTCAAGCATAGGAAGGCAGTAAGGTTCTGTCTCTTTGCTTAAAGAATATATTAGGCTGTTTTTACAACTGTTTACCCAAATAAAAGAAAATGCAGGTTCATTTTTATTAGAAAACAAACTTTGCACTATTGATGTTTTCTGTATATTGCACAGACTGACAATTCTAAGACAGACAATATGCTTAAAATAAAAAAAAAAAATTAAAAAAATTCTTCATAACTTCAGAGTAAGGACAACTATATATTTCCTGACAGAAACATGCCTACAGCATCAATCTAATTACAGACAATATTTTACAGATATAATCATATCAGTGAGGTTATGTCCTCCTATTCATCAGATTTTCATCTCTGTAATTTTTGTTTCAGTATTTGGGGGATGAGATGTAAGATTAAAATGACAATTGTCAAAAGTAGCCTTTATTCATCCTGTGCATATGTTGTTGTTTAACCCCAGCCAGCAACTAAGTACCACACAGCCGCTTGTTCACTCCTCCCTGCTCCCAGTGGAATGGGGAAGAGAAACGGAACCAAAAAGAAAAACCAAACTTGAGGGTTAAGGGTGGTTTAATAAATAAACTAAAATAATAACAACAGCAATAATAATAAAAAATAACAATATTAATACTTGTAATGAAAAGGAGCATAACAAAAAAAAAAGAGAAATAAACTGAAGAAAAGACAGGTGATGTACAATGAAATTGCTGATCAATACCTAGAGCAGAGGTTCACTCCCCTCAGGTCAACTCTCTCCGGCTTATATACTGAGCATGATGTTCTATGGTATGGAATATCCCTTTGGCTAGTTAAGGTCAGCTGTCCCAGCCAGCTTCTTGTGCACCTCCTCACTCACAGAGCATGGGAAATTGGAAAGCCCTTAACTTAGGATAAGTGCTATTTAACAACAACTGAAAACCTCAGTGTGTTATCAACATTATTCTCACACTAAATCCAAAACACAGCACTGTGCCAGCTACTGGAAATAAAATTAAGTCAATCCCAGCTAAAACCGGACAGCATACCATTACATACAATAGCTTGCCTGTGGCTTAATTTATGATACAACATATAATATAGACTTTATGCGGAAATCTCAAAACCTTCAAAAGATTTTCCTAGGTAAATGTTAAATTAGGTAATATGTTGTTCCTAGATTACTCAATACCTAGTATGGCTTCTCAAACAGTTTTTGCAGAAGAAATTAATGGGAAATGCAATGCATATGCGAATAATTAATAGAAACAACTTTAGAAGTAACTTATTTTGCAAAGAAGTCACCGGACTCTTTGGAGTAGAAATTGATATTTGTATGCGTTACCACAATATCAGGAGGAAAAAAAAGTGGGGTTTGGTTCCAACGATATAACCAGAGACAAAATACCATTTGATCTCTGCAAGCTGAGAGGCCTCAGATGATTTGGGCTCCTTCACCTGCTTTTAGCAAAGGTTCTTGTTGAGTTGAGCACCTGAGAACTCTCTTCCTAGGAGGCACACGGCACATTCTCTGCCTCACAGTACAGGCTGGCATAGGTCTCCACTTTCTATCTGAGAGCAGGAGTGCCCAGTCATCTCAACCCCAACCAGGCCATTTAGGCAGACCAAAATTTTTGTATGCCAAATATCTGTATGGAGAACTGTGATGAGGGAACTCCATGTGTGGCTTAAGGGTAAGGGTGGCAATTACTCTGTTGAGGTCTCATTTGTTCATTACAGGTCAGAATGTACAATTAAGTGACCTCGGCTCCCCCTTGAGTTAGGCTTACTCTATAGCAAACGCTGCTCTGCTGCTGATCATGTCACCTTGCCCCACTCTTAAATTGTTGAAAAGATATACAGGTTAACCTTAACATAAAAGCTTTAATGTCCACTCCATGGTAGTAGGCCCTCTACAGAGGTTTAAAAAGGGAGATCTTTCTCTATTCTTAGTATGTAATACAAAGAATTGAGTAGGAGAAAAGAAGCTAAGATGAGGTAAAAATAAAATAGACATAATTAGTGTAAAGAAAAGAAGTTAACTGTGCTGCACTGTGACTTCCTCCCTAGACTGCTCTTCCACTCTGCATTATTAGATCCTACACAGGACCGGCAAACCAAATAATCCTGTCAGCATCTTCACATGGGAAGCCATGCCAATATGTTCTAAGGTATCACTTTATTGCACACACGTTCTCCACTGAGGATTATAACCTCCTTTTGCAAAAGGAATGAACTCTAATTGCTTTTTCCGTGCCTAATTATTACATTCAGTGTGCCTGTGACCCATTACAGAATAACAGCCCTGGAGAGGAAGCTGCTATATGTGCATGAAAGAATATGTATACACATGCACATATATATATGTGTACACAGTTCAGACACATCTATAAAGACATACTATATTTTCACAGTACATATTATTCAGTGGGATCCCAATACTGCCAATAGGAAACCTAGTGTTCTCCAGATTTTGTTTATTTGCCTTTTAAATTGGAACTACAGAGATTATGGGAATTTCTTGATACCACTTATATTGCAGTCCTCAAAAAGATACTTAGTTTTCCAAGAGTAGCACTAACACATGCAGTTTGGAATCCTAATTCCTGCTCTGTAAAGAAAAAAATCACTGAATTAAAGGCTATGCTACTGTCATTATTTAGGAATTCATTTCACAAGATAATGTATGGAAAATAGAGTGCAAAAGAGAGCAGGGTGAGGTGTGAAGCAGCATTCCCTACGGCACTCTTCTGTTCTACTGCTGCTGTCAGTATGGCACATCAGGAAGTTTTCCCTGTATTTATATTCTCTGTGTGTATCTCCCCAAGGATTATCTACCTGGCTTTGGCTAATTGTAACAGTAGCAGAACGGAGTGCTTTACTTTGTGTGTGGCAGTTGAGAATTACTTAAAAAGAGTTTTTAGCCAGTGACTCATTTCTGAGTGGGCTTCATGATGAGTGGGCTATGTCAGGAAAAGAGAGGGTGTCACCATCTCTGAAAAGATCATCTTATCACCCTGGGACTCTATGAATACCAGCATGCCTGGGCAGAGGCAGAATGACTGGTGAGTTGGTGATGCAATTCCTCTTCCTGCATCAGAAATATGAATTGCTAATACAGCAGGAACTTTTCTTCCTTTGCAATGATAACACCATAATTTTAAGTGACAAGTGGAAACGATAATACTGCTACAAATGTCTCTGGGTTATTTAACGACACTAATCAGAAAACAGAGTTCAATAGCTGTTGCATTCCTAAAGTACTCTTCGCCATTTACTCTGGGAGCAGCTGTCATTACCTCTTGTTAGCAGAAAGCCTACACAAAGAAGGTCTTTAAGGCAGCCAAGGTCATGCTCAGTCTGAGCTCACTTCTGGCAGTCCCAGAGCTCTGTGTGTGCTGAGCACACCCTACTCCTCTCATCTCTTCCCATAGTAATACTGCTAAACATCCAGCTTCACTGAACAGAAATACTTCTTAGTAGATAAGTATTATCAAAGGGCTGGATGCTTTGCAATGGCTTTATGGATAGGTCTGTTCTCAAGCACTAGACCCACACACAGGCTGCTGTTTTCCTTGCATTTCCCACACAACAGCAGGAGAGAATGACAACCCATGAAATGTAACAACATAAAGCAAGCAAAGAGAGCATCAGTAGAAATCCTACATTGCATAAGACAATATGCCTACGTTTGTACTTCACATACTTTTAGACAAAGTAGAAGAATCCCCCTATGTGATTAACATTTAACATATGAGTAGAAGCACATTTAACGAATGAAATCATTTAACCGGTTCATGAAAAAGCATGGGAATTTGATGTGAGCCAGACTGAAACGCTTCACAATAATCTTTATGATTTTTTAATATATGTTGTTCTCTAGGTACAGTTCAAGGTTTATCTCTGTTTTATTTTTAAATCTTTTATTTTAAGGAAGGCAATTGACCACTCCAGGGTGAAAACAAAATAAAAAACCCACCAGCTGCTTTGAGCTATATATCTTCAACACTGCAACTTGTTTCCTTACAAAAAAAAAATCAGAATGTAATTGTGTTCATAATTTAACATCAGCTTTTTTGAAGGTGAACTTTTCATGTAAAATACCAATAAAATTGGTATTTTACACAAAAATAAAATATTTTCTCACAAAGCTTTCAAATTAGAGAAAAAGTGGATTTAGGAAGAATACTTTGTTAGCTTGAAATTCTCCAGTATCTATGTCTAACTCAAGAGAAAGTGACACTCTCACTTTGAAGGTTCATGGAGAACCCAAGATTTGTTACATAAGACTTGGAATGGCTCTAAACCTCAGCCAGGAGAGTAGGTTTGCATCAAAACTATACTCATGATACAAACCGGAACAAAAACATGTATTCACCTTGTTTGTAGTAAAACTGGATTCTCAGGGGTATTCAGATACTCTTTGGGCATCCAGATTCACTACTGCTGTGTCATGGAGGTTCTCAAGAAACTTGTCCTGCTATTATCATGTCACATGGGCCACTAGGCACAGCGAGGACTATGTTTTCATCATTCATCATGCAGAAACGTTGAAGTGATAACACTGTCTAATAAATTAACTGAAGATCCAGTGCAAAGCAAAGCAGCAGGGCCTTTGAGTAAGATAAATTCCCTGGATATCATCAATAGGGCCTACTCTACTGTTTGGGATTGCTTTAAGCAGGAAGTTTTTAGATATTACTGGGTCTCCTTCTCTCCCTTTCCACTTCTGAGAGGAAAACTGGGCTTAAGTAGCTAGGTCCAGAAGAGGATATAAACAGAAAAGGTCAAAAAAGGTAATTGGTATGACTGCTCTGGCATAAGACCGTATACCGCAGTATTGTCTGCAAACTCATGACAGCCAGAAGGCTCTCCATACATGTGAATACATACTAGGCTCTAAGAAAACCTGTGGTTAGATTTCCATATGAAAATGTGTTCTTTTTTCTATTCTTTTTCCTAGCACTAGAGTCAGAGATTTTCCTGTTTGCCATAGTAAGTCTCTTAATGAATCTGGCATGCTGCCTGGTTGAGACTGTTTGGAAGGCAGGGGACTTCCATTGATCTGGCAGATCTGTTTATGGCTATGGCCTAAGTGATTAATCACATGGAGTGGTCATTTGGTGAGACTGGGAAGCTTTTCATGGCTGATGGATTTGTGCCAGGCTGGAGGAAGCAGAAGCTGAGAAGGAACCAGGTAAGATTGATTTGAAATCCCACATTATGGGTTAGGAGATGATGATGCTAGTGACAAATTTTTCCTCCTCCTCAAGAATTTCCTAGCATTTCTATATCAGGGGAAAGATCAGTGAATAGCAAAATACCACTGTTTTATAGACATGGCCATCTTCCTTACAAGAAGGGAAACTTTCATAAGCCTATATGTGGCACTTGTACCAATGCTACAGCACAGGGATAGATTAGCAAAGAAACCATGTCTATAAAAGTATATGCTCTCCTCTACACAGTTTGGTTTGCCCAAAGTATTACTTGGCTCTGTCTAACCAGTTGCAAAGTCAGTTGTTAGAGTGAAGGTTTGTGATGCTTGCCTGGCATGAAGGGACATGCAGCAGCAGAGAGCAGAGAAAATATTCAGATCTGCCTTTGGCACTGTATTTGGTTTGGTTGAGATGGAGTTAACGTTCCCCATGACAGCTCTTACACTGTTGTGCTTTTTATTGGGAGGTAGAAGGTTGTTGATAAGATGCCCGTGTTGTGGCTGCTGCTGAGCAGCACTCGCACAGCACCAAGGTTGTCTTTCCAATATCTTCCCCCACACAGTGGGATGGGATGGGCAAGATCTTTGGAGGGGACACAGTCAGGACAGCTGATCCAAACTAACCAAAGAGATATTCCACACCATATAATGTCACCTTATGTATAAAACGGAGAGAAAAGTGTGAGGGGGGGGGCATCTGTGGGAGAAGACACTTGTCCTCCCAGCAACCATTATGTGTACCAGAGCCCTGCTTCTTGGGAAAGGCCAGATGTCGCCTGCTAATGGGAAGTAGAGAATAAATCTCTGGTTTGTTTTGTGCACATGGCTTGCTTTTTTTTTTTTTTTTTTTTTCTTTCTTTTCCTTTTAACTTCCTTTTTCCTANCTTTATCGTACCCCATGGGCTCTTTTCATCTCATTCTCTCCCTCCTTGTCATGTTGAGGGAAGTCGAGGGGAGTGGTCGAGCGACTTGGTGGGCACCTGGCGCTCAGCAAAGGTCAACCCACCACAGGCACTTGGGGAGTGATGGAGTGCACACTCAGAGATACAGAACACTAACCCCCAGTCACCTGGAAGTCTGCATAGCAAAACCAGCATGTTCAACCACTCTGTGGCACTCTACGTGGTGCATGTGGAGCTGTAAGTTGCTGCATGAAGCAGAGTGAAAGAGGGCACTAACAGACTGTTTAGTCAAGTCATACATACCCATAAAACATTCACAGAGGCAATATAGCAGCAGGAAAAAAAAGGATTAGGAAAACGAAACATGTTAAACATTCAAATCCATGCTGATTGTCACAGATTCCTATGCAATTTCACAGAATCACAGAATGCTTTGCATTGGAAGGGACCTTTAAAGGTCATATAGTCCAAAACCATCCTGTAATAAACAGGTTGCTGCGCTAGATCAGGTTGCTCAAAGTCCCATGCAACCTGATCTTGAATATTTCAAGGGATGGGGCATCTTTCACCTCTCTGGGCAACCTGTTCCAGTGTTTCACCACCCTCATCATAAAAAATGTATTCCTTATATCTAGTCTGAATCTACCTTTTTCTAGATCAAAACTGTTACGCATCATCTTTTCCCTACAGGCCCTATTAAAAGGTCTGTCCCCATCTTTCTTATAAGCTCCTTTCAGTATTGAAAGGCTGCA
Source organism: Baryphthengus martii (assembly GCA_013396935.1). Taxonomy (NCBI): domain Eukaryota; kingdom Metazoa; phylum Chordata; class Aves; order Coraciiformes; family Momotidae; genus Baryphthengus; species Baryphthengus martii. The sequence continues at coordinate 130,421 of VWZK01002843.1, forward strand.
ATAAGGTCTCCCTGAAGCCTTTTGCAGGTCATGTCTCACCATCACCAAGGGCTGAGCCTGTGTTGCTCACTGCTCTGAGCTCTGGCCTTGGTGCTACCTCTACCAATCCTGTACATAATATTTCTAATGTATCTACAACATATCTCATCACCACTATAAGCACGTACTCCTGATGTTCCTGGCCTGCCTTTCCTTCCATTTCTCATGTCTAAGTCTAGTCTCTTAATTCCATCTAGTAAATCTTCCTGCTCCCATATCAAGCACCTAGAGTAGAGTTTGACTTTTGACATATTTCTTCCCTCAGAGGGCTTCTCCTCTGAAACAAAGTCTATTACTCCTGACCAAAGCCACAGTCCATAATTTTACTGGCCATATAACAGCATATCCCCTCCATGACCAGCTCTCACATCAGGGCTTTCCTCAAGGCTGCAAAAAGTATAGTGGGCAGGAAAACTGAGTCTGATTCCCTTTAAGGTAAGCCGTCTGCAAGTCAGAGCGCTCCCACAACATAGCGAGGGAAACCTAGTTTTTGAGACTTTCTGTATTCGTCTCTTTCTACAAACAACAGCATAACAGATGAATAACAGATGAGTAATAGATGAGGTGGGTACATATCCAATAGCCGAGCAGCTAAGTAAGTAAATAACAAGGCGCGTGCTTGCAAACATCTGCTTGCCACTGCAAACAAATCCTATCTGCAGAAGGTCAGCTCCTCCTCATGCATAAACAGTCTATGCCTTTCTCTGTAGAAGTTTAGGACTCTGCTCATCAAACTGATCAGTTTTATCATCTCAGAATTAGACTTCTCCCTGTGGATCCTGGATGGTGAGTTAGGCAGAGAATTTCACCCAGGAAGGGGACACCTAGGCCCTTTTCAGGATCTAGCCTTGAAGATTGATATCAAACTTGGCTCCAGGCAAAGGAATTACACTCAAGAACTTGGTTTCAGATAAAATGAATACAATTTCAGGTAAATCAACATATAATTGATCCAGTAGATAACTGTATTTGGTGAATAAAAGTGACAGGCATACGTCAGCAGCTGTCACATACGCTTACATTCAACCTCCCTTCCCCATGCCCTTTCCCCAAAGAGCTTCACTCCACTAACCATTTTGCAGCGTCAGAGCTGCCTGAAAACACATCTCCTGAATATAACAGGAAAATATATGAAAAGTCAGCCTCAGCAAACATCATTGTCTTTGTTGCTGCTTTTATTTGTTAAAAATCTCAGCTTTTCAACTCTGTGCAGACTCTGTGACCTGTAGGCAGAGGAGAGATGGTAACGGAGTAGGTCAACTTTTTTGTTTGTTGTTTTTTTAAAAAAAAGTTCTGGTGCTTGTTGAACTGATGAAGTTTGGTTGCCTATGGTTTTTCATCTTGTGGTTGATTGCAGACTCTGATTAAAGCTTCTTCCAGGAAAGAGGCACTTACAGGAGCTCTCTCCAGAGCAGGTTCTCTAATATATGAGCTCACACTTCAGCCTTTCCTTTAGTCAGGGCACTTCAAAATCCTCCAATCTATGTGGTCGCCTATTTCCACAACGTTTATATGAACATAATTATCTTTGAATTCATTTAATTTGTCTTTAACTCACGCAACAAATTCAGAAGTTATTTCTGGCAACAGAGAAGCAAAGTGTGGTTACATAAGGGATTGGGCTGAAAACCATGACAGGTCTTCCCTGTTTCTCATGCATGCACACACACACACACACAAAGAGGCATGAAAACATGTAAAAATATCTTCACATACATGAGAGAAATGAACCCTGATAGGGCAGGCTGTCCCTCATCTGCACTCTTGCCCCTAAAACTACAGTGATCTCTAAAGATCTTTCCACCAGTCTGCAGGCTGGTAGGAATTGTTTCTGCTGCTGCTTCCCACCCAGTAACTTACTCCCCACTGTCCTTGAGCAAGAAAGCATTGCCAATGCAAACAAGACATCCACTGCAACCATTGCAGGAGCAACCTCAGTGACTACCAGCAGCATAGAGCCTTCAAGGCCAGACCCACAAAGATGAAGGATCCTCCTGCCAGGAAAAATATACTGTAACCTGGGAAAAGATAAAGAGGATCCTCTAAAGCTTCACTTTATCTTCCCATGTTTCTTGCTGGTCTGTGTCATTGCAGCTTTGTGTGTATGTAGAGAGAAGTGGAATTAATGTTTTCTAAACTAAATCTCTTCTTTTCTCACCATAAAAACAGGTCGAGCACAAAATCTAAAGGATGTTCCTTCCAAACATTTTCTGCCATAAATCAAGCTGGTGTTCCACTCTTTGTTGCTGCAGTGTCTACTAATATATCCAATCTCTTTATCGCAAGGGATTTCTTTACAGTCCCGGTAGTAGTTACTCGGAAGTTTTAGAGTGTTGTCTCCATCTCGTGGTGAAACCTTAAAAATGCGGCTTTCCTGGAGCTGCAGCTTTTCAGACTTTTTGCAACACACGAAGTGCATTATGTACTGATTTTAGACTGTACAACTAGCAACTGGCTAACGACATTGAAAGGTCATATATTAGACCTACAAATGTCCATTCCACCTGTAACAAAATGTGTTAATTTTTATCGTAAAAATCTCAACAGCAAATGCTGTGTGTTTTAATTCTTATGCCCCTTCAGTTTCCAGTTTTCGCTTTGAAACCTGATATTCTTCTACCCATATAACTGTGTCTGGAGACAAGAAAACAGAGTCTCACCCACCTCCCTCTCCCACTCCTCTTCCAGTTTAATACAGTTACATCAATAACCTCCTCTTTGCTAATATAAGAGAAGAGCACTTCTGGCAGTTCACATTTTTCAGACGTGGCAGCAGCATACCGCTACTATGGAGAACTAAGGCGGCTTTGCCAGTAGAGACTCAGTAATTAGTTAAGCTCCCGCTTCATTGCCTTTCTTATGCCACGTTGATTTGAGCTGCCACAAACACAAAAGAAAACGCAGACAGACTCGGCTGGCAGTACCCAAAGGCAGGCCAGGTTTATGCCGCACTGTGGCAGCTTGTGCTTTAAGTCTTTCAGAGACAGGACCTCCCAGCTTGACTCTTACCTTGGCCTCCAGGAATACGTTCTTGTTTTCCTTTCTCTTTCTTTTGACATGGCCTCGGCAAACAATTGGTCCCAGATTCTCCTCACACAGAAGAGAAAAAATGATGCTGTCTCAGTAGGACGACAGCAACTTTATCAAAAAATGGTGTGAAAGGTTAATTCAGACCATAAATGGCTTGTGCCAGGCTCTCAGCAATGTTACATTGACCTGCTTTTTGTTTTGTTCTGTTTTCCCTAATTGCTTTCAAGTATGCCTAGGTCTGGCTGATCTCCAGAAGCAGAAAAACAGTGCAACTCTATTTCTAAACCATCTCCTTGGTCTACCCTCAAGACCAGGGTTCAGACTACAGGTCAGACTGGTTGCCTTTACATTCTGAGGATGCTGCTGAAGCCTGTGCAAATGCACCCTATGATCTGTGTGCATGAAGCCGCCGTATAGGACTGGTAAGAAGTCAATTTTTTCAATGTTACTTTTCAGCATTTCACATCCATGTGTAGTCCACTTTTTTTGAAGGTATGGTAGCTCTGAAGTTGATAAAGAGAGTTGGCAATAAAGCTGTGCCTGAGACATTTCAAGAGTTTGCTGCTGAATGAGCGGTTGCTATTTCCATCAGCTGCCAGATCCTACCCTTGACTCCAGAAAGTTTTAAAACTAGTCTTGCCAGAAAGTTCAGGAGTGTTTGGGCCACCTCCTTGTATTGGATCAGTTCTTAGGTTACAGACTTAGCAAACAACTTCATCCATTCAAATGGTCCTTTTAAACTGAACAGGATTGGCAAGCTACTAGGAATACATGAAGTCAGATATGAAAATATGCTTGAAATCTAGTTTTAATTTCTCACTAGGCCAGAATGCAAATCCAGAGGTAATGAGGATATTTCTCCTTTCATTGTTGAAGTGCTAAGGAAAGATATAAAATTTTATAGAAGGAAATCTACCTTCCTCAGGAAAAGCATCAATTTATAATAGAACTAAGAATTAAACAATCTTCCTTTTCATTTCACAAAGATTTCTTTAAAATAGTCCAATTCTTTGAAAAGACATGACCTTCTGAAAGAATTTTCTCCAAGTCTCTGGGACCTTTCCGTATCTCTTCCTGGCCAGCTACACAACCACATACACCACCTCCCACCCTCAGGATCCAGGGTAAAGGAAGGCATTCAGACTGGAATTTGCTGTCTTTGCTGACTGTTTGACAAAGACAGAAGGACTTCTGCATATCTTAGATGAGGGCACCTGGGAGTAGTCTCCTGTGCTCAGGAGAAGTTCTGGGATTAAATCCAGCAACAGAGCTACTGCAGCAAACCTGCCCAAAGACAGGGGCTCCTGCCCCTACTGCTGTTAAGGTGGACCCCAGATACCAGCATGTACAGGTAGAATTCAGACTTCTTCCTAAACAGCTTGTATCCTGCAGTAAAGTGATAATAGGCTCTAACCTCTCCTCATCACATTTACTGCCTCCTTCAGCTCCATTTTATATCTTTTTAACAGCGGTATTCTCCTAAACCTTTGTTGTAAGGAGATACATGTAATCATCTCTCTGCACTTCCAGACAATTACAGTGTTCACAAATATATACATTCCTATTGGTGAGACAGAAGCTGACTATGATATTCAGCTGATTTATCAGTTCCCAGTCTTGCTCTCTGTAACTCACAAATCTTCTGGCCCCATCAGCCTGCAATGACCTGAGAGTTCTTCACCATTCATTACATGGAAGTAACTCTGGCTAATTTACAGTGCCCTTGAGAAAAGGCTCTGAACTGCCCAAACTCTCATATAAGTCATTCACTGTATTTAAATCCTCCAGTACATGGAATTATTTGTGTACCCTTTGTCCAAGGAAAGAAAAATTAGATCATAGAAGTCCTTTCATGGAAAGCTTCCTCTATCTATTAATCCAAAACAAGTCAAGGCAGTCATCACTCATCTCTTTACTGGACAATCTATGCCATTGACCGAAGAGCTTTCAGACTCCTATAGTTACTTACAGTGCTATGACCAACCTTGCAGGGCTTTTCTTAAGCCGTACCAGTGTTGTTCTAAGTGACCAAAGAATTGTCAGTCACCTGTCAGTGACCTACTGGACCCTTGCCTGGTTTTGTTTCTCAGTCATCTCTCTTGCTCATTATTGTAAATAGCTCCAGACCCAAGGGTAAGTAGAGCTGAAGAGTTTATATACCTTCCCTCAGCATGCAGAGACTAGTGACCATGACTTTTTCTAGCCAACCTCCTAATACCTTCCAGGGAACTCTTCTAGAAGCCATTGTTGATATTTTTCCCTCCCCTAGTCCAGATGATGACTTTGAGGTTAAGTCTTTTTAAAAGATAGTTACAAGTAGGCAACAGCAACATTGAATGAACTTCCAAAGAACCCTCCCTTGAGTCAGTTGCACACCTAAAGCAAAGGTTGCTGTTTGTCATCTAGGTCCGTACTGTGGCCACTGTGCTGTTCTGTGCTGAGCAAAAATATGTTGAACCTTTCCAGTGCATCATTAGCTACAGGGTTGGTAAACATTCACTTGCCTTCTATGCCTTGAGAATTAACTTCTTACACTTACAGCCTGTGATAAATAGCTGAAACTTGAGGGGAAAAGATCTGTTGTCAGAAATCCTTCCTGACATGACACTGGGAGTTGGGATTTCTCCATCCCTGTTCCAGCATTCCCAGGTTAGGACATATCTATGTCTCTGGGAACTCAGTTCACCATTGCTCTGCTGTTCTCTCAAAACAAACACTAATTCTGGACAGTGAGAAGGACATGGCACCCTTTGATCTGACTGCACTCCCCATATCTCACAGCTATGCAAGGCTGGATCGGTGCTTACAGTTCTAATCACAGTGGTACAGACTCAAAGAGCACAGCATTGCACAGTAACTAGAAGGTCTGACAGCAACCATGCAGCAGCTCAAGGTACTCTCCATGAGCTTGATTAAGAATAAGTAAAAAAGAGGAAACAATGTCAGATGCCACCGAACAATCCCCAGGCTGTATAAATCTAACCAAGTAGAAGAGCGCATAGTCATTGACTACCCACTATCCTGTTAACATTGACAATTCTGTAGGCCTCTGCATATGTTCCTGAAAGCCACCTCTTCTCAAGGTTGAAGAATGCTAATCTGCTCAATTAATCCTCATATGGAAGCCCTTCTATCTAATTACCCTTATCACCATTTTCCAAATCCCTATTTCTAACATAGTGCCTTAAAGATAAGGGGATCAGAACTGACCACAGTAGTCAAGTGACAGGTAAAACACGGATTTACATGGTGGCATAACTATATTCTCTTTGTTGACATCTACTTCCTAAAATCTGGTTTACTTTGGTCATTGCTCCTAAGAACAGAGTTGATGTTTTCCTGGACCTGGTCCCTACAGCTGTAAGGTCTTGTTAATGGTAATGGTCAAATCCAGGCCCATTATTTATTTTTTTACCCCATGGACATCAACTTGCATTCATCTACTTTGAATTCCATTTTCCACTTTATTGTTCAGTCATCCAGACTTCTCAAAAGTTTCCTGAAAACACTCAAGAAGTGAAGCATCAGAATGATTCACCGTGTAAAAAAACACAAGATAAACTCAACAGCATCACTGATATTATCAGTTCCAGTGTATTACAAAAGATACACTTGAAAACCCTGTACAGGAAAAGTACCTAACTCAAATAGTTTTTCCAGTTTTATGTGCCTCAAATGGCAAATCTTGTTCTTTACTCTTTCAAGGTTTTAATATAGGTTTATGTCCACTTTTGTTTCATAGAGCTGTACAGATCAGCTGAGCAAATATGACAGGTTTTGTTCCCTAGGACATTGCCACATTCACAGGAAATTACCATCTTCACTGATATTGCTAATTTACTTACACAGGAAATAACGGTGAAGAGATAACTCCTATAGCTGTTCTTTCACATTTTTAATGGAACAAAATTTTGAAGGTGTGTGGTTTTTTGTGTTTTTTCTTTTCTACACTCTTACAACAGTTCTAGCAAGAAGAAACATTATCTCTACAGAAAGACTGGTATGTCAGCAGTTTTGTGAAAAAAAACCAAACAAAACACCACAACCTTCCTGAGGCAGAACAATTTCCCAGTCCCAGTTTTGGGGTAAGTGTTTACTTGCTGTTTTTTGAGATTTGAAATGGAGTAAAACCTTCAAGCATGTTCAGAGGAAACAAGCCTGTATTTCTAGAATGTGTTAAGAGACTAACACATTTTCTGAACCTAATTTGTATATTTGTTTGCCTTGAAAAGAATTGCATGGCTTACGAAAATATACTTAAGCATAGCTTGTTGTTTATTTCATAGGGGAGTACTGCTGTGCATTTCTGTGGTCCTTAGGCTTCACGGACAGCAAGTAAGCAGATTTATGATATTGTTAGAATAGACTGTGGTTCTCACGAGGTGTGACAGCTGTTATTTTATAGTACTTAAGTCAGTGTGAAGTGAGAGTCAGCCACCTCCTGGAAATGGTACATACAGGCATAAATAATATGCATCCACATGATTCCTGCACCATGTAAATGCAATAATGTAGTCATAGTCCCTCTTTCAAATGCACTCTCCTTGGCACGTTGAGACCGCTTATTGGGCAGTTGCAATGCTCCGTGACAAATTGCCCGTTCTCCACGCTTAGCCATTCTTTATGGCACAATCCACCATTTTTTCAGATGTACAGTCTTGTTGAATTTGCGTTTTTCCATTTGCATCCTTTTTAAAACACTAATTGAATTACTGGTAAATTTACAGATGTGAAAATAACTGCTTATGTCTTCTCCACTAAAGATCCACACATGAAAAAACCAACACATTATTATCAACATAAAACAGGGGTAGTTCCTGATCTGCCTTCATCGCAATAGAAGGAAAAAGCACCACACAAGACACAGTGAAAAACATTACCTGGTACTAAATGTTAAATTGACACTGATTCAGGAGGCAGGACCTGACTGAGTCAAGCCAGAATAACTTAGAGATGAGGGTACAATGTCAGGAGCCAAGAAACCTAGCTTCTCCTAGTGGCTTTATGTCAGATTATTCATGTAACCATGGGTAACTCAGGGCAGGGCTCAAACGTATGACTGAATTATGAGCATCTAATAAGTTACTGTGGGTCTAAGCAGCGATAACTCACAGTAAGTACTTGCATTCTTACAGTCAGTGAAGGATATGCCAGCTGATCCAAATGTCTTACATCTGCTCAGATCCAAGATCACTTGGAAACAGTAACTAAAGCTCAGCTCACAAGGGGAAAACTTCATGAGGTGTCATATGCTGCTTTTATTAGGTTCCCATAATTTGAAATAAATGATTGTTTTTAAGCAAGCATGAAGCTACCTGTGGAAACTTGAGTGCTTCAGCCACTTCCTTCTAATATCTCTTACAGATTCTTGTTTATTTATCCCCTGTTAAAGGTTCTGTTGCCATCAACACAGTAGAAATTTTGTAAGAGAAAATAGTTACCCCACTCAAGTTAGTCTACATATTCATCAAGGTAGGGTTTTTTGTTTTGGTTTGGGGAGATTTGAGGGTTTGCTTTTATTTTTAAACTTCAAGGTTATCATGTAAAACGCTGATCAGACATAAATTTGACCTGGCAGAATGAATTTATTTTTTCAAAAACATTTGTAGGTTAAATTTATATCAGCAGATTTCATGTAAGATATCATCTGTCAGCACCTGTCTCGCTTTATGAAAGACTGGGTATCGTTTGTCCTCCCACAGACAGAATAAAAGCCAAAAACCAGTACAGAACCCCATGCTGTGTGCTTGGCTAACTCAACAGGATATGGGGAAAGACAGACAAGAGGAAATTTGGGGTTGCGCTGAAATGTTGGGGTTTTTTTTCCATTGTGAAAAATGTTACTAGGTTACAAAACATGTTTCGAATGCACAGACTAAAAGGAATTGACAGGGACTCGAAGCAAGTAGAAACAGTAACAATAGCCATTGCCAAATGGGAAAAGTAGGACTGGAGCAGAGTAGAGCCCCAGACAGAAAAAGGAGGGGGGGAAAAAAAAAACAACAACAAATCAAAAGATGGGGAGGAGAGGGGTATAAGAAGAGGAGGAGACAATATCTGTTCCTTGATTTTAGTAACACTGCTACCAACAAGTCCCAAGCTCTGCATTCGGCACCAAGCAGAAGCAAGAAGTTCTGTCTGCACAGGTAATTATTTCATTTACTTGTATACATGTGATAATATCTGCACAACGATCCTAGCAACACACTGAGGACTCCCTCTGCCCTGCCTTCCCACCTGTCTCTGGGTTTGAGCTACCAAGAGGTAGCAGAACCATCAACCCAAGCACAGGTTAGCTGCCTGACAGGCTAAAGGCCCATATTTTAAAGCAACTTTCATGTTACCAATTTACATTTTAAAGCAGGAGGACTGAATCAAAGTCACTGTTTGGATTTATTGAGGAATTTGGGCAGAGGAAAAAGTTTCTTCCTCAGCTGGAGCTGTGCATGCCCAGTATTATGATCATGGCATTTCAATGGGTTCCCTACTTCAGCCAGATGGAGTCTGGCAAACATTGTCCCAGGACAGAATTTCAGCTCCACTTCATAATTTAACTGAGTTCTCTAAAGTGCATATTGTCGCATGGCAGAAAAGAAACGTATGTTACTCCTGCCCTGTGGGCACAATACACAGCTTTTCGTTAGATCTCTACCCAAAATCCTGCATATTCAAGGCTAAAATTCTTGCAAGTGCCAGGTGCTAAAGTGAAATGGATTAAAGTCAAGTGGGACTCCTCAGACAAGGCTCACTTCATCTTTCCTGTTTTCCATTTAGTGTATTCACTTCAGTGCCAGTGGGAGATGAAGAACAGATGACGGCAATATCATCAAGTAACCACCTAAAATGTATTTTCTCTTTCTCATGTCTCGTAAAAATTCCAGTAACAAGTGGTACCTAACAGGAGGTCTTGGTATGAAACTAGAAACTAGTTTCCATTGACAGCAACACAGGTATAGCTGATGTGGACTACTCAATATTCCGCACTTCCACAGCAGGTTGACCTCATTCACCCTGAATAGATGATGTTCTGGACTCTGAAACAATATCCTACCCTCCACACTTCAGATCAGGCTGAGGACAGCATCCTGCAGCTCATAGACATCCTGCAGCATGATCTGTAACATCCCTGAAGTCACTCCAGGGCTCACATCTCCACACACTGTCTGCCCCACCGTGCACCACTTGGCATTGCGAGAGTCTCATGTTTTGAAAGACAAGCTTACCAGTGCTTATGTCACCTGGATCTTCCACAATTCTTGGTCTTTCTCTGAAGTCAGGCCAATTCCCTCTTCATCACCACCACACACTCCCTAGTCAGGCAGCCATATTTGGGAAAAACAAAACAACAAAAAAAACCCAAAAAAACACCACCACATGCAATCTAGGTCCTGACCAGCAATTGAAACTGAAATACTTCTTTTCATCCTGCCTACTTCCCGGAGAAGTCCCAGGGTAGAGGCTGTGTTGTCACAAGAAAGTGTTAGCAGTCCCAAAACTTCCAGGTGGACTTGTGCAGGTGGTTTTGCCTGAGGCAAGGTGGGGAACATCAAATCTTGGCCCTGAACTAATTGTCAAAGTAAAAGAATAGTAAATTCCTGCTTTCATACGTAAAGTTAGGAGTGATAAAAGACTAACCAATCACTTACTTTCTTCTTTGTTGCAAATTGTATAAAATCCTACAACTCCTCTGAAGGGGTGCACCAGCCTTGCCAATTACAGCCAGCACCCTTACCTGACAGGTACCTCTATCCTGTGTGAGGCCTGGTCTTAACATATCAGATAAACAGCAGATTTGGGACAACGGCTGCCAAACACATGCAGTGAGGCATAAGGAGCTCAGTGAACTAGAACATCAGAGAAGTCATTGCAAACACTATTTCCTTTGGTTCCTCTACATTCAATCTGTAACTGTCTCTGCTTGTGCTTCTGGCTTCCTGATGTACGTTAGCCACAGTTCTGGAGATTAGGACTTGAGACATTACAGCCCCACAAACAACAAGATTATGAAATGAGTTCTTGACAGAGGTCCCCTCTACCATAAGTCAGAAAACACTGGTTTCCTTATTTCCCTCACTACTCTCTGGTTCCTTTGTCAAAGGACACTATGCAGTTAAAAAAAAAAACACAAACAACACACCAAACACCAACAAAAAACCACCCTCACAAACCACTAAAAAGGTGATCCATCTCCCTAAACATGCTCATCCTAGTCTCACCTGCATCTGCAAGTCAAAGGAGCCTGGGCAGTATTTGCAAAGCCCAAGCATCAGACCCATGCAAGGCCACTGCTGATGAAGATTTACTGTCAGTACCCCTTCCTAGGGGCCCGTGGCTGAAGAGTGGATGTCAGGCTGAGCACTCATGTCAGGCATCTCACTCTTTCTCCTCAGGGATGCTACTGAGAAAGGCGTCAGTTTTTGCCAGCCTCGAGAAACACATAACTTCAATTCAAGAGACCTGCAACACAAGTCAAAATAAATACCACACACTCAGCCCTCCCTTTCGCCCCAAAAAACCCAAGTGAATAAGCATATGTTGATACCAGGTGTACACTCATTGCTTGGTAGACTGTCCCAGAATTGCTTGGAAAAGATGGTCCACCATCTCCAATTAGCATCTCAAAATCTTGGTAGAATACTGCAGCTATCCTATGTGACCTGGGCTCCTTCACAGCAGGAACAACATAAGCAGGAACTTTCAGTGTTACTGTAGTTCTTAAGATAAATGCTGTGAAATGAAATGTCACTGCCTAATAGGTAACCTGCCCCATATAAATCTTGTTTTCCACTGTGCCTAAGCTTTGGAGTACATCACTTCAATTCAGGCTTGGGTTTTTTTAAACTAACTGGAATTGAGGAGGAGTTACATGCAGCCTTAACCTAGAATTGATTCAGATTTACACTAGCAGTGACTGACAGTCAATTGATATCACAACTGTTCAGTGGCCTCTACAAAGCTGGTCTGTGTCCAGTCTCTAAAGAAACAGGTGCCTCCACTACTCAAGTCAGCAGCTCAGTTGCATGAATCACAGGAAGACATGTCAAGCTCAACCCTGTCAGTCACCAGAGCAAAATGATTCTCTGAACAGCATCTGATTCTGAAATGAATCCCATACATGACATAGTCAAGGTACTCTAAACAAGGCATTTGTGTTAAGTCCAACAGATACTTCTGATGTAAGTTTTCAATTTACAGTAATTAAAAAAACCACACACTCTCAGCTTAAAAACAAGGTGTTGGAAGCAGTGGAAGACCTACATTTAGTCCTCAAAATTGAGTTTTGCATTGTTAAAATGGCAGATTTGCTTATATTCCAGGGAAGGCTGTTCTAATGAGAAATGGCCTGACAACACATAGCAAATCAACACCTTTATATCCTCCACCTTCTAAGCACAGTCAAGCACAGTCTTGCAGTTAACTTTCCAGTCAGCATCACAGCACCCTAAACTTGGCTTCAGCATCCCCCCTTTCAGTAGCAATGCAGGGTGATTGGCCTTGGTACTATCACTCTCCAGCAGCTACAGCAGGGCAGTCAGAGAACAATTTATTTGCAGAGAGTCAACAGTTCAAAGCAGAGGCTCTCAGATCTTACACCCACTGCCCCTCAGAAAAAAGTAGTCCTTTTGCACAAGCTTTATCTGATTGGTTTGTAGGCATAATGCCCAAATTCCAATCCATTCCCAACACCCCTAAAAAGAAAAACAACACAAACAAAACAAAACTAGTAAAATGAAGTCAATTTCTTCCAACTCCACTCCCATCTCCGTGCCAACTCAATCATCCCGTTCAGGGAAATGCAGTGGTCAAAATACTGCATACAGAGAGACGTGCCACACAACCCCTTCAATCTGGCTTGCATCTTTATCTTCAAAGCAAAATAAGACATCACACAAACAATTTTCACACATTTAATGTAATGGCACCCTAATTAAGTTTACAGTACTTTTATTTCCACTAGATACTGTGTTTCAAACGGGGAAAAAACACAAACAAAAAAACACTATTTTTTGTAAAGTTTTCGAAGTAGCCATTTGGAGTTACAAATGTATAAATACCTTTCAAGAGACTGTTAAGAATTGTATTTTTCACTCTCTCTCAACAAAACCAAAGAGGTTTTGCTGAGTCTTTTCACAAGATACAGAGATCAAAGATGGCACTTAAACTCCTGAAGTCAGGGGTGTCATAAGGTTATATCAGGACTTCCGCTGTAGAGCCTGCCATGAAGCAAACCCTATAAATAGGAAAAGAATGTGCAAGAGCTCTGAAGAAGTGAAAAGCACAACGTGTTTTGCAAGCTTGCGTTCCAACAGCCATGGAGCTGATGACTGCTGCCTGAGTATCTTCAACTAAATTCTACTCAAAGCATACCCATCACAGACAGTCACATGGACAGCCCTATGCTAAGTTCTGCCATACTAGTGACGAGCTCTCCTTTGGGTTTTACCTTGGATCAACAACCAAATCAAGCTGAAAGGTCATTTGCAGAAGCCATAGGATTAACAGGAAGTAAGTTTTGGTTTTCCTGTGACAACTAATTAGGAGAACTAATATGGAAGCAGATAAAAATAGACTAGGCAGAAGTCTTTTTAAGGTACTATCAACTACAAAACTAGCAACCCTATTATAAGCTTCATACTTTGACTTTTTAAAGAATTGTGGAAAACAAGTACACTTTGCGTGAATAAAGTTTGGAGCATCCTTCAAGAGGGGAAACTAATCCAGAAGCAGTCAAGGACCATTGATTTCACCTAAAAGCTTAGCCTGAGAGACAGTGAACTCAGTCATTTACTATAGAATTAAATTTTTGGGGGTGGCTGTGCTTCCTGGAATTTACAGTGCTCATTTTAGCTTTTATTTCTCTAATTCAGAATTAGGGAATGGACCAAAGCTCATAATTGGAGAAAACCACCTTTGGAGAAGTCAATAATTTGGTTCTAGTAGGAATTTTTAACAATTCCTTTGCACACACTTAAGAACTGCTCATCCTATTACTAATTTATTTTTTTAAACTAAGAAAATACTGATTAGACCAAGAAAGGTATTAACATTTTACCTTTGCATCCTGCTTCTAGAGTTGCCTCCCATCTCAGTTCCAGTCATCATTCCTAAAGGACGTTCACTAATACACTCTTACATTTAACACTGAGGCCACATGCTTCAAAGTCTTTTCAGTGTGTACAACTCTCGTGAAATGCTCTCTAAAGAAAAAAACCTTAGTATTTGTGAGAGAAAGCAATTCAGAACTTTAAGTTAATAACTTGTTAACGTGGATGCCCATACGGTATGAATCAGGTAGATTTTGATTCATGCACAGGACTGATGGAGTATGTTAAAGAAAAAAGAAATCTACATGAATTAGAACTTCGAGTTGACTCATTAATTATACAGAAGAAACTAAAAATCTCTACTTGCACAGAAAAAGGGTGGAAATAACAAACACTCCAGCACTTTTCCTACTATAAGAATATTGCACATTCCGATAATGTTGCACGAATTACTGGCTTTTTTTAAAGACCATATATGAGGTATTAGTCTATTAATAAATAAAGAACATGGAAAAGGAAAAGCACTTAATATAACAACAATCCATTCCAAGTATTTAGTGAATGAAAACTGAACAAGCAATAATACATACCCTTGCAGGGAAGGTTAAAGTTTCTTATCAAATAGGCAGCTTTCAATATCCATCCAAGAAGCAAAGGGTTAAATCTCTTTCAACAAAGACTTTAAGAACTCAAAGCCTATTTAGAACACTGCTGTTTAAAATGCTCATTTTGCTCACACAATCAATGTGAAAGGTAAATTCTTATCTCACAGTTCTGAAGGGACAGCAGTATGTGGGTGACAGTAATATTAAGGGGAACCAATTTAATATACTAAACTTGTATTACTAGTTAAAAAATAAAACAGAACTTTTGGATTGACATCCATTAAAATATTCAGGAGTTTTGTTGTGGGGTTTTGGTTTGTTTTTTGTTTGTTTTGTTTTTCTAGTTTTAAGTAGTTTAGACTGGCCATGGATTTTCATGGTGCTGAAATTGTTACCCATTTAGTAGTATTCATTAAAAGTTCCAGCACTACAAGCATTAGATGAATATAACAAATGTAATTTTCAGTTTTACTGTGTTCATGCTAAAAATTTACCTTTCAAGTCACAACGCTGAAAAATTCCTGCTGACAGGTAAAGTCTGTCAACCCAAACACAATCTATTTTTTGTGTAGACCCTTCCAGAAGCATCAGGAATCTGCAAGTAAGCTTAACTTAAGTCCACAAGAGCACAGAGGAGTATTTAAGTTCATAAACTGAGCTATTGAAACTACATTGCACACGTGGTAAAATACTAAGCATAAAACAAGAGTGTTTTTTGTATGGTCTTCCAAATCTTGTTAGAGATAATAGTATTTTGGGAGAAGAAAAAAGGCCTTGTGTGCACACAAACTTACGTGTTTGAATAGCCCTTAAATAAGTCAAGGGTTATTCAAACCTAAGATCTTTTCAGGCCAATGAAAGGCTATTTGGAAATAAAAGTAATTCCTACATCACCCTCCTAGGTGAAACACCATATTAACATACTCCCTCTTGTTATTTTTCAACTTTGAAAAACGTTTTATCGTTAATACATTTGCAATGCTGAACAGAGTAACAAAGACCAAGGTAAGTCATATTTCTACTGCTATTTGTGTAAACTAGAAAATTGGCATAGTAAGTCCCTATCAGATAAAAACTGCAAGTGAAGAACTTGGAAAGATGTGATAAAAAAAGCAGCACTTCAAAATTAAACTATCTCCTCTGCTGCAATCCATGCATCAGCAACTCAAACAGTCCTGAATTGGCATATATGAAAAAAGTTATATTTCTCAAATTAAAAATATAAATCTTGTGTTGAAGTTCAAATTTATGGAAAGTGATTACTCAACTGAAATACATCTAATTTCTCCTGTCACATGAGACTATTTCTCTCCCATTCCAAGTACTTATTGAGACATCTACTTCCCAAATGCATGTTGTTTCTATTCTGAAGGTTAGTTTCATCTACAATTTATAGCAGTTAAGTGTTTTTTTCTAGAACAAAAAGTTCAAAGAACATTTTCCATGTTAGCGCAAAACCAAGAAAGATTATGAAGATGTTGAAAGAAGAGATGAAAAGAAAGGAAACATTATTGTCCAGAACAGTCTGTATATGTGGTAACCATGTTTCCTCGCCTCTGGGTGACAGTCCTACAGTGCTTGCTGGATCCATGAAACCTGGCATCAGTTCGCACCGCGTGTCGGTGTGCGTTTTCAAAGTCACTAAACGAAAACATTTTTTCCATATTTTCAAACACATCATCAAACAGTCCACCCCCAAAGGAGAACTCCTGGAAAGAACGTCTTTGCCGATTGTGAGCTTCCCGATGACTTCGGAAGTGATTTTCAAAGTGCTTTTTCGACCGTGAGTTTTGGCTAAAGATGTCAAAGTCTTTGAACAGATCATCAAAGTTGAAATTAAATGACTGGTGGAACGGGCTTCCATTATTTCCTTGTCCTCCATGACGGCCAAACTGATCATATTCTCTTCGTTTATTCTCATCTGATAACGTTTCATAGGCTAATTTCCATTTAAAAAAGAGAAAAGTTTAAAAGTTTATTTATATTCCTATTAAAAAAAGGGAAAAAGGAAACCATACACAAATATAAAGAACAGTTTTCTCCCACTCCCTCGACAGGAAAAATTTCAAGCAAAACTTTCAGTTGACACAAGCCCAATCAAGTTCAACATGTGTTTAACTTTCTCCCATCTAATAAAAAGAAGCTGTTTCAAAATAAATATTTATAATATAGCTATACTATGAATACAGAATATATCTTCAAAATTTTAAATTCACATAATACAACATAGCTTTATTACCAATTAAGATTAGGGTTCATATTTGAAAGAAATAGCTATTATGTGGTGATAAAGACTGAAGGTGCAAGGATGAGTTAGGAGTTCCACCTAATAAAATTAACTGCCTGCTGCATTCCTACCACAGAAACAGTGCAATGTCTGCAAAACTACTTGCCAGCCAGCAAGTTACTCCAGTTATAACTAAGCAAGAAAACAATTATCAAGGAAATAAAAGGGAACAAATTTCCCCTATGTCCAAATTCTCAATTTTTCAAAAGTTCACCAACATACATAGATTTTGTGGTTGGATACATCTGAAATGGAATTAGGCTTCCATTCAGTCTTTGGTCCACAACTACAGCTACTGGTGTTCTAAAGCACAAACTGACAGATATATCCACTCTGATAACATTAAGTATTTTAAATATTTCCATTTTCTTATCTGTTAAGGGCTTGTAACTATTCTATACACTTTAACACTTACTTAGGAGTTCCCAACTCCACCTGCAATAGGTGCTAATAACTGCAGCAAGTATCTAACAAGTCTGTCTCCTGCCCTTCACTATATTAATGACTACTTCTTTCAAAATAACTTTTCTGCAGGCAAGAAGGGAAAAAAAAACAAGTTTCTTATTAGTTCGGTTAGAACAAAACCACAAATAGATGGATGTAACAGCAGCTACTGGGGAGTAGAAGTAGGAACACTTTATTTTTCAGCAAGGATTTTCCTATTCTTATTTGCTTCCACCATGGTATTTATCACAAAACACTTTATTAATAGTGTATTCCTAGAATCACAGGATAATTCACATTGGAAGCGACCTCAGAACATCACTCTATTGTAACCTCCTGCACAAAGCAGGGTCAGTTATGAGATAAGACTAGGTTACTTAGGGCTTTATCCACTCATTCCTGAAAAATCTCCAAGGTTGGATACTGCACAATCTCTCTAATCAATTTGCTCTAACACCAGCCTATCCTCAAGACGAAAAACTTTTTCCTTATAAC
The DNA here is from genome assembly GCA_013396935.1 of Baryphthengus martii. NCBI lineage: Eukaryota > Metazoa > Chordata > Aves > Coraciiformes > Momotidae > Baryphthengus > Baryphthengus martii. The sequence continues at coordinate 148,366 of VWZK01002843.1, forward strand.
CACTCTGAACCTTTTTGCACCTGTTGTGTCTTGTACTCCCCACCACGAACCACTAAAGCACTTCACTGATTTTATGATAATCTCCCCACAGTTACTCAAAGGTTGCTGTTAGGTCCCCTGAAGACCTAGTAATCCCGAGCTGTGTCTTACTAGACAGATCAAAAGGCAAGAGTGAACCTCTTCCTGTCCTACTGCCAAGTATTTTCTGTGACAAGAGGCATAAATGAAAAAGCCGAGTAAGAAGGAATGCGCAGAAGCGTAAAAGGCTTATGTGCGAGGACACGTCAGATATTGATACTGGACACCTGACATCACAGAAGTACAATTAAGAAAAAGGTCTTTTTAAGTCTTATTCAGTAAAAACAGAGTATACTTAAATTACCACATTTGCTCACAGATATAAGATACGTATCAAATTAATAAAGCTAAGGTTAGCACATATTACCTTCAGCAATTTCTCTAAACTTTGCTTCTGCGCCAGGACTCTTATTTTTGTCTGGGTGGTATTTCATAGCCAGCTTGTGAAACGCCTTCTTGATCTGGCGGTCAGATGCATTTTTTGGAACTCCTAAGATATCATAATAGCTCTCTGTAGCCAGTATTAATTCAGTTATCATTAAAATGCAGAGAGCAAATGTGAAGACAGACTGTGTAGTTGCCATTGCTCTGGTTCCTAGAAAGAAAGAGAAATATACTTGAACATGTTATTGCAGGTTCCACAACTTAAAGGTATAACTATAAGCAGAAAGAGGAAGACTTATCACGAGTTAGTCACAGGCACTTAAGTACGTTGTTTCACGCGTCAAACTCCACTCCCCTAGTTTCATTATCACAGAATATGTAAGTGAAAGTACTGAAAAAAAAAATCAATCACATTTCATATGCATCATAAGAATGCTTCAGTGTCCATCTTTGTTTCACACCTATCCTTAACTATACATTCTCCCAGAGCTGTTTCAGTGAAATGTATGGTGTATTTTACTTTATCAAAGAGTTCATGCTGGCATATTTGAACTAGCTTTAGGCTAATCCTTGAGTTCTAGGACCACAAACAGAGCAGCTCTAAATTAAGTGCAGGTTGCAAAAACTTGATCAATACTGGGAGACCAACTTGTTGATTAGTTCATGCAACAATAAGAGTCTGAAAACACAAGTGGTCGAGAGATTAACTGCAAAGTGCAGGAAGGCAAGACTGTTAAACTCCCACACTCAGCTTCAGAAAGTCATTTAACTAGCCTAAGGTGAGCATGATAGAGTAAAATAATCAGGTACATAAGACAATTATGCCTTTAATAGAAAGTCTACATCCTCTAAAGAAATGAACACTCAAGCATCAAAAAGGGGGGAAAAAAAAAGCATTCCTAATAGGTAAGTCAGGGAGCCAAAAATCAATGTTGTGAGGCAAGAGCAGAAAGCTCCTAAGATTAATGTACTCATGCCCTCTTAAGCATGCATTTGGCCAGCAGCCTGCATGCTATCAAGTGTTATGGAGCAGCAGTTGAAACAAATTGTATTTTGATCAGTGTAGACACCAAACAGACAGTTCTCTTCAGTATTCTTCATGCATGGTACCAGACATACTTTAAGTATAAGCCTTTCGACATTTTCTCACACCAGTTCATTAACCTGAAACTTCACCATTTGGGCACTGGGAATTACACACACGTATCCTTCTACATTTTGGGGGGCTTTCTTCCCGTATGTGTTTTATAGAAACACTTTACGTCTTGATCTCACAGGTGAGATTGTTTATTTTACTTAATTTCCTCACACCTGCAACGTACTTGTATAATCAGCTGCAGCATTCTCTTAACCTCCCTGCTTCTACCATTAAACACTGAAAAGAGCTAAATGAGGGACATAAACTGCTCTTTTAAGAGCCAAACTCTTTCATAACTCCCAAGCTCATTAGAGCCTGAAAAACCAAGTCACTCGTTTAGTTTTCTGCTCTGACTAACCATCTCAACTTCTATTATTCTTGATAATAAATTACATCGAAGTTTTCCTTTTTCTACAGTTTTACATTAAGATTTCTGTAATTCAGTTCTATGCTATACTGCCTGTAGTTTGTGGGGGTTTTTAAATATGCTTTAGAAATCCAGATAATTCAGTACTGAAGTTTTACTTTTTCTTAAATAATATTTACAGATTTAATGTTGCCCTTGAACAACTCAATGAAACTCAAATATAAGAATAAAACTAAACATAAATGAAACTCAAAAACAAATGAAACATCAATATAAGCAGTATTTAAAGCTTATAAGATTATTAAAGACATAGTAAGTCTTATCATGAGACACGATCAATTATTATATTTGTTTTTACAAGATATTTCATATGCTGTCAGTATCTTAGTGTTGCTACCGTTAACTAAGATGTTAAATGCCTGACCTCCACCCTACCGTTCCGGTTTTTATAATCATTCTCAAAAAGTCTCTTTTAAACACTTACTCTGCTTATGTCTCTTCTCTCTGTTTCCCAGTCAAAAAGGGAAGAACTATATTTTATTTGGGTACATCTGGCAATAAAGTTAGAGATTTCATTAACACAGATTAACTATTTAACTCTGTTGGATAAGCAGTTACAGATCTCCACTAGTAAGTATACTGTCTAATGTTTATCAAAAGTAACAGAGGTGGCAAGACTCAATCAGTTCATCAACATTAATTAATAGCTGCAAGATGAAGGGGAGTTGATGTTTAAGGATGTTGTACTTGGAATTACATGTCATATATGAAAAATAAGCTACTTCCTTCTTGCAATGCAAATGCCCTACTCTATCCCTCTTTTAAAGTAATTAGCAAAGATCTTTGATAGATCACCAAGCCTCACACACAGCATCACTACTGCTCTCATTACATGAGCTGTGATGCACCTACCCAGCAGGATTCCTGATGTCATACGATTATTCTTGCAAACGATTTATTAATAGTTTCATTCCCAAGTGTTCCATGGGTCCCATATCACGACTAACCCGATGAGTAAGCAAGTCTCCTAGTTCACAGACAGCTACAAGAAAGTCTGAAACTGCGGTGCTTGTACTTTTCTTGACCTCGCCTATACCGACTATCTAGGAGAAGGCTCACCAATCTTGCCCTGAAGAACAGGAAAGGAGACAAAGCGCCCCTTGGCACCATCCTCCCTAGCCAGACCCCTAACGAACCTCCCCAGAGTGGTACCACAAAGCCAGGCCAAGTCAGACCTCGGCAGATGATAGCAGCGACACTAAGCTACGCTGTCCTACCTCCAAGTCGGCCAAGCTTGAGAAAGACCACAGCGGATGGGCCTAGTGAGAAATAAGAGCTTAGAGGAGCTCCAAGGACAAATAAGACCACCAGATCGAGTCACTGCGGTTCACTCTTTCCCACACCGTCCTCTAATCCTCTTCCCCAGCCGCCCCACGTACCTCCTAGCCGCTCCGGCCGCTCCGCGTCCGCCTTCTCTTCACCTACCTCAACACCCCTCCACTTTCCCCAAGCCCTTCCACAGCGGCCCAGGTCCTTGGCCGCC